>CM061223.1:55727470-56170417 GCA_030844895.1 Ambrosia x helenae
GCAACTTGGATAGCCCATCATTAAAATTTGTAATCTATGTAGGCTGATTTGATGAGAAAAAGAAAAGAATTAGATTTTTTTTGGAAATTAAACTTCATTAGAAACAGCGAGCGCTCCAAGACGGAGCGCAACCGCAAAACTACATCACGTCAATGTTAAAATTACACCAAGATTTCCAATCTACGTTACCATCCTTACACCTATTTTTAAACCATAAATAACCAAGACCTTTGATGTCCGCCACCACTTGAGGAACCTTCGCTTCGACATTGCGAAAAATAATATCAATACGAGCCTTCCATATCCTCCAACAAGCCATCACGAAAACCCCATATACAATAAGCTTTTTCTTCTCTGCCGTACCATCTTGAGTCAACCAATTTTGGATGTCCGTAATCGAAAACCAAAACACCGGAGGCACCTTGCACCAAGCCGTAATGCCACTCCAAACACCTGAAGCAAAACTGCACCCGGTAAAGACATGATCAGCAGTCTCTTCCACATCTTTACATAGAACACATAAGCCATCTCCAGAAGTCGTGTTTCTTCGCCTAAGAGCCGCCATGGTAGGGATTCTATCCATACTAGCCCGCCACATAAACAAGTTAACCTTAGACGGAAGCCATTTGCACCACGTAAACCTGTTCACCACATTAGAATTCGCCGGGCCCTTTAACCACACTCTAGCCTCTTTAACAGAATACTCCCGAGAACCTCCTTCGATCCAGCACCACGCGTCCCTGTTATCTTCTAACTGAACTGCCGAAATCAGTCTATAACAATCCACCAACTCCACCATTTCCACCTCCGAAGCTGGATAAGCACTCCAGTTCCACGTAATATTCCTGTTGCCCTCCACGTAACTTATGCGATCAGCCACATGACACCATTTCTGCCTTTCTAGCCGAAACAAATTAGGGAATCTAACTTTGAGTGGCTCGTGAATTATCCAAGGATCAACCCAAAACCGGATACTACCACCATCCCCTAGAACTCCACGGATAAGATTAGAAAAGCAAACACCTTGCACTTTAGTGTTCAATCCAGTCCGCACCATCTTTGTCCATGTACTATGAATCTGACTATTAGCCGGATATACTTCCCAACGCCGATTAGACCCGTGAATTGCAACAATAACTCTGCGCCACAAAGCTTCACCCTCCAACCGGAAACGCCAAAGCCATTTGAGGAGAGTCGCAACATTGCTATGCTCAAGCGAATTAATACCCAACGCACCCTCATTTATCGGCTTTGTAACTTTACCCCAATCCACCCAGTGGAGTTTATGCACCTCGTCGCTACCTCCCCAAAGGAATCGCTTCATTCTAGATTCCAAAATTTTAATCACCCCCACTGGAGCTTTATAGAGCGAGAAATAATACATAGGCAGACTTTGAAGCACAGATTTAATAAGAACTACCCGACCACCCATTGATAAAATATTGGCCTTCCATTTAGATAAACGAGAGTCAAATATCTTCACAATCGCCTCCCAGTTGCCTATCCGATTCATGTTCGCCCCAACTAGAATCCCCAAGTATGTAAACGGAAGTTCACCCGACTTACAACCCAAAGAATTAGCCTCTTCCAGCACCTCCTCGCTACGCAATCCCACTCCAAAAATGGTAGACTTATTAATATTGAAACGCAGCCCCGAGCACATATGAAAGATCCTTAAAATCCTTCGAAGACTTCTGAAATTGAACTGCGACCACTCTCCCATCACCATAGCATCATCCGCGTATAATAAATGTGTCACCTCTAGCCCGTTATTAGGAAGACGAACCCCGTTAAAAGCCCCAAGCCGCGTCGCTCTTCTCAGCAAACTAGAAAACGCTTCCATGACTATAACAAACAAAAATGGAGAAATCGGATCTCCTTGTCTAAGACCCTTCTCACAGTTGAACTCAAACGTAGGAGAACCGTTAACCAGAACCACTGACCGAGCAGACATGAGCACCCCTTTAATCCAGTTACACCACAGGTCTGGAAAATTAAGCTGACGCATAATCGATATCAGGAACTCCCAATTCACGTTATCATACGCCTTCTCAAAATCGATCTTAAAGAAAAATAACCTTTTCTTAACTTTTTTAGCCCAAGCCAATATCTCATTAAGAATTAAAGGCCCATCAAGAATATATCTACCCGAAAGAAACGCCGATTGGGTCTCATTCGTAACCTCACCCATGACCAATCTGAGTCGATTAGCCAGAACTTTAGATATCACTTTACTCACCACCCCAATAAGGTTAATCGGACGGTATTCACTAAGATTAACTGGGTCGCTGACCTTAGGAATCAAAGTAATAAAGGAAGAGCCAACACCTTTCCTAATCCTACCCGAATGATAAAATTCATCAAATATTTTCACAAAATCACCTGAGAAAACGGACCAAAATTTTTTAATAAAACGGAATGTAAATCCGTCTGGTCCCGGGCTTTTATCACCCCCACAATCAAAGACCGCCACCTTAATCTCCTCAACCGTGAAAGGACAAATCAGACCCGCTGCATTAGACTCGTTAAGTTTCTTCAAATCAAAACAAGTCAAACTCGGCCGAACACCCTCATCCTCCTTGAATTTCCTCTTGTAAAAACCGAGCACCTCTTTTTTAATCAACGACGGTTTAGTTTCCCAAGACCCGTTGACCATCAAACCCGGAATATTGTTTGCCACCCGACGCTTATTAACCATCCCGTGAAAAAAACTAGAATTCTCGTCACCTTCTTTAGACCAACGAACTTTAGCCTTTTGACGAACATCTTTCAGCTTAAGATCTTTTAACTCACGAATCCTAGCTTTAGCCTCCTCATACACCCAAACCTCTGCCTCGGTTAAATCCCTGTCCTCAACTGCACAGTCAAGATCAAATAACTCCTTAAGCAAGTTCTCCTCCTCTTCTACCTCTTTAGCGTCAATATTTTTCTTCCAGCTAATGATAGCCATCTTCACTGCTCGGAGTTTATTCATAAAATTAGAATCCGCGAGACCATTATCCACGTATTCCTCCAATGCTTTAGTAACGGTCTCCTCAAAACCATCCCTGGACAGATAAGAATTAAACAATTTAAAAGGTTTAGAGCCGAAATTTTTATACGTCACCTTCAAAATCAACGGACTATGATCCGAGCCATCCCTCCCAAGCGCCCGGTATTCCGCGTTCGGCCATTCATTGAGAAAGTCCCATGAAACAAAAAACCGATCGATCCTACTACACTTGTTCCCAGTGACAAAAGTGAATTTACGGCCACGCAACCCATACTCCTGAAGCATACACCTATCAAGAAAATCGTTAAAATCGTTTGCCATCGCCACATTGAAATACGAATTCCGCCTTTCACTTCTTTCCCTAACGCAGTTAAAATCACCCCCCACAATCCATAACCCGTCTTCTCTACGAATAACCTGTTCCAAATCATTCCACAAATCTCTCTTTTCAGTCGCTCTTTGAGGCGCGTAGACATTCAACACATTCAAAATTTTATCGCTCCCTTTTACCATCCCCCTCAATAACAAAAATCTCCTGTGTTTCTCAACCGTTTGCAAAGCAAACATCTTCGAATCCCACATTGTAACAAGGCCCCCCGACCTCCCAACAGCGTCCACATGCTCACTCGCAAATACCCCACCACCCCAAAACCGACCCAAATCAACACCTTCTAAAGAAGCAAATTAAGACTCTTGCATCATCACCATCCCCACCTCATTGTTTATACGTAACCTCCTCACCCACTCACTTTTTTTTATCACAACCCAACCCTCTAATATTGATGGAGAGCACGTTCATTGATCCACCACTTGAAAACCTTCTTCGCTAACCTTCTTAATAAGAGTGTCCCTAAACTCTGCCATATTATCCGCACCCAACGCCTTAGCAAACTCGATTGTTTCCCCTACTTCAACTTCAACACCCGATGACACATTCAAATCCATATAGGACCTGTTATCAATACTATTATTCTCGTAATCCATCCCATTCAGCGCACCATCCTCTTGACCAACTGAGCCCCCCTCATCATGCACCAAAAACGGAGCATTAATCACACTACTGAACCGGTTCAGATCAAGCATTTCTTCCCCGTCTCGACACCTCTTCCTAGGCCGTTCTTGTCCAGTTGGTGACCCATTCCTACTACCACTAGAGTTGCGTCTTCTGGAGAACTTCCTACCTTTCTTATTACCCTTCACTCCCTCCTTAACCACCCCATCAATCCCTCCATTCACATCACAGTTATCAGTATCCTTCTCATGATCCCCACTACCTACTTCCTCCACTGTTTGCGTGTTCTCCCGAGCCACCTCCACTTGAGCCTCCTCTTCTGTCATAGTAACATCCATTGAAGGAGAACTCTCGTCATCTTCTACATCATAGATACAGTCAGGACTCCATTCCCCCACATCCTCCTCTACCACCACTTCAAAATTCATATCTCTCCACCTAATGTTCACTTTTTTAGAAATCCTATCTACCGACTTGACCAGGACCCCCACATACCCATAAGACAAATCTCTACCCCCTTCAAGGAATACTGTAGCTTGTATAACATTACCAATTTTCTCCGCAACACTATCAAAGACGACTGTATGAGCAAGATGTAACGGCATACCAATAATCTTCAACCAAGCGATCCGTTCATAGTCAATGATCTGCCCATTCCAGGCTTCAACACACTCGAAGTACTCCGTCCAGTCCTCCTTCCCTGCTAAAAATAACGACCTCTCTATCCCACCCCGAAATACTAACATCACGTAGAAGCCACCAATATAGTTGATCTCAATGTCCAAGTCTGAAATATCTTTAAGAATCTTCTTCAAGTCTGATAACACATTGAACTTCATAACTCGAACCACTACCCCTCGTTCAAAAAGATCACTGAATGCAACCACACTATCCTCCACCTCCACCTCAGGCACCTCACAGTTCGTCTCCTTGTTCAGAAGAGTATCCATGAACGACCTGTTCCCAACCCTAGGATCCGTATTAACCTTCTCCTTCACCATCCCACCCTGCTCCCTACCTGGAACACTATTATTATCATTCACTTCCTGACTCTCCTGAACCACCGGCTTCCATTGTTTTTCGTCTTTTCTCACAACCTTTTCACCATCAACAAACCTTGCCAAAACTATAAACAGCTTATAGCTTCCTATCCACACGTCTTTCAAACGCCTTTCCAACTCTAGAGCATCATTAACGTTACGAAACGAAACAAAACCCAAACCTCTTACCCAATCTATCCAGTTTCCGAGCAATATATGTACCGATAATATCTCCATAATCTTTTAACACACCGATGAGATCCGCAGACGAGCACCCAGTAGGCAGATTAGAGACGAAAAATTTCGTACCTTGCGTCTGAGCCGGATGAAACTGCTTGTTACCTTGTCTTCTACCTTTCCTAGTCGGAGCATCATACCATTGGTTGACTTTGTAGCGATCCCGTGCCGCCATGCAGAAGAAAAATCCAGTTCGCCGCAATCGCCTTCCTATCTTTTAGGAGCTAGGGTTTTTTCCTAACTATATGTCTGGTGTACAAGAAAAGAATTAGATAATGATGAAATTTAATTTGTATATATTTTTTTTTATTAAAGGGGGGTATATTAATTGATTCATTGAACAAACAAAGCCGATTACATGAGAATGATATGTATCTGGCAACAAGTTGCGCTGCTACCTAGTTCTGCATTACAAACCCTAATAGGCTAAAAACAAACATTTGGTTCTTGGAGCTTTGTGAATTATTATGTATCACCTTCTACACTCGATTCATGAAACGTATTGCCTCAGAGGCAAATGATCCAAATGTATCGAAAAAACAGTTAAATATAAAATTTCAAGCATTTTTTATATGTATATTTGGCATTAGTCCCTTTTCATAAAAGTTTACATGTATATGCAGAGGAGAGTAGTTTACAAAGTTTGTTGTTGTCTCCTTGTCTGATTTTTAAATTTGTTCATATTGGTAATACTTAAGAAACGTGCATTTGTTATCTAATCTTTTATGTGAAACAACATAAAACCATATTTTACTAATTTCGTGAAAATAACGTTAAAAAGGACGGACGGTTAATCATGCATCGTATGGTGACGTAGATAGCCAAAAGACAAAGGGGTACATGCACCGATTATGTTTGTCTCGATTGCTAAGTGTTTTGTGTCTTATGTCCAAGGCTTGATACCAAACCATACCGAGCTGGGGGTCTCACTGGAAGCAGCCTATCTATTCTTAGGGGTAGAGGTAAGGCTGTCTACATCATACCCTCCTCAAACCCTACCTTAAATTTGCTATAGGTGGGATTAACTGAGTATAATGATGACCATAAAACGATGTCATATAGATTGAAACCATTATAAGTTGACATAAATCTCTTTATTTGACCATTTCACAAGTAGTATTCTAATTCCAATGTTTACTCCAATTCTACATGTTTTTTGTCTAGCTAATCGACAATACTTTTTTACTTTAGTCTCTCTCAATCGATCTCAACAATGGCAAAGCGTGAAAAAATAGTCGTAGGGGCCGAAAATCATTAGACTAATTTTTTTTTCCTATCGGTGGGGGTCAAAAGATCAAATCAATGTGGGCTCGTAAACTTCCACCACTAAGTCAAAAACAGAAGCATGGGGTGGGGGTGGGGGGGATTATCCTTCGCACTGCCATATTTCTTCATGCTCTCACCCAAGACAATCCAAATTTTGTATCTCTCTTTCCACCCATTGCCTTGCCTCTTGTGTCCAATGTCTTTCATGCCTCAATCACTTGTCATGTATTTAGCATAAGAGTTTTTACTTGCTTTATCTTCTATCAAAATCCATAACATGATGGTAGGACTATATGGTCATTTATATATGGGAAAATATTAAAAATAAACATTGACTAAACACAAATATCAAAAATAAACACATGAAAAGTCTTAAACATAGGGACTTCACACTATCCAACACTATTAAGAAGCTAACATTTGTCCCAAGAGTCTTAGATAAGACTCTTTAACTTGTAATGGTCCCCACAAACCAACCAATAGAATGGTGACACGTAAAAGGCTACTAGACGCTTGGGTTTATAGAGTCTTAACCTTAGACGCCAAGCCTGAAGGGTCTTTAACAAACTCTGAAACGTCTATGTCAGTCTTTAACGTCTTAGCTAAGACTCTAACCTTTAGCTCTTGGCTCGGCTCAAAAGGTTCAAGGGTCTCAGCTCAGACGCGAGCCTTTAGCTTCAGACGCTAGACTTGGCTTAAGACTCCATACAACTCACCTAAGACTTAAGACGCCGTCATACGTTTTTAAGACTTTTCATTTGAACTAAAAGACCGTTTCGTACAACACTAAGACTCTAGACAGTATAGACGCGTCCGTACATTTTAAAGACTTTTCAGTACAAATCAAAGACTCTTTCGTACAACACTAAGACTCTAGACAGTATAGACGCGTTCGTACATTTTAAGACTTTTCAGTACAAATCAAAGACTCTTTCGTGCAAAACTAAGACTCTAGACTTTTTAATTATTTTTTTCTCTAATTTTTAAACGATTAGTTTTCAAACGGATAATTTTGTAACCCTGTAAATACCGAGCAGAAAACCAATTATCAGTCACAATTATCACTCACACTATTCAATCTACACACACAAAATCAAAGATATGGGTGGTGGTTATATTAACGAAACCGTCGGACCTTCAAACCTCAGGCGATACTCTCGTCGATGACGTTCGCAACCAGTGTCCTCTCCTCCTCCCCCAACCTCAACCACAATCATCTCCTCCTCCTACAGTGTACACTCCTCCTCGTCAACCACTGTACACTCCTTCTGATAATCCAGTGTACACTCCTCCTCGTCAACCAGTGTACATTCCTCGACTAATAATCGTTCCTCCTTTACCAAGTCATGCAACTATGGACCCAGATGCTCCTCTTACAGATGAGGAATGTATCTGGGTGCATGACTACACGATAGCTGTGCTAGGATTCGGTCAGCAACAACTTGAGGAGAGCCAAACGAACATCACTCCAAACCCTTCTGCTCCGGTTCCAAATGAGGAAGGGTACGAAACTGACATTGGCTCGGAGTATCTGAATATGGATGATGAACCGTATCATCTTCCAAGTTCTGACTTCGGTTACATCCGCTCGAATGCTAGGTCGGACATATATTTTATTGGCAAAACTCTGGTACGATCGAGTTAGATGAATTAGAAGTGGCTAGAGATATTGTGTGGGCAACTAACGGTGGTCATATTGCTCGACATTCAGGAGTGATAATTTATATGTTGTTGCGAATTCTTGTTAATAACAAGCTAGTCACTTGGGAAGAAGGTAACCTACAGGATGCTTGTATGAGATACAGATGTTTTATAGCGGACGAACTCTATGCTAGTCGTTTCACACCTAGAGATATGTGACTTATGTGGCGTGTTATAATATCAATTAATTATAAGTGAATGCAATAAGGTATTTTTTTTATATTTTTTCATTCTTTTGCAATCTATAATCTATAATCTATAATCTATAATCTATAACTTATAATAAAAGAATTGAAGATTGATAAGTTGTTATTCAATGAAGGTCTAAGAAAGTCATTTTAATGACATGACATTCAAGGAGGCATTCTCCTCTTTGAGTGTGTCATGTTTCATGCCATGTGGCAAACAAAAAAAATAAATAATAATATAAAACCTAATCTACTAAATTTAAATTTAGTTATTTTAGGAAAAAAGAATTTAAAAACAAATTTAAATTTTTCTCTCTTATGTTTCCTCCCATAATTTTTAAACGTTAATATCTTTTATATACGAGATTTTTTAAAGAAAAAAATTACACTAAATTAACGAACGTTTTATTATCTTTCCAACGAGTACCATAGTGTTATATAAAAAACGAAGAAAAAAAAACGACTATTTTTTTGGGGTTTCTTCATACAGGAAAAAAAACACAAAGTGTTCAGGTTATTCATAAATAATGTTTTTTCTTTTAAACCGGTACTTATCTACGATGTTGAAATTCAGCCCAATCGCCATGCTTTCATTGGAATTTTACTCTTTTAAAGATGCATAGGTATACTTCATCAAAAGAAGCTAGGAGAAAAAATCGCGCAACACTGCAACACATGGTGTCACCTTATAGCAAGGTTATTTTTTTATTTATTTAATTACAAGAGTAATAATTATTACTATTAGTATTAGTATTATTAAAATTGTTATATACCCCGAGACGCTCCCGGAGTAAAAGCTCGTTAATTATAAATGAATGCAATAAGGGTAACACGTGAGTGCTTAAACACATAACCATCCTAAAAATAAAATTGCATAAAGGAAAGACAATAACAATGCCATAAAATTAACACCACAATTAGAACTCATTCAAATCATACGTGGGGAACTCACCAGTATTCTGATATATATATATAATCTTGAAATTCTTCTGGGTCAACACAAATGGTCGGTGGTTTTTGATCGGCGGTTTGCTTGCTTGTATTACGCTTAGAAGAAATCTGCGATGGCATGGTGGCTGAACACCGGTCTCGATGATGCCCATGTTTTTTACACCGAGAACAATATACGGGAGTTGGTTCCTCGCCTCGAGATAAAATTCAATGGTTTTCACGTGGCCGGCCAGCTCGCCTTTTAGTTATATGTGGTGGTTGAAGATCAATCAACCCATCGGGTATCTCCCATTCAGATCTATGAGTCAAAGGATTTATAGCCTCCTCATACGTGGTTTTGTATACTTCATTGGTATAACAAGGTAGAGCATAATGGCTGCAATCTGTTTCCTTTAAGAATCTTGAAATAACAATCACATGGCCACATGGAAAACCAAACACTTGCCAAACCCGACAGCTACATGTTTGATTTAATAAATCAACAAAACCTTTCTTTTTGCCATCTGTACTTCAAACGTGTTCAACCCAATGCCATCTACAGTCCATAATTTGGACCCGAAAATTTTCTTTTGATTTTTTTTCTCTGCCCACTCTGTAAGTAAGTGTTTACTTTGTAAACCATCTCTGAACAAGTTCTCGAAAGAATTCAATTAGTTGGTTGATTGGCAGTTTTTGAGGATGTTTAGATAAAGCATTAATAGACTCGGCACTGTTAGATGTCATGCAATGATATCTTTTACCAGTACAGTATGTTCTTGTCCATTTCTCCAACCCAATATTTAAAAGAGTATTCTTTACTCTAGGAATAGCTTGACACAAGGCATTGAAACTTTCCTCAAAATCTGATAACCTATAAGCTTTACAAGTCTTCCACCAAAGCGCCTCGTGTACCTTTTTTTTCTTTTTAGACTTTAAATTTAAGTTCATCAACAAATGACGACAACACAGACCATGAAAAGCTTGTTGGAAGACCGTCCTTATCGCAATGTCTATCGAAGCCGCCCTATCAGATATGATCGCCAATTCTGGATGTTCACCAATACACTCTTTAAGCTTTGATAGGAACCATACCCAAGATTCACCATCTTCCATTTTGCCAATACCGTAGGCAATAGGAAAAATCTGGTTGTTACCGTCCATGCCAACCGCTAAGAACATCGTTCCTTTAAACTCACCTTTCAAGTGTGCCGCATCAATGATAATCAATGGTCTTAGATTAAACATAAAACTCCGGATCTGAAAGTGAAATGATGGTAAAACATCAAATTGAGTTTTATAAAATAAAACTTAAATAAGTAAGATCTACTTATTTACATACCAGGGCACCAATAGCTACAAAAACCATTTCAAAACGACTTAGTTCATCAGTTTGGATGTGAGTAACAGTTCCAGGATTCGCCTTTTCCAGATTGTGATGATAAATTGGTAGTTTGTTAAATGAGTCTTTAGTAGTACCACGTAAAAGTTCAAGTGCGTGGCATTTTCCGTGCCAAGCTTGTAAGTAAGATATATCAACTTTAAATCTTTAACGAATATCTTTAGCTATCTCGTTGCCACGATATACACGACCACAGTCTTTTAGTTGGACTTTGATGAAGTGTCCAACTACCTTAGGATTAGCTTGACGAAGATGTGGATATGTCTGCGTCTTCGAACATGTGTGATCGTCATTGAAGTATTTAATATAAAACATACTAGATCCTTTGTAGTTATATGCCCTGATACGCCACTCACAACCATCAGAGAGACATGACGCTTCATACCGACTCTTTGATGATTTATCTACTTAATACTGAAAACATTGCTCAAGACACATTTTTCCTAATTCCAGCTTCATTTCTTCTTTGTCTTTGAACAAATAACCTTCTGAAAAACCACCTGCTCCACCAATTTTAGATTTTGTTGGAAAACTATCTGAGACTAGAAGCTGATTGTCAACAAATGTCTCAAAATTTGACCTATTACCATCACAAAACTCACCACTTTCATAAACTAGCTTACTTAAATCAAGACTCTTAAAAGGGTTTGAAGGTGTATGACTAGATGAACCGACACCAAGTTCTTGAATCACGTATAATATAAAAAGTTCATGAACATTTTGCGTAGCCATTTTGAAAAACAATACAAGATCAGGATCATCAATTATATCGATTGGATCAGTAAATGCAGACATCCGATAAGATAACCATGAAATGTTTTTAAGACCACACATCTCAGAAACATAAGAAAAAAAAAAGTAAAATACACAATACCCATAGGAAATTCTAAACCATGTTTCATACAATCAAAAGGAACATACTCAATATTTCCGTTAACTATTTCCCACTTTCCACCGCTGTAAACTACGACTCTAACTGACATTTTCTTAAACGTTGTAAACTAAAACACCTAACTATCTGACTATTTATTAAGCTTAGAAAAAAAATTGTGTTAAAACGGAAACAAAATAGTAATAAAAAACGTATGAAAAGTCTTACAATTGTACGGAAGAGTCTTTGATTTGTACTGAAAAGTCTTAAAAATGTACGGACGCGTCTCTAACAGTCTAGAGTCTTAGTTTTGTACGAGAGAGTCTTTGATTTGTACTGAAAAGTCTTAAAAATGTACGGACGCGTCTATACTGTCTAGAGTCTTAGTGTTGTACGAGAGAGTCCTTGATTTGTACTGAAAAGTCTTAGAAATGTACTGACGCGTCTATATAGTCTAGAGTCTTAGTTTTGTACGAAAGAGTCTTTGATTTGTACTGAGAAGTCTTAAAAATGTACGAACGCGTCTATACTGTCTAGAGTCATAGTGTTGTACGAAACGGTCTTTAGTTCAAATGAAAAGTCTTAACAACGTACGACGACGTCTTACGACTTAGGTGAGTTGTATGGAGTCTTAAGCTAAGTCTAGCGTCTGAAGCTAAAGGCTCGCGTCAAGACCCTTGAACCTTTTGAGCCGAGCCAAAGCTAAAGGTTAGAGTCCTAGCTAAGACGCTAAAGACTGTCATAGACGTTTCAGAGTTTGTTAAAGACCCTTCAGGCTTGGTGTCTAAAGTTAAGACTCTACAAAACCTAAGCGTCTAGTAGCCTTTTCCCTTACGTGTCATCATTATATTGGTTGGTTTGTGGGAACCATTACAAATTAAAGAGTCTTATCTAAGACTCTTGGGACAAATGTCAGCTTGTTAATAGTGTTGGATAGTGTGAAGTCCCTATGCTTAAGACCTTTTATGTGTTTATTTTTTATATTTGTGTTTAGTCAATGTTTATTTTTGATATTTTCCCTTTATATATCTCTAATGCATACGATAGATATGAGCACGTGAATATAGTGTCAAAAGAAAACTAACCTTATAAGCCACACTTTAAAAAGTCGCCGATTTTTTATATAATAATTAATTTAAATCTTTTCGTCCCACTATTTGATCTCCATGAGTTACGCCACTACTATTCTAATATTGATTTTAGGGAAAATCACCAAAATGGCCAAAGACTTGGTCAACTTACCAAAATAGCCACCTCCCATCTCTTGGGAGAGACCGCTCACAGTTCCTGAGGCGTCTTCAAGAGACCTCGGTGATGGACCACTAGCTGAGCGACACCTCACCCGATACCTCACTCGAATCCTAAGACGTCTTTGTGAGACCTCGCCTACACACTTCCCAACTCTTTCCCCCCCCTCTCTCTCACACACACACACAACCTTTCCGCATTCCGCAACCTTCCTTCCACAGACTTTCTCCTCCCTCCCTCCCTATCTCTCTCTCTCTCTCTTCTGGTATTTGTTCTATAACACGGATAAAATATATATGATTTGCATAACGCAACAGAGAAAAACTGGCCACTGATTGATGAAGTTCAAGCAAAAAAACATGTGTGGCAGCGGAGACGTAACCGGAGTCGGTCAAAACGATGCATGTTACCACTGATGTTCCCCTGCATGTTACCACTGATTAGTGGTACGTTCACACTCACACATATGTTTGACCGGTCAAATCGATGTGTGGTACGTTCGATGTGTGACAACCAGACCACGTCAGTAGTGGTACGTTCACACTCACCGGAGATACAGAGCCAAGTGTGCAAGAAACACCGGGAAAAAATTTACACAAAGACGCCACCATCACCGGAGACGCCACCAGCACCGGAGACGTCACCGGGAAAAAATACACAAAAACGCCACTACCGGAGACGTCACCGGAGACGTCTTTAGAGAAATCCATCGGAAACGTCATTAGAGCCATCTCCGGTATTAATCTCCGGTGTATGCACCCTGCAAATTAGAGAGAGAGAGAGAGAGAGAGAGAGAGGGGGGGTGAGGAGAGGTTGTTGTGCACCACCGGAGAAGACGACGAAGTCAATACCTTTCGTAATCATGCCACAAAGACGTCTTGGATGAATAAAAGGGTCCGCAATCAATCATCTCAAGTGCAACACAGTCCAGGAACACAAACGGCGCAACACAGTCCAGGAACACAAAGGGTGAGGAGAGAGAGAGAGAGAGTAGAGAGAGGAGAGAGAAAGTGAGGAGAGAGAGAGGAAAGAGTTGGGAAGTGTGTAGGCGAGGTCTCACAAAGACGTCTTGGGAATCGAAAACCGTCTCTCCGAATACGGGTGAGGAGAGGGGTGAGGTGTCGCTCAGCTAGTGGTCCATCACCGAAGTCTCACGAAGACGTCTCGGGACCTGTGAGCCGACTCTCCCAAGAGATGTGAGGTGGCTCTTTTGGTAAGTTTGACCAAGTCTTGGCCAATTTGGTGATTTTCCCTTGATTTTATGCTTTGTGTGGCGTTCAACCATAGTCTTTTAATTATTTGTTTGGTGAATGTGATTATACTTATGGTATTTGGGACAGGAATCCAGGATTGCTTCTTGGTTGGATCTTGTTTTTCCTTGTCACTCGCAATCCTGCTTCTATAATAAATTGGTTCGAAAACTATCAATTTGGACGTGGCTAAAGAAGGCATAGAGGGTTCGATCTTTTTTGTTGCTTGGTGGGCAATTTGGAGGCTTAGGAACGACGTGGTTTATCAAACAAAAGTGACAAAACGGTAATGTCTATTTGATGATAATTGTTTATTTTTCGTTTTATTGATTCTGTAATAGAAATCATAGATGTCATGTTAACTAGACAACGTGAATGATGTGTCCACTTCTACACTTGTAATTTTGTTTTCCTAGCCCTCGACTAGCGTCTTGCTAGTTGTGTTCTCCTTTATATATACTAGGTTTTTAAACTGCGTGCTTCGCGGGGCGCGGGGGCGTCACAGTATTTACTGTTCTAAAAACCTCACAATATTTTCCTTAGTTTATTACAGTGTTGTACACATATTTCAATTACTTTATTATTGTGTTGTTAGTACAACACTTAATCGAAACTGTCATTCAACATATTATATCCTCATCTCCATCTCCCAGAGTTTCTTCATCTCCCATAACAACATACAGTACATCACCAATAAAAAAGCATCACCACCACATCGGAACCACCTTGCCACCATCGCCTGAACGGCACCACCACATAAACAACACCAAATCGGTGCCACCTGTATTACAACGACATCTAAACTCGAATCTACCGACGACTGTGTACAGCCACCGCCCAGCGACAATCACCACGGTTATCTCCACCAACCACGTGTACAACGCGAACATCACCGTCACCAACTACGACACCGTCACTCCCAGATCTATCTCTTTGTCTATCTTACTGCCCTCGTCCTCATGACGCTGTTTGTCTCTTTGGTGGTGTCTGACTACACACGACGGAGACTGCCGGAGAGGCACCGTGTACGGCGGCGCAACATCTTGTTCCTACACGAAATAATCCCAACCCAGTAACCGGAGAACCCAGGAGCCTGTTGGTAGGTCTGGACAGATGTACCAGAACGGGCTGTTAGGGTTGGGCTCAAGGATATTAGGATAATGATGGTTGATAATGATTGACGGTGCTTTTGATGATGGCTATAGAGTATAGAGGTTAGTGATGAGTGGTATATTGACAGGAAAATATTGTAAGAGCAGATGAGGGCCTTTTGAGGTAGGTCAACTCAAAACAAAGGTGGTCAAATATGGTTGGCGGTTCATGTTAGCATGGAGGAGTGGCTCATGTTAGCATCAATTGGCTATTCCTTTCAAGATCGTTCTGCCACCTTTAATAAATAATACTTTCTTACTCTTACCCAAATTAAGTTGATACAATGTTGCATCTTTCCTCCTACTCGTCACCAAAGCCCTTCCCGCCTTGACACTCGATTTTTTTCCCAAAATGGTGCTATAGTAGGATTTTTTTGTACATTTGGAGGGTGTCAGGAGTGGGTTTGTGCAAATGGTGAAACCGATAGACCGTCTTGCGGTTTTGCTTAGGTGGAGGGGAGAGGAGAGAGGCTTGTGCTTAGTAGGAGAGTGGGAATAATATATGATCTTTTCATTTTCTCATTTCATGTGGTTATATCCACATTCCATCATTGGTGGTGGCAGGAGAAGTTTCGTTTGGAACATTGGATCGATGTTACATCCACATGGAGTTATAACAGTATTGGGCGGGGATGAGCCATGCTTAAAAGCATCGTCTCCTGTCTCATCCTCTGCTTGGCATCGCTTTTTCGGGGTCCAAAAAAGCGGTGTCTTTGGATCGGTGTTACATCCACATGAAACTACTTGGATCGATGTTACATCCACACGTTGTATAACACGTGTAGAATGCAACATTGTTATTGTAGTTTATAATATTAGAGAGTTGGTTGTCGTTGATGGTCTCAATCTCCAGTGTACCACCCCCAGGCATGCCAACAGACTCTTTAGGGGGGACAACCTTCCTGTAACATTTCGCATTTAATTTTGTGTATGTTACGAGTATTTTCGAATAAAACGTCAAATTTCATCATTTATCGTCCTTTTAAAAATATTTCGTGACGCATTTGGGCCCCTAGTACTATGCTTTATATATATATATATTATACATATATATGGAAAATAAATATAAAAAATTAAAGGCTTGGGCCGGGATTCGAACCCTAGCCCATAGCCGGTTCAACTAACACCAAGCAACACAACCAGCTGAGCTACACCACACACTTGTTTAGTTTTCAACACATATTAATTATATAACGTATTGGAATCCTAACAGTTGACTTGGAAAGTCAACTGTGAGGACGAGTTACCTTAATCAAGCTATCAAAACGCGTTTAAATCCCTGTCAAGACTTAATGGTTGATTGCCTTGACTGATTCGCATCAATTACACGCTGAATTGTGGTAAAAAAACATCCCCAATCATTGTCAATTATCGCGTCATAGGTATTAATCGAGTCAAACTTTCCATTTCACTAACCCAAGCCCTCACACTATAAATTGAACACTCCCTAACAAGCTTTACTCGCCGATATACTCTTCTTCATCTCCAATTTCTGATTAAAATCACTTCTCAAGCTTCAATTCATCGCGTGTTTGACTTTCTGTTTGACCGTGCATTATACACGAATTCGTTTTTGTAAGTCTCTTTTTTTGTATGGGTTTTGTTCATCGGCCACTACACAACAATAACCCTATGATCAATTGGGTTATTGTTGTGTAAATCGGATTATTGTTTAAGCTAGGGTTCGAAACTTTTGATTTGGGGAAGAACACGTTTGCAGACTTGATTATATATTTAAAACAGAAACAAACCAAACACAACCACTGATCTAGATCAAGTGGTTGTGTCTGTCTGTTGTGAACGAAGGGACGCGGGTTCGAGTCCCGTATCCCACAGATTTTTTACTTTCATTTTTAAAAGGATTATAAATCAGTTTTACATATACTATATAATTAATTTCAAACCTAGTTTATTCGTTCTCAGGGTCAAGCCCAGTTGGTGGCTAAGCTTGTGATTAGGCTCGAACCGGTCCCAGACCCGGGTTTGAATCCCAGCATCAACAAAACATTTTTTTTACCATTTAAGCTTTATATATATTCACCTATACTTTTAAAATTAGTTTTAAAATACTAACACTCTTTTATAAATTCTACAGAAATTATTTTATGTTATTCTAGTAGAAAAGTTTAACATACAATTTTTAGTTTTCCAAAAATTATTTATTTAATATATATAATAAATATTTCAAGTTTATTCTATTTTAATTATAAAATTCTATAAAAATATCAAAACGATTATATAAATTCCCACAAAAATTATTCTGAGTTTATATAACATTAAACATTTTTGAAATGATTTTTATTTCTGAAAAATCATTTATTTAATATTTTTAATCAATTTTTGTTAGTTTTAATCATAAATAAATCATAGTAAATTCATTTTTCAATATTTTTGCACCAAAATTTTATATAAATTATTTCTACCCATTTAGAATAGAAATACAATTTTAATTTAAAAATTCTTTAATTTTAATATTTTTTAAATATTAAAGTTATATTTTGACAATTTGAAATAAATAGATTAAATATTCTATTTTTAAGAAAATAATTTTATAAAAATTATTTTCATACTTAAAACTTTATAATGCGACCATCTTTAATCTAAAATTTACAAAAAAGACTTTTGGTTTATTTATTTATCGAATTTCTCTTATTTATTAAACATTTTATTTATTGATCAAACGAATACTCATCCCCAAATTCGAAACCCTAGAAAATACCTGTAGACTAGAAAGGCTTAGACTTATTTGTTACCTTATACATAGGGTAATACTTGGCAACTTTGGGGCTACATTTATACTTTTTTCTCGAGACTTAATACTTTGATAAGGTGAGTTTACGTAACCATGTTTATGCAATTCTTTATACTTGCAACATTATACTTAAGCAATTCTACATACATGTCTAGTTGTAAACTTTAATGCCTCATGATTTAGACAACAACCACAGTTAGACTTACGCTTCAACATACATAATCATTAGCTATGGCCAAGCCGGCGATACTCAATAATAGATCTATTGGATTGACAATCCCACCTAGATTTGTTGACTATCTTTTATGGGGAGCGCGGGTGATTGTTATCGTTCCAACGTGATATTAAGGTGAACCGTGGATGACGGGATGGACCTAAACTAGTCGGAGGTTTGATTATGTGCATACAACATTTCATGTTTATCCATGTAGACTTAAACTTACAATAGACATTTGAATTGCTAAACTTTTATTCTTAAACTTAATTGCTTGACATGGCTTATGTATTCTCACCAACTTCTAGTTGACCCCCCCCCCCATTTTTCCAAACTCAACAGGAAATAACGATGCTTGAAGTCTAGAGCTAGCATGAGAAGACAATTTGAAGTTTATGCTTTGTTTGGCTATTTGATGTATTAGATTTCATTCAAGTCATTTAATGTAATTCAATATTGTAATAAAGGATTATGTAAACATATGTATTACCATGAGCTACTGAACAATCATTCATACGTGACACCTCGATGTTTCCGCCATCGGTTGGGGTGTTACAGATTGGTATCAGAGCCTTGGTTATAGGGAATTAGGTTATTAGAAAAATAATCTAGTCTATAACCATCGGATTATAACCAGTATTTGCTCCTTTTACTTGCTATTCTCTATCTCCCTCCTACTTCTTATCCCTACTTTCATCCCTACAAAGAAGATTGCTATCCGTCACTGGATCTACTCTTAAAATGATAGGACAAAATCCTCAGGTTTAGCCTGAACCACCTTGAGATCTCGTCGAAGTTCTAGAATTTTAATAATGAACACGTGCAATCTGGAAGGGTGAACGCCTGTATTCTGAGTCTTCTGTCTAGGCTGGCATTGCGCATATATCCCAATCAGACGAGGGACCCGGATGCCTACCTGGGAATTCTCGGGATGAGTGTTCACTTGTAACACCCCAACCGATGGCGGAAACATCAAGGTGTCACGTAGTGACGATTGTTCAATAGCTCATGGACTAAAGTGTAAATTTGAATACATTGATTAAATAATTTATTACATTGAAATGAAATTTCAGGATACAATAATTCTAAAGTGACAAGTCTAGCTAAGATACAATGTAGACAAGACTGAAATATAAAATCCAAAAGCCTAAAAGAAGCGTCTCAAAACAACCTGAAACATGTACAAAATATTTTGGTCAATACAAAAATTGTATTGGTGAGCATACCCTGTTTAAATAAATATAGTAGAAAAGTATTTAGCAATTCATGTGCGGTACCATTTGCAGTTATGTAATAAGTAATATCCGTTCAAAACCAAACCTGAGAATAATGACTAACACATGACTAACCAACAGAATAATGAATTAACAAGACAATGACCAAGATTCTCTTACAGAGTCTCAAGGGGGTATACCATAGTACTATTCATTGAAAAGCTAGGCCGCCCAGCGGTTAATGATTTTGACAAGTCATAGACACACCAATTAACATAAAGCAAACACACATGAGAATTGCATTAAGTATAAGAAATTGAAACTTGATTAATATATAGGTACATAAGTCACCCCAAAGTAGTAAAACAGCAAAAAGGGGAAAGATATACTCACAGTTTGCGAAAGCGATCAAAATCCACTTAAGCAGTCGTGAGCTAAGTAATGGGAATTCCGAGGAATTCAACCTATAACGTGTAAGAATACTAATAAGGAAATGTCTAAAAAGTCTAAGGTAACTAGGGTCTAAGGCATTAGGGTTTGCTAAGTCGATTTGGGGAAGTAGAGTTTTTTTATGATAAGTCGCGTTAATGTAACAGTTGTATATCACAAATAATATATGAAAGGTTGTAAATGTGGTTTAAATAATATAATTATTACCAATTGAGTATTTAGTTAAAAATATGTTTAAATAATTAAGACAAAATAATTTAGTTAATTACTTTAACTAATTATTATAAATAAATGCAATAATCATAAATATTGAAATAAATAGTTATGAGTTACTCAAAGATTCATTAATGATAATAAAGACTTCATAAGACATTTCTATTTTATAAGAAAATATTTATAAAATAGATGTTTAAATAGTATAAATAAATGCTTAATTATATCTAATTAAACATAAATAATGTTAATAATACAAGACATGACTCAAAAATACTATTTTTTTTATAGAAAATGGATGCTTTCTGATGTAAAGTAATGAAAATAATTTTCCCATAATTTTTATAAACTTATTTATATTTAAAACGGATTTAACGAGATTAAATTATGTTTAAATGATTAAAAATAGGAAAATCAATAAAATTAAATGTTTTCAGAACCAATAATTTTTATATAAGTTCATGATGATGAGAAATAGTTACCCAAAAAGTTTGAGATTAAAATCATTAAAAATGAATTTTTTATGAATTAAATATGATTAAAACAAGTTAAATCAATAAAAATATAAAAATAAAACATTTTTCAGAAAATAAAAGTGGGGTAATTTTCTGTTAGGATCTGAGTTTGATTGTTTTGATTGTTTAACTAAATATGGTAATAATGAAATGAAAATAGAATGAAAGTGCAGCGGAATAATAAACTGTTAATCAAAACAAGAGAGTAAATGTTTTCAGATCGAAAGCTTTCATTTATCTAAAAGATTACAATCGTACAATTACTCCCCCTCAGCCTGATCACACAGTGTTTGTCTGAGAGAATGTTTGTGTGTGTGATGCAATAGAACAGTACAAGCACTGTTCTATTTATAGACAGACTCAAAACACTGATGACCTAAGCTGACGTCACCTAAGACAGTGACCTCTAACAGAATAACAAACATAAATATCTGCCTATTACAAACTACTGTTACATTGAAAGCACTGATATTAAATAGCTGTTGTAGGAAAACTCTGATGGTCTTGTATCCACTGCTGGAGCCTAAGTGCTGTTGGTTCCAGCAGTGCTTTGGTCTTCAGTACTTGAATCAGCAGTTGTTCTTCATCAGACCTTTGGTCAGCATTTGTTCTTCATCAGTTGTTTATTCAGCAGTTCTTTGTATCAGCAGTAGTTGAGCAGTTGTTTGGATAGAACAGTTGTTAGGGTCAGCAGTCTTTTGGGAGAAGTAAGTTGTAAAGACTGTTTATTCAAAGGATCAAACTGTTAGCATATTTTGGCTTTCTAATCATCTGTTCTTCTCCAGGTCAGCAGACCCAACATTTTCTATGAGATGTCTAGAAGCTACTCCTAAATTTTTATAATTTTTAGATCAAAAATGAATTTATTATGAATATTCTAAGTTTAAATGGATTTTAAATAATTAAAATAAATGAAAAAAATAATGAAATAATAAATAGAAAGAATTCAGAAGAAAAATGGAGCTTAATGTGGGACTCGAACCTGAGTACCCCCTTTGACATCCACCACAAACAACCACTAGGCTAGGAGACTTGTTTAGTATTTTCCATGAAAATATAATGTTTTTAACCATAATCCACAACCATCATCTTCCCCAAATTTCCTACCCAAACCCTAACCCTAAGCCTAAAAATAATCAAGCGATACAGAAGTGTTTATACCTCGATTGTGTGGGGCTTTTGTCCTACAACTATCAACTAACAAAACGGCAATATAATCTTGCACTTACAAAACATATTATGGTTGCGAATGAAGCTTCAAATTCTGAACTAGACATCATGATTGGAGAGGTTTTTGCGAAGATTTTTAGTGGGTTTTGATTGTGTTAGAATGCAGGAACAAAGGGTTAGAATAATTTATAGATTAGGAGATTTAAACATGCGTTTTTGCTTGGGTTTAAAACTTCCGATCGGTTATGAATTCAATGATTAAAGCTCGGTTTTAACATGATTAAATGGCTTAAATTCTGTTGTGACCGGTTAGAAACGATGGAGAAAAACGTACCAAGCAATAAAAACGAATTAACGAGCATTTAATCATGGTGTATGGTGCTCGCCGGAATCTGTCGTCGGCCGGAATCTTGGGCTGCCGGAACAGACGCGACGGGGACAAGAGGGAAATCAAAGGGATTTTAAAACTTTCAGGTTTTGTCACAACTAGTCCCTCACTTATAACTTAGTTTGTTTTAATTATAAACTTGGTTAGTTTTTCTTTTATAAAAGTTAACCAAAGTTAACCTATCTAACTTAAATGTTTTAAAAGACTTTATAAACTTAAAGCTTTTATTAACTTAATGAACTCATATTTTATAGATTTTAACTTGATGTTCCAAAACTCTTTTTTTTTTTTTATAAATCTTAAACGTTTATCTTTGATAAAATTAATTTCGATCATTTCAATAAATTACAAAACGACAAAACTTATATGGGTTATAATGGAAATTTTTTTTGAAGGACTATTATTGACAACTAAATGTAAGACGAGGGTGACGGATGTCACAGTGTCCCCTACTTTAGAAAATTTCGTCTCGAAATTTCCTTCAAGTGGAGGCTACTATGAAACAAAAGGCGTTGTAAAAGTCAACTAGAATTTTAAAAGAAAATTTCATCATTTATGATTTAACCAAATTTGAAATAGTTGTCTAATATCCGAAAAAAAAATTTCAAAATCTTTGACAGTTGACTCGAAGTTAGAAGGTTAAGAGTTTAAATGAGAAAGGTTTTGGGAATGTGTAACGGGTGAGGAAAAGGCACTGATGAAGGTAATCTCCCCTACTTTAGAAAGGTTTCTAACTGAACTTTATTAAGGTACGTAACAAGATTTCAAATAACAGAGCGTGTAAGGGTGTTTTCGGTGTGGGTGGTCAAGAGAAAGACTCTAGGAAGGCGAATGAAGCTCACGTAAGAACGTTCTTGTCGAACATACTAGTTATTAGTCAATGATCTAACGAAGAGGTAATCAAAAAGTAATGGGTAGATTCTTGGTCAGACTCCTAGTCCGTTCCCGCAGTATCGTTTATGCTTATATATAGGGTGTACCGCAGCTAACCCACCACACTCCCGATACTTTGAACTCGTACTGATTGTCTACCAACAACCTAAATAGAATTACACACCACCCCCATGTACCTGTAAACCCATGATTGCGTTCCGGACCGTAATCACCGATTTACCTTACACTAAGGTGTTATGCTTTTCCATAACCTTAACATGAAATAAATGTGTGCAACCAATATGTAATAGCCACTGTGATGAAATAATGTTTAATCATGACATGGTTAGAGGTCCTTCCCTTTCGGGTCCACCCTTAACCGGTAACTTCTGTCCACATCGTTGGGCTCAACACACCTATATTGGTAAACTCCGAGATTTACACTGTTCCCCTCGGATTAGAGAAATACCCTAATCCGAGTCGTACGTGGGCACTGGCTTAGATCTCATCCGAGTTACCAACTAGTATGTTCCTTGGCCATGATGAAGAACAAAAATAAAGTATGTATAACAGGGTTTTGCTCAAAACAGGAAAGAAAATATGCATACCAAATACGCATTCAAGTAAATATATAAGTATAGTATAAAATTTTGATTGAAATAATAGTATAATATATATCAAGTAAATCACACAATTTCACAAAATGAAAGTAAACTAGTTGAATTAATGCAAATAGGAAATGTGAAAATAATCACAAATAACGTGTTAGAAATAACTATGAATACAAATGGTACAAGAATAAAATAATGAAATTTACGGCAAATGAATGTGCACGGAACGGGTGTATAGCCTACTGGCATGTGAGTTAAAATCTAGTAATTTTGCATATATGCGTTATACTATAAAAGACATTTAGCAACATTCTGATAAAAAGATATGTCCTTTGCTTTGTTAAAACCAAAAGTTTGGCAACTGAAAGAGTATAAGTGTAAAAGGTAAATTTTCGCATTTTACTCGACTTTGTGACATTGTTGAAAGAATAGTAGTAATGCATGAGACTAACTTTTTAGAAATCGAAGTATGTTTTAGATTCAAAACAGGTTCACATGAAAAGGTTTTGTAGATACCCATTTTCATGTGTTTACGAAAAGTCGAGTTTGAAAAGTGTTATAAGGCATATTAACAGTTGCAAGTTTCTCCCGAAAACATATATTGGGTAGGTCGTATGAAAATAAAAGGTTTACATTTGATTTGTGACAGATGCAATACAAGTTTATAAAACGCAAGGTGAAATCATATCATGAAATATGTATAAATCTAATGTGTTTTAAAAGACCAAGATTTAAAATGACGTGAATGATGAAATTAACGTATGTAATAGGTTACCAATATTTAAGAAAATTCATAATCAACGAGATGTAGAAATAGATCCTTGCGATGTGGGTTTCACTCCTAACTCAAAGATGTATTTCAAAGGTGAAAACGATTGTGGAATGAAACCAATCACTAAGTTAAGGATATCACTCCCAGCTTAGTGGTTAAGTTTCTTTTGAAGGAAATACTCTTTGAGGTGTGGATGTCACTCCTATCTCAAAGACATATTCCTAAGATAAATAATATATCGAGAAGTGAAACTAATCACCAAGGTATGGATACCACTCCTAACTTGATGATATCGTTTCGTTTGTAAAATACGAGTGTCTTCTTCGCCAAGAAAAAATATCGAAAGAATAACGAGAAATAATCATAACGAAAATATTTTGAAAGAAAATAATAGGAAATAAGATAAATATAAACGAGAGGACTCGTGAAAGTAAGCTTAGTTATAGACTAGGCTAAAAGGCATTCTAATAACCTAATTCCCTATAACCATGGCTCTGATACCAATCTGTAACACCCCAACCGATGGCGGAAACATCGAGGTGTCACGTAGTGACGATTGTTCAATAGCTCATGGACTAAAGTGTAAATTTGAATACATTGATTAAATAATTTATTACATTGAAATGAAATTTCAGGATACAATAATTCTAAAGTGACAAGTCTAGCTAAGATACAATGTAGACAAGACTGAAATATAAAATCCAAAAGCCTAAAAGAAGCGTCTCAAAACAACCTGAAACATGTACAAAATATTTTGGTCAATACAAAAATTGTATTGGTGAGCATACCCTGTTTAAATAAATATAGTAGAAAAGGGTTTAGCAATTCATGTGCGGTACCATTTGCAGTTATGTAATAAGTAATATCCGTTCAAAACCAAACCTGAGAATAATGACTAACACATGACTAACCAACAGAATAATGAATTAACAAGACAATGACCAAGATTCTCTTACAGAGTCTCAAGGGGGTATACCATAGTACTATTCATTGAAAAGCTAGGCCGCCCAGCGGTTAATGATTTTGACAAGTCATAGACACACCAATTAACATAAAGCAAACACACATGAGAATTGCATTAAGTATAAGAAATTGAAACTTGATTAATATATAGGTACATGAGTCACCCCAAAGTAGTAAAACAGCAAAAAGGGGAAAGATATACTCACAGTTTGCGAAAGCGATCAAAATCCACTTAAGCGGTCGTGAGCTAAGTAATGGGAATTCCGAGGAATTCAACCTATAACGTGTAAGAATACTAATAAGGAAATGTCTAAAAAGTCTAAGGTAACTAGGGTCTAAGGCATTAGGGTTTGCTAAGTCGATTTGGGGAAGTAGAGTTTTTTTATGATAAGTCGCGTTAATGTAACAATTGTATATCACAAATAATATATGAAATGTAGTAAATGTGGTTTAAATAATATAATTATTACCAATTGAGTATTTAGTTAAAAATATGTTTAAATAATTAAGACAAAATAATTTAGTTAATTACTTTAACTAATTATTATAAATAAATGCAATAATCATAAATATTGAAATAAATAGTTATGAGTTACTCAAAGATTCATTAATGATAATAAAGACTTCATAAGACATTTCTATTTTATAAGAAAATATTTATAAAATAGATGTTTAAATAGTATAAATAAATAAATGCTTAATTATATCTAATTAAACATAAATAATGTTAATAATACAAGACATGACTCAAAAATACTATTTTTATAGAAAATGAATGCTTTCTGATGTAAAGTAATGAAAATAATTTTCCCATAATTTTTATAAACTTATTTATATTTAAAACGGATTTAACGAGATTAAATTATGTTTAAATGATTAAAACTAGGAAAATCAATAAAATTAAATGTTTTCAGAACGAATAATTTTTATATAAGTTCATGATGATGAGAAATAGTTACCCAAAAAGTTTGAGATTAAAATCATTAAAAATGAATTTTTTATGAATTAAATATGATTAAAACAAGTTAAATCAATAAAAATATAAAAAATAAAACATTTTTCAGAAAATAAAAGTGGGGTAATTTTCTATGAGATGTCTAGAAGCTACTCCTAAATTTTTATAATTTTTAGATCAAAAATGAATTTATTATGAATATTCTAAGTTTAAATGGATTTTAAATAATTAAAATAAATGAAAAAAATAATGAAATAATAAATAGAAAGAATTCAGAAGAAAAATGGAGCTTAATGTGGGACTCGAACCTGAGTACCCCCTTTGACATCCACCACAAACAACCACTAGGCTAGGAGACTTGTTTAGTATTTTCCATGAAAATATAATGTTTTTAACCATAATCCACAACCATCATCTTCCCCAAATTTCCTAGCCAAACCCTAACCCTAAGCCTAAAAATAATCAAGCGATACAGAAGTGTTTATACCTCGATTGTGTGGGGCTTTTGTCCTACAACTATCAACTAACAAAACGGCAATATAATCTTGCACTTACAAAACATATTATGGTTGCGAATGAAGCTTCAAATTCTGAACTAGACATCACGATTGGAGAGGTTTTTGCGAAGATTTTTAGTGGGTTTTGATTGTGTTAGAATGCAGGAACAAAGGGTTAGAATAATTTATAGATTAGGAGATTTAAACATGCGTTTTTTTCTTGGGTTTAAAACTTCCGATCGGTTATGAATTCAATGATTAAAGCTCGGTTTTAACATGATTAAATGGCTTAAATTCTGTTGTGACCGGTTAGAAACGATGGAGAAAAACGTACCAAGCAATAAAAACGAATTAACGAGCATTTAATCATGGTGTATGGTGCTCGCCGAAATCTGTCGTCGGCCGGAATCTTGGGCTGCCGGAACAGACGCGACGGGGACAAGAGGGAAATCAAAGGGATTTTAAAACTTTCAGGTTTTGTCACAACTAGTCCCTCACTTATAACTTAGTTTGTTTTAATTATAAACTTGGTTAGTTTTTCTTTTATAAAAGTTAACCAAAGTTAACCTATCTAACTTAAATGTTTTAAAAGACTTTATAAACTTAAAGCTTTTATTAACTTAATGAACTCATATTTTATAGATTTTAACTTGATGTTCCAAAACTCTTTTTTTTTTTTTTATAAATCTTAAACGTTTATCTTTGATAAAATTAATTTCGATCATTTCAATAAATTACAAAACGACAAAACTTATATTGGTTATAATGGAAATTTTTTTTGAAGGACTATTATTGACAACTAAATGTAAGACGAGGATGACGGATGTCACATCACTTATAGGCTAAAGCATGTCTTCACTATGTTATTAGAATCTAGAATCTTTGATAAGTCAACGTTTTCGTTTATTCGTTTTAATTAATGAATAAATGATTACATTCCTTATATTGCCTCATTCATTTCATTGTGTCTCTTACAGATCATGCCTCCACGTCGCAGCACTTGCAATAACAGTGGTGAAAACCAAGAGGAAAGTAGCAACAACCACGACACTAACCACAACAACAACAATAACAACAACAACAATGGCGTTGATGCTCAATTGGCTGCGATCATCTCTCAACAAATGGCACAACAGATCGCAACTCTGGTTCCTAATTTGCTGGCTCAAGTCATCCAGATGAACGGAAACGGCAATGGAAACAGAAACGGCAACGGAAACGACAATGGAAACCACAATGGAAATGGGAATGGAAATGGAAATGGGAATGGTCTCCCAGCTTGCACTCTTAAGCACTTTAATACCTGTAATCCCCCTAAGTTCAGTGGAGATGAAGGAGCTACTGGACTCCTACAATGGTTCGAGGGTATCGAAAATACGTTCATAAATAGTGAGTGTCCCGATAACCTCAAGGTCCGTTATGCTATGAGTGTTCTTCACAAACGAGCACTCACTTGGTGGAATGAGGAAAAGCGCACCCATGGAGCTGAAGTCGCACTGGCCTTAACTTGGGATCAAGCTAAAGACATTATGAAGGCAGAGTTCTGCCCTCGTAATGAAATCAAGAAGTTGGAAGATGTTAGGATCTGAGTTTGTTTGTTTTGATTGTTTAACTAAATGATGGTAATAATGAAATGAAAATAGAATGAAAGTGCAGCGGAATAATAAACTGTAAATCAAAACAAGAGAGTAAATGTTTTTAGATCGAATGCTTTCATTAATTCAAAGATTACAATCGTACAAGTTACTCCCCCTCAGCCTGATCACACAGTGTTTGTCAGAGAGAATGTTTTGTGTGTGATGCAATAGAACAGTACAAGCACTGTTCTATTTATAGACAGACTCAAACCACTGATGACCTAGGCTGACGTCACCTAAGACAGTGACCTCTAACAGAATAACAAACTTAAACATCTGCTATACAAACTACTGTTACATTGAAAGCACTGATATTAAACAGCTGTTGAAAATAAACTCTGATGGTCTTGTATCCACTGCTGGAGCCTAAGTGCTGTTGGTTCCAGCAGTGCTTTGGTCTTCAGTACTTGTATCAGCAGTTGCTCTTCATCAGACCTTTGGTCAGCAGTTGTTCTTCATCAGTTGTTTCCTCAGCAGTTCTTTATATCAGCAGTTGTTGAGCAGTTGTTTGGATAGAACAGTAGTTAGGGTCAGCAGTCTTTTGGGAGAAGCAAGTTGTAAAGACTGTTTATTCAAGGATCAAATAGATAGCATGTTTTGGCTTTCTAATCATCTGTTCTTCTCCAGGTCAGCAGACCCAACAGAAGATGAGTTTCATGATCTTGCCCAAGATAGTGGAGAAAACCTTGCCTACAACACTCGTTTTCACGAACTTAGTCTACTGCTACCACACAAGGTCACCCCCTTGCCTATTGCAATCGAAAAATACATTGGTGGCTTACCCATGCAGATTCAGGACACGGTGTGGGGAAGGAACCCTGCTACTCTGGAGGAAGCAAAGCGTTTGGCGGCCACCCTAACAGATAACCATGTGAAGGCAGGAACCCTGACTCGGAAAGGGGAAAAGAAAACTGTTGCGAAGGATACTCCCCAACCTGCCGTTGAAGTTAAAACTGAGGCCTCAACCAATGGAAGGCGCAAGGTCAGGAATTTTGCAATAGACGCCACTGTCCCACCCAACAAGAAACAATATAACGGGAACCAACCTAAGTGTGACACCTGTCAGTATCACCACCCAACCCAAGTGCCCTGTCGTCAGTGTTCCAATTGTCAAAGGTATGGGCATCTTGCGGATGTTTGTCGAATTCCTGCTGCAAATGCCCTTGCTGCTCCGAATAACCCTGCTAGCGACCCTCCAGCTACTTAACAACAAGCTCCACCGTTTGAATGTTATTTTGCATTCAAAATTCTATGTATTGACGCTTTTGATTCAAGTATTGAAATTTTTGTCTTTTATCTAGTATGATCACTACACTTGGATGCATGCTTGTTTGAATGCGAACTAATTGCTATATCAATATTTAAATCTATACAACCACAACTCCCATACTATACTCATTATACTTATAAACTTGCTTACATAAACATACTATCTATTTGCAATAAATGCTACACTGATAGAGGATGAAGTACTTGTTCAACAGTTAGTGGATTACCGAATAACCTACTCAACGATTGGTAGAGGTCATCATGCCTTTTCAACAGTCGGGAGAGGCCCTACAACCTACTCAACGACTGGTGGAGGCTATCGAACCTGCTCAACAATCGGTAGAGTCATAGAAGGACACAAAACCCTAATGTAAGGTAAATTGGTGATTGCAGTCCGGAACGTAATCATGAATCTACAGGTACGTTAAGGTAGTGTGAAATTCTATCAAGGTTTTCGGTAGTTGACCAATTATAAACCTTAGTTACCTGGTAGTTCATTTAGTCTTTCCATAGTCTATTAACTCATGAATTTCTTTTAGGATTCCTAAAACTCAAAATTCTTATGCTCCTTGCGATTTCAAGACACACCTAATCCTACTCTCTTATCCAAATTATTTGAAACAAGATTATTCTATTCATGTCATAACACAAAACTTCCAGACCACACTTATCCTGATTTCTACCCAATCACCTACAACCCTGTGTTTTCAATAAACTTCGGGACGAAGTTCCTAAAAGTAGGGGAGACTGTAACATTTCGCATTTAATTTTGTGTATGTTACGAGTATTTTCGAATAAAACGTCAAATTTCATCATTTATCGTCCTTTTAAAAATATTTCGTGACGCATTTGGGCCCCTAGTACTATGCTTTATATATATATTATACATATATATGGAAAATAAATATCAAAAATTAAAGGCTTGGGCCGGGATTCGAACCCGAGCCCATAGCCGGTTCAACTAACACCAAGCAACACAACCAGCTGAGCTACACCACACACTTGTTTAGTTTTCAACACATATTAATTATATAACGTATTGGAATCCTAACAGTTGACTTGGAAAGTCAACTGTGAGGACGAGTTACCTTAATCAAGCTATCAAAACGCGTTTAAATCCCTGTCAAGACTTAATGGTTGATTGCCTTGACTGATTCGCATCAATTACACGCTGAATTGTGGTAAAAAAACATCCCCAATCATTGTCAATTATCGCGTCATAGGTATTAATCGAGTCAAACTTTCCATTTCACTAACCCAAGCCCTCACACTATAAATTGAACACTCCCTAACAAGCTTTACTCGCCGATATACTCTTCTTCATCTCCAATTTCTGATTAAAATCACTTCTCAAGCTTCAATTCATCGCGTGTTTGACTTTCTGTTTGACCCTGCATTATACACGAATTCGTTTTTGTAAGTCTCTTTTTTTGTATGGGTTTTGTTCATCGGCCACTACACAACAATAACCCTATGATCAATTGGGTTATTGTTGTGTAAATCGGATTATTGTTTAAGCTAGGGTTCGAAACTTTTGATTTGGGGAAGAACACGTTTGCAGACTTGATTATATATTTAAAACAGAAATAAACCAAACACAACTACTGATCTAGATCAAGTGGTTGTGTCTGACTGTTGTGAACGAAGGGACGCGGGTTCGAGTCCCGTATCCCACAGATTTTTTACTTTCATTTTTAAAAGGATTATAAATCAGTTTTACATATACTATATAATTAATTTCAAACCTTGTTTATTCGTTCTCAGGGTCTAGCCCAGTTGGTGGCTAGGCTTATGATTAGGCTCGAATCGGTCCCAGACCCGGGTTCGAATCCCAGCATCAACAAAACATTTTTTTTTACCATTTAAGCTTTATATATATTCACCTATACTTTTAAAATTAGTTTTAAAATACTAAAACTCTTTTATAAATTCTACAAAAATTATTTTATGTTATTCTAGTAGAAAAGTTTAACATACAATTTTTAGTTTTCCAAAAATTATTTATTTAATATATATAATAAATATTTCAAGTTTATTCTATTTTAATTATAAAATTCTATAAAAATATCAAAACGATTATATAAATTCCCACAAAAATTATTCTGAGTTTATATAACATTTAACATTTCTAAAATGATTTTTATTTCTGAAAAATCATTTATTTAATATTTTTAATCAATTTTTGTTAGTTTTAATCATAAATAAATCATATTAAATTCATTTTTCAATATTTTTGCACCAAAATTTTATATAAATTATTTCTACCCATTTGGAACAGAAATACAATTTTTAATTTAAAAATTCTTTAATTTTAATATTTTTTAAATATTAAAGTTATATTTTGACAACTTGAAATAAATAGATTAAATATTCTATTTTTAAGAAAATAATTTTATAAAAATTATTTTCATACTTAAAACTTTATAATGCGACCATCTTTAATCTAAAATTTACAAAAAAGACTTTTGGTTTATTTATTTATCGAATTTCTCTTATTTATTAAACATTTTATTTATTGATCAAACGAATACTCATCCCCAAATTCGAAACCCTAGAAAATACTTGTAGACTAGAAAGGCTTAGACTTATTTGTTACCTTATACATAGGGTAATACTTGGCAACTTTGGGGCTACACTTATACTTTTTCTCGAGACTTAATACTTTGCTAAGGTGAGTTTACGTAACCATGTTTATGCAATTCTTTATACTTGCAACATTATACTTAAGCAATTCTACATACATGTCTAGTTGTAAACTTTAATGCCTCATGATTTAGACAACAACAACAGTTAGACTTACGCTTCAACATACATAATCATTAGCTATGGCCAAGCCGGCGATACTCAATAATAGATCTATTGGATTGACAATCCCACCTAGATTCGTTGACCATCTTTTATGGGGAGCGCGGGTGATTGGTATCGTTCCAACGTGATATTAAGGTGAACCGTGGATGACGGGATGGACCTAAACTAGTCGGAGGTTTGATTATGTGCATACAACATTTCATGTTTATCCATGTAGACTTAAACTTACAGTAGACATTTGAATTGCTAAACTTTTATTCTTAAACTTAATTGCTTGACATGGCTTATGTATTCTCACCAACTTCTAGTTGACCCCCCCTATTTTTCCAAACTCAATAGGAAATAACGATGCTTGAAGTCTAGAGCTAGCATGAGAAGACAATTTGAAGTTTATGCTTTGTTTGGCTATTTGATGTATTAGATTTCATTCAAGTCATTTAATGTAATTCAATATTGTAATAAAGGATTATGTAAACATATGTATTACCATGAGCTACTGAACAATCATTCATACGTGACACCTCGATGTTTCCGCCATCGGTTGGGGTGTTACACTTCCAGGCAAAGCCTGTACCGCAAGGCCATCCGGTGTTGAAGAATCGCATCATGTGATTAGCGACGTCGGCGACGTCGGAATTTAAGATTCTTTATCGTGCTACTTTGGTATGGCAGCCTGGGTTGATCATTGGGTACCTTTAGATTTGGTACACATGTTCAACAGATTGATTGATGTTCCCCTGTTTGACTTCAATAAAGCAATTGTGATGGAAGGTGCGAAACAGAAACTTAATGAACTCTGCAACAAGTTTCTGTTTCGCACCTTCCATCACGGTGGTACACCAATTTTAGCAGCAAATTTAATCGCACCTGTGACTTCTACACCTACAGCGGAATGCACCCCGGTGTTGAAGAATCACGGTCCGTAATTAGCGACGTCGGGGATATCGGATGTAGTTGCTCCTGCTCGTGCTCCTTTTGCCAGGGTAATCTGGCATAGTTACGTAGTTACCCTTGATTTGGTACCCATGTTCAACAAATCGATGAACTTAAAGCTAAAGCTAAAATATGGGCCAAGTGTCGAGGGAAAATATTGGAATTGGTGGTCTCGGAAATAGATTGTTTTGTAACTCGGTAGGGTGTATATTTAACGTTTTAGTGCATAAATAAATTTATGTGTGTTTCAGTCAATAAATTTATTATTATTAAATAACTTTGTTAAAAACGACATATTATATTTTAAGAAATTTACTAAACGATAAGAAATTTACTAAACAGTATTCTAAAAAAACGTCATATTAACTAAAAAAATACGATATATTCTGCTTCGGAAATAGATTGTTTAAAAACGAACTATTAACTAAAAAACGAAACATTTAAAAAAATTAACAATATTAAACGATATTCTAAATAAAATTACGATAAAAACGACATATTAAATAAATTTAGGATTAAAAAAGTTCAATTGGATACTCCATATTAACATGTTGTTATTTTTTATTAAAGATTATTCGTTTTAAATATAATTTTTTTATCACTTTATTAAAAAAAAGTGTGTTGAATTTTTTTTATTTTATAAGTACGGTATGGACATTTACTATCATTATCAAAACCGCAAGATGATGTTGCGGTTTTACCTTTCTTAATATTGTCAATTTCACCTATAAATACATATATCTAAAGTTTCATTATCATTCACTCCAAAAGAAACGTTCGATAGTATGGAGAAGGACGAAGAGGTCGGGTCATATTTCTGTTCTCAACCAGTTGCTAAGAAATCAAAGTGGACGGATGATCTTTGGAGGCGTATGAAGAGGCCGTCGTCATCCACGAAGGTTGGGTCGTCTACGGAGATTCCGACTGAAAAGCCACCGGAAAAGGAGCCCGAAAAAGATAGTGCTATAGTTTCCAACAAAGATTCAAAGAACTGGTCCCCAGATGTTTTAGAGTTTTACCTCAACGGGGACTCTCCATACTGCTACAGTCGTTTCATTACAAAAAAACTCGACATAACTTTTTGAGGTGCCCTACTAGGGAATGAATCTGGCGGTCATCTGTCGTCTACGGTACACTTAACACGACAGATTAATTTTTATAAGTTTTCACATGTTTACATAGTTAATTTATAGTGTTTTTTCTTCTTTTGCAGCATGTTGAAGCATGGACTGTAAGATTAATGCGTGTATGGCAGGCGATGCTCTTAAAAAACCCCAACAAAGAATTACGATGGTCGGTGTTACCTCCTGATTTTTATCATTACATGCAAGATGATAAATCCACTACCCCCTTTATTATGCTGGACAAAAGGACCTGTATCCTCCATTCTGGGAGGTTGACTGCATCTACCTTCCTTTGTGGATTCGCCAAATAGACTGGCTACTTGTCCGTATTGATATGCAGAGCATGGTGATTACTCAATACTAGACCGATAAAAGATGGAGAAATGGAAAACATCGAGATGTTAGGAACTATATGGAGATGCTACAGTTATTTTTCAAATGGTTTCTAGAACGTATTCACTTTAGGAGACACACGAGGTACATAACGGAACGTGATATGTCCCTCGGTCAACCTTCCGGTAACCACACTCAACAACTCCAAGAAAACCTGTCGTCCGCAGCATAAATTTAACACGTTCATCCAATGAATTGTTGGTAATTTCCGCCCAAAAGGATTGGTCGCCCCGTCTAATATTAAGATCTTCAGCTGCTCCATTTCCTTCAAACAACATCGCTGAACGATATCGTGATTGATCCCATAGAAGTTCATTGAGAGTGCAAGATATGTGGTCTTTGGATTTTGAGAGTGCAAAATAGTTTGAAAAAAAACTCGTTCAACATACATGAAATTTATAATAAGTCACCTGCTGCATGAAGTTGCATGTACTTGCTTGCATTTATGTGGTCTTTGATTTAACTTGTTTTACTGCATGCATGCCCCCCCCTCCTGACTGAGATATTGGTTGATTGTATTGTGTGGTTGGGGTGTAATGCATGTGAACCACTGTCTGCTCTTTCTTTGAATTCACATACACACGACAAAACATAAGTTACAACATTAGCCCTTGGTCTATTAACTTAAAAATAAAATATACCCAAACCGCAAGACCAAAACCCGGTTTCATTAATACATAATTTACAACACTAGCCCTTCAAGTATTTGATAATATTCAACCTTTTTTTGGCTTGCACAGACTCGTGTCAAACCCAATACTGAAACCGCAAGACCAAATCACGGTTTCTAAGTAAACTTACAAAACATCCCCTTAAACAATCTAACTAACTAAGCAAATGCCCCCTGCCTTGTGTCAGACGATGTACTGAAACCGCAAGACCAAATTGCGGCTTCTTCTTCCTCTCTCCTACTAAGCAAAAGCCTCCCTCCTCTTCCCTCCACCTAAGCACAAACCGCAACATGATGTTGCGGTTTCACCATTTGAGAAAACCAAGCCCTGACACCCTCCAAATGTACAAAATTTTGGTACTGTAACACTATTTCGGCAAAAAAATCTTGACACTCAACTTGACCACCTTTTGCCACGCTCACTTGGTGAAAGAGAGAGCTAGTAAGGAGTTGGATCTTTGGGATTGGCTCTAGTTATAACCGATCTCGGAGGTAGAAAAGAAGAGCTTGAGGAGTGTTGTGGACTGCTGTCTCAGATTTCTCTTAAGGGCCAAAGAGATGCATGGCATTTAATCTTAACTAAACTTCATACTTTTACATTGTCTATATGTTCCCTAACAAAATGCGTTTATCACTCCGAGTCCAATCAACTAGTTTGTCATTTAGAATCTCCCAATAACTAATATGAATTGAATAATGCACGTATGATATCATTTGAAAGAAAAGTTAACATGGCACTAGATGTGCAAGATATTAAATATATGTGAAACTTGGGAGTATCTTCGCAGTGTCAAATAAAAGGTGAAATTTTAGTTGATTTCTAAAACCAAATTTTCAATAAAAACATTAAAGAAATTAAGTACACGATTTTTTGGTTTCCGTCTCAACGGTGATATGCGGATGTAGGAGTGTCACGGCATGCTTGGGTGTTTATTTCCTTATCTCCTTCTTCTATCTCATTTTCTCCTTAATCTAAAAGTTACAATTTCTAACCTATGACTTATCTTCTATTCAAAGCACAAAATTCTTAAAAACTCTTTTTCAAACAATTACCCAAACATTTTTTTTTTTTTTTGTAACTTTTGATTTCTTGAAGAAGTTATAAGTAAAAAGAAGGTGAAAAAATAGAGGGCCAAACATGCTCTCAATCGTGTGGAGTTAGTGGTTTGGCAAACTGACCGGGTGTATAGGAATTTAAGTAATTACATTATGGTGCAATAACTTAATAAGTTAGTAAAGGGCATGATGGTCTTTCTAGATGAATATAAACTTAATCATAAAATAGATTCAAATGAATAATGCTTATATTAAATTAGTTGAAAGTCATAAAGCTTTCTACTAAATAATTCAATAGTTAAATAATAGTAATATAAGTAATAATAATAATAATAATGATTAATTTACCGATCACTACCTATTGTGTTGTCGTAGTGTGACGCAGACCACAACAAAGGAACCATGTGACACACTAAAGATAACGAATTTGAAAATTTACATGGTAATTTCAACCTCTTCCACCTCATTAACTCCGTCAATATTTTTTTAATTAACATTTCCACTTCTTTAACGAACATCAAAACCTTCTTCGTGTTGTAACTCACATTTTTCATTTCTTCGTGTTATTATGTTCTTTAAAGTCAAACTCAAAATCACACATTTCTTGACCACAAACAAAACCATGTTCAAACTCAAATCTCAAAATCACACGTTTCTTTACCTAATAACATTGCGTAGTTTATAGTCAATCACAAACACTAGCACCTTTTCACATTTTTCTTACTTAGATTTCAATAAATATCTTGCTCATGTGCCACTAAAAAAGTAATATCTTCTAACATGATATTTTAAGAGATTTGTTTTGGTATTAGGATACTTCATCTCTTTTATTTTCTTAGTAACAACTTTATATTTAACTTTGTTCCCCCAAGTTCGCGATTCACATAATTCCGTACACACACACACACACACTTTGTTTCCCCAAGTTCCATATGAATTCCTGTTACATGTATAATAGTCTAAGGACTAAAATGTAGAATAATAATAGTAGAGGGACTAAATGTGAACTTTGTAATAGTTAGTTAGTTGATAGCAGTTATGTTTGTTAATAAATAACTAACAACCCCAAGCTGAACATTAAGCTTGAATTGGGTTTTCCCTCTCTTCTCTCTGTGATTCTCTCAAATCAGGCTATCAATTCCTAAGCGAGGTTTGGTCTCAGTTACATTATCATCGATGTAAGCTTCCGATGGTTTCTACATTAATGATTTCTGACACTCTCGATCCAAATCTTTTAAACTCCTATTCCCATTAGTGTTTTTTTTCCCTCCTAAGTTGAACTTCATAAAAACCAACCAACCCACCAAACAGGGCGGCAAAACAACACGACAACGATTACATAATTACAAATTTACACCAATTCAAGACAGAATCTAACTTACCTCTACTCCTAGTCCAAAGGTACCCAACCGATTGTTTGGGCGGCAAAACAACACGACAACGATTACATTATTACAAATTTACACCAATTCAAGACAGAATCTAACTTACCTCTACTCCTAGTCCAAAGGTACCCAACCGATTTAACTTCCCTGATAATATCTTCCATCCGAACCGGCTTGTTATTGAAAATCAACCCATTTCTCGCTCTCCAAGTAACCCAACGGCCAACACCCAATGATCATAAGGCCATTCAGGTTATTAACAATTATAGGAGTTATGAACGTTATATACACAGAAAGATAGGCAAAGAAAGAATATCATCATAAAATAGATCAATCATGTGTCGCACATTATAATTTTTAGAGCATTTCCAATAGGAAATGTCACATACACCTTTCTGCCATAAACGTATCCCTCTCCCTAATCTCATCTCCCTGTTACATTCTTCATCCATAACCACAAACAAACTCCTCTACCTTCAAAATATGTCGACATCATTGCCACGACGGCCAAATTTTCCACACACGCGTCGTGGCCACAAACATACAAACTTCCCACACGCGTGTTGTGGCCACAAACATGCGACATGCCCCCATTAGGATGCTCCTACGCGATAACAGGCGACTATAAGTTATCTCAACGAAATTAAAGAAGAAACAGAAAAGTAGGTATTATAAGTGGTAATTGAGGCTGCTACGTAATACAAGTACATAAAGAAAAGAAAGTGAAAACACAAGAAGATTTAACTTAACGTCCAAAACAAACAAATACATAAAAAAAACATTAATAACATAGCAACGCCAGTCAAGAAAAAACGCAACTGGCTTCGTCTATGGTCATTGCAGGCTCCATGCCACCACAACGGAGAGATTATAAACTAAAACCTCTCTCCCCGTCGTACATGCATCGCGTTCCAAAGGGATCGCGATCACATTAATACTTATTCATAACAAGTAAACCGAAAACAGATACAAGTCAGCCTAATCAACCAGACCATCCTCTTCCAGAGGAATTTCCATTCAACTGATCCAACACACTGTTGAAATCAACGGTCTGCCCGGCCTCATCCATCCTCTGAATCACACTCATGACATGATCGCCTCGATACCCCATGCTCATCAGTTTATCAATCACTTCACCGTAAGGATGACTGCGCATAAACTGCTGCGGTGGACGCGGCATCATCCCACCACCACTGACAACACTACCTGGCTGCTGATTCGGTGGGTAATACAGACCCCCCTGGTTAGGATTTTGAACCCTTCCCGATGCGTTATCATACACCATATACGCATTGGGTGGCCCACCTGGCTGCCCTCCATAGCCAGGCTTCAGATGCTGTGGTGGTTGTTGTGGCAGTGGTTGAGGCTGAGCGGTTTGGGCAGGTGGACCGTAAGAATAAGTCATTGGTTGGTTAGAGCTAGGCGGGGGCATGGCGGAGTATGTCATTTGCATTGGTGTACTGTTCGGGAGTGGCTCGGGAGAAGGGGTCGCAGCTGGTTTAGTTGGGAGGTACTGCGTGTAAACTTGTGGCGATGATGTTCTGGACACAGGTTGTAGCATTGGCTGTGGCTGCTGTTGTGGCTGCACCTGTGGGGTCCACTGCTGCTGATACTGCGCTACCGACTGAACCTGTGGTGGCTGCGGCGGGTATTGGGTTGAACCAGGTGGCAAATAATAAGCATGTGGTTGAGTCATTGGTGGTTGGGGGGCTGGGATCGGAGCTGGTTGGGGACCGGGACCAGAGCTAATTGCTGACCATGGGTTTCGTTCTTTCGCGTATCAGGTGTCGAAGACCGCTCATCGTTCTGCTGTGAGTTATGATTCGAAGACGATTCTTTTCGAGCAATTTTTAGTTTCGCCAGTTCCTTTTGGGTTTCTGCAAGCTCTTGTTTATCCCTCAGAATCTGCACAGACCTGTGCACCTGCATCAACAACCATCCATCAAAAACGTTTCCACTCAACAACCCGACCCGAATTAGTTCTTAACATTGCAGCGTTTATTAGAATCAAACTCATCAACAATCTGACCCGACTTAGTTCTAAAAACTGCAGCGTTTATTATAATCAAACTCAACAGCAAATCCGACCCGATCCAAGTTCTTAAAATGCATCATTTATACTATAAATCTATAATCAAACTTACAACACCCTGACCCGGGTTCTTAAAATTGCAGCGTTTATTAGATTCAAACACATCAACAACCCGACCCGAGTTCTTAAAAATGCAGCGTCTATTAGAAACAAAGTAAATAATAACCCGACCCGAATCAAACTAACCAACAATCCAACCCAAGTTCTTAAAATTGCAGTCATCAGAATCGATCAAAACTCACCTCTTGAAGATGCTTCTCAAGAAACTTGAGCTTTGCATCAGATTCTTCATGATCCCGGGTCAAATCAGATCGCATCTGACCGATGGATTTATCAAGATTATAACAATACAATTCAAGTTGTGATAACCGCGAACCAAGACCCTCGAGAAACCGCATAACATTATCGGTGTGTTTCTTCACTGATCTCTCAACAGCCATCAATATAACTTCCTGATTATCACAATCATCAATTGGAAAGACCGACGCTCTTACCATTCTGTTTTTGTTAGATTCATGCTACAATCAATAAAAATATCAATAATTATCATCATATAACAGATCAACTGTTCACCAAAACTCAAATATCTAAAAACCCCTTTGCTGTATTTACAAGCAGAGCAAAATATATAAAAAAATAAATAAAAATCTGCTTTTCTTAAATTGCTGCTACAATTAATCAATATACTATTAATTATTATCATCATCAAACAAATCAATTTCTCAATTAAACTAAAAAAAAAATCCCTCTGCTTTAGTTAAATTCCTGCTACAATCAATCATTATACTAATAGTTATCATCATATAACAAATCAATTTCTCAATTAAACTCAATAATTTTAATACATAATATATCTTTCATTTCATAAAAAAAAAAAAAAAAAAAAAAAAAACCCTCTGCTTTTGTTAAATTACTGCTAGAGTCAATCAATAAACCAACAATAGAAAAACCCAACTGCGGTATTTATAATAATAATAATAATAATAATAATAAAGTAAAGTGGATCAAAAGATTGTTGAAGAAGAGAGGAAATACATTAGTTGGGTTACTGGAGATTGCAGAATCTTGGTGAGAGCCGTTGGATTGCTCTTGATTGGTGTAATCTTGGTAGGAACAGAGGATATTATCATCAGATGCAAAATCAAAGCCTTTAGAAGATCCAGAAGCCATACAGAGAAACAAGATCAGGTAAGATAATAAACAGCAATGGATAGAACAGGGGAAATGGAACAAGGGTTTGAAGGTAAATAAAGATTATTATTATTGTTATTATACTATATGGGTTTGAGGGTTGATGATTGAGATTGGTGATTTATATGTTTTGTTTATGTTTTTGGTGAAAATGTGAATTTGTCATGTAAACTGAAGAATATATTGGGGTAAGAGCTTGGATAAGCATTGATTAACCATCTTCATCCCAATTTCCCTTTTTCTTTTTCTTTTCTTTTCTTTTCTTTTTTTTCTTTTTTTTTTTTTTTAAGAGAGAGTAGAAAAGTAAATCAGTCACATTTATCATATTTTTAGTATGTGGTATATATTATATTTATGATAAATCACCGCTATGGACTATGGTTAGGAAAAAAATCACCACATTTATCATATTTTTAATTTTTAATATGTTACACGATAACATAGTCGTATAGTATATGTTTTATTTGTGACTTACGTTAAAATACTGACTAAATTTTTATTATATGTGAAATGTCTCTTTAGATTACATTTTTTGGTCATGTACCATCAATAAAATACACGAATAAGCGTCGAGTGTTTGTGTAATTTTCACGTATCCAATCAATGAAAGAAGTTTTGAAAATCAAATTTAGACATCGTATATTCGGATAACTAGACCTGGCAATTTCAACCTATCTAGTTGAGTTTGGGTTGTTTTGGGTTTAAAATTTGACCTTGTGGGTTAAAATGGGTTTAGTATAATTTTCAAGGGGTTAGGATGGGTAATTTTAATTGTAGGAAATAAATAAGTGGGTCAGGATGGGTATGTCAAAAAAAATAAATGGGTCAGGATGGGTATTTTTTAGATAATCAAATACAAATCTGAATTAAAAATCACCCAACACCAAAAGTGTTGGTGCCTCATAGAAATCAATGTCACTAAAAAAAAATTATATCTTTTGCATTTGTTGATAACCCAATCGGTTTGAAACCGTTCGGGTCGTTAACGGACGACCATGTCGAAACAACACGAATCGTTAACGAGACCAACCTCATCGAAACGGTTCGAGTCGTTAGCAGGCTTAATCGAGTCCAAACGGTCTGGGTTGTTGACCGGCTCAGTCGGTTCGAAATGGTCTGGTCGTTGACAGGCCCGGTCGGGTCGAAACGGTCCAGGATGCAAACGGGATCGGTCAGGTCAAAACGGTCCGGGTCGCTAACGGGCTCGGTCGGGTCGAAACAGTACGGGTCAGGTTGAAACGGTCTGGGTCGTTACTGGGCCCGGTCGGGTCAAAACGGTCAGGGTCGGTACCGGGCCCGGCCGGGTCGATACGGGGGTCGGGTCAGGTTGAAACAGTCTGGGTTGTTACCGGGCCCGGTCGGGTCAAAACGATCCGAGTCGTTACCGGGCCGGTCGGGTTGAAACGGTCCGGGCCGCTACCAGTCCTGTCGGTTCAAAACGGCCCGGGTCGTTACAGGGCCCGGCCAGGTCGCTACCGGGCCCGGTCGGGTCGAAACAATCCGGTTCGCTACGGGACGGGTCAGGTTGAAACGGTCAGGGTCGTTACCGGGCCCGGTCGGGTCGAAACGGTCCGGGTCGTTACCGGGCCCGGCCGGGTCGAAACGGTCCGGGTCGCTACCGGTCCCGTCAGGTCGAAACGGTCCGGGTCGCTACCGGGCCCGGCCGGGTCGAAACGGTCCGGGTCGCTACCGGGCCCGGGCCAGTCGAAACGGTCCGGGTCGTTACCGGGCCCGGCCCGGTCGAAACGATCCGGGTCGCTACGGGACGGGTCAGGTCGAAACGGTCTGGGTCGTTACCGGCCTGGTCGGGTCGAAACGGTCCGGGTCGCTACCGGGCCCGGTCGGGTCGAAACGGTCCGGGTCGCTACCGGGCCCGGTCGGGTCGAAACTGTCCGGGTCGCTACCGGGCCCCGTCGGGCCGAAACGGTCTGGGTCGCTACCGGTCCCGTCGGGTCGAAACGGTCCGGGTCGCTACCGGGCCCGGCCGGGTCGAAACGGTCCGGGTCGCTATCGGGCCTGGGCGGGTCGAAATGGTCCGGGTCGTTGTCGGGCCCGGCCCGGTCGAAACAATCCGGGTCGCTACGGGACTGGTCAGGTCGAAACGGTGTGGGTCGTTACCGGGCCCGGTCGGGTCGAAACGGTCTGGGTCGCTACCGGTCTTGTCGGTCGAAACGGTCCGGGTCGCTACCGGTCTTGTCGGGTTGAAACGTTCCGGGTCGCTACCGGACCTGGTCGGGTCGAAACGGTCCGGGTCGTTACGGGACGGGTCAGGTCGAAACAGTTCTGGTCGCTACCCGGCCTGACCGGGTCGTAACGGTCCGGGTTGTTATCCAGCCCGATAGGGTCGAACCGGTTCGGTTCAAAATGAAATACTTCAGATCCCCTAAAATTTTATATTTAAGTTTATTTTTGTTTTTTTTTTAATTTTATTTTTTTAATTTTATTTTTTTAATTTTATTTACTTTTTAAATTTTTTATTGTTATTTTAATTTTTTAAAAAAATTTTAATTTATTTTAATGTCAACCTATCTTAATCCAAACCATCCATACCCAAACCATCCAATACCCAAACCCATCCTGACCCAACCCATCATAACCCATTTTTTTAATCTACCCATCTTGACCCATACCCATCCTAACCCAAACCGATCCTGACCCAACAACCAAACCCACCCAACTTACCCATTTTGCCACCCACACGGATAACATTTAAGTTAAACATTTTGTGACATTCGTCATATTTCCCTTTAAATAAATGCATAACATATTTGGGTTTTTTTTTATCTCATGAATTTAGTGGTTGATTTAAAGAGTATAATGCAACATTGGTGGCCTTAAAATGCTTGATTATTTGTCGTAACTGGTTTCTACATCTTCTAGACTCCTACATCGTATTTTCATGATTCAAAATGTAACCCTTATACAAAAAAAAAAAAAAAAAAAAAAAAAAAAAAAAAAAAAAAAAAAACATCATTTAGTTGAGCAACAAATGTTAGTTGATACGGTAAAAATTATCACGATAAGCCTCGAGCGAATTTAAGACGATACAAGTTGTATCATACAACCCCTTATATAAAGTCTCCAAACACACTAAATTGTATACTACCACTCTATGTAATATGTAGCGTATGTCTAGATTGTACATCGTATCCATCCTCAACTAATATGTTAACATTTATTCAATACTGGCTGATTACCCCGGGAGGGTCCCGGGGTTGAAAAATCTAATTTTACATGATAACCTATTACAAATGGCTCAAGTTAATTAACCACAAAATCTCTCAATCATTGCATGTTCATAGTATTCTAATCAGTAATAACTCATATTCCCTAATCTAAAACCCAATCAGTAATCATCTAAAGAATCACTTATGTAAGCTGCAACTATTAAAAAACTCATCACATCTCTATAATTTCTCACATTCTAATGGCTCTTATAATTCCTTACCTAATCAACTAAACAAACACTTAAGTTGGAAGTTGTAATCATTGCATCTCATTATGCCATGTGGCATAATCAAGAGATGGTTGAGGCCACCATTGAACGCCACATCAGCAACTATCAATTCTTTCCAGAAGCATCCCGGGGTTGAAAAATATAACCATTCTAATAATATTAATACTAATAGTAATAATTATTACTCTTGTAATTAAATAAATAAAAAAATAACCTTGCTATAAGGTGACACCATGTGTTGCAGTGTTGCACGATTCTTTCTCCTAACTTCTCTTGATGAAGTATACCTAGTAAATTCCAATGATAACATGGCGATTGGGCTGGTTTAAAAGAAAAAAACATCTATATATATCTATATATATATATATATATATATTGCAAAGGGATTAATCCTACATGTCATACTCTTATGCAATCTCTTTTTTGAGAGATGCCACATAGGATGTGATGTGGCAACTCTAAACCAATTAAAAAAAAGAAATAAATATGATTTAACCTAATCTATTATAATCTTTAACTTAATCTATCAAATACCTAATCTACTAAATCTAAATATTAAACCTTTATTATTTTATCTCTCGTGTTTCCTCTCATAACTTTTAAACGTTAATATCTTTTATATACGAGATTTTTTAAAGAAAAAAATTACACCAAATTAACGAGCGTTTTATTATCTTTCTAACGAGTACCATAGTGCTATATAAAAATCGGAGAAAAATATGATTATTTTTTGTAACCCGACATGTATTGTGTCGGGTTTGGAATTAGTTTGAAAAAAATTGTGGGTTTGGGTCGGGTCTGGTATTAGGTGATACCCAACCCGATTACCTGAAACAACATACCCAAATACTCGAACTACATACCCAATCATATACCCATTAATTTTTTAACGCATCACATAACCCTTAGATTAATGCGTTCGATATTTCAATAATTAACTTTTTTTTCTTATTTCATATTAGTTCTTTTTAGAATGATCGATTACAAACTTCCGAATTCATTTGTAATGACACTAGATTTATACCCCGACACAGAGATTCGTTTTTTTTATATTTGAATATGATAACTTATTACTTATGGCAGAGATTTGTTTATAATAATAATATATTTTATTATGTTATATTAGATATTTCAACCCGGGACGCTCCCGGGATAAAAACTAGTATATATATATTGCAAAGGGATTAATCCTACATGTCATATTCTTATACAATCTCTCCTTTGAGAGATGTCACATAGGATGTGATGTGGCAACTCTAACCCAATTAAAAAAAAAAAGAAATAAATATGATTTAACCTAATTTATTATAATCTTTAACCTAATCTATTAAATATTTAATCTACTAAATCTAAATATTAAATCTTTATTTTTTTATCTCTACTGTTTTCTCCCATAACTTTTAAAGGTTAATATCTTTTATATATGAGATTTTTTAAAGAAAAAAATTACACCAAATTAACGAGCGTTTTATTATCTTTCCAACGAGTACCATAGTGCTATATAAAAATCGAGAAAAACATGACTATTTTTTTGTAACCTGATAGGTATTGTGTCGGGTTTGGGATTAGTTTAAAAAAAATTGCGGGTTTGGGTCGGGGCTGGGATTAGGTGATACCCGACCCGATTACCCGAAACAACATACCCAAATACCCGAACTACATACCCGATCATATACCCATGAATTTTTTAACGCATCACATAACCCTTAAACTAATGCGTTCGATATTTCAATAATTAACTTTTTTTTCTTATTTCATGTTAGTTCTTTTTAGAATGATCGATTAGAAACTTTCGAATTCATTTGTAATGGCACTAGATTTATACCCCGACACAAAGATTCGTTTTTTTTTTTTATATTTGAATATGATAACTTATGGCAGAGATTTGTTTAAAATAATAATAATAATAATAATAATAATAATAATAATAATAATAATAATATATTTTATTATGTTATATTAGATATTTCAACCCGGGACGCTCCCGGGATAAAAACTATGATTAATGAATAACATGAACACTTTGTGTGTTTTTTTCCTATATGAACGAAACCCCACAAAAAATAGTCGATTTTTCTCCGTTTTTTATATAGGACTATGGTACTCGTTGGAAAGATAATAAAACGCTCGTTAATTTGGTGTAATTTTTTTCTTTAAAAAATCTCGTATATAAAAGATATAAACTTTTAAAAACTATGGGAGGAAACATGAGAGAGAAAATTTTAAATTCTTTTTTTCCTAAAATAACTTAATTTAATTTAGGGTTTTATGTTTATCTTTTTTTTTTAATTAAAAAGAAAATAGTTCAAAAACACTAAAATCTTTCAATTATGATGCCACGTGGCACTCTCAAAGGGAGGTTGAGATTTCCATTACACGCCACGTCAGCATATATGTTTTCTACTAGCTGATTACCCCGGGAGAGTCCCGGGTTGAAAAATCTAATTTTACGTGATAACCTATTGCAAATGACTTAAGTTAACTAACCACAAAATCTCTCAATCATTGCATGTTCATAGTATTCTAATCATTAATAACTCATATTCCCTAATCTAAAACCTAATCAGTAATCATATAAAGAATCACTTATGTAAGCTGCAACTATTCAAAAACTAATCACATCTCTCTAATTTCTCACATTCTAATGGCTCTTATAATTCCTAACCTAATCAACTAAACAAACACTTAAGTTGGAAGTTGTAACCATTGCATCTCATTATGCCACGTGGCATAATCAAGAGATGGTTGATGCCACAATTGAACGCCACGTCATCAACTATCAATTCTTCCTGGGAGCGTCCCGGGATTGAAAAATATAACCATTCTAATAATACTAATACTAATAGTAATAATTATTACTCTTGTAATTAAATAAATAAAAAAATAACCTTGCTATAAGCTGACACCATGTGTTGTAGTGTTGCGCGATTCTTTCTTCTAGCTTCTCTTGATGAAGTATACCTAGTAAATTCCAATGATAACATGGCGGTTGGGTTGATTTTCAACATCGTAGATAAGAACCTGGTTTAAAAAAAAAACATGATTAATGAATAACATGAACACTTTGTGTGTTTTTTTCTGTATGAACTAAACCCCACAAAAAATAGTCGATTTTTTCTCCGTTTTTTATATAGCACTATGGTACTCGTTGGAAAAATAATAAAACGCTCGTTAATTTGGTGTAATTGTTTTCTTTAAAAAATCCCGTATATAAAAAATATAAACGTTTAAAAATTATGGGATGAAATATGAGAGATAAAATTTTAAATTTATTTTTAATTCTTTTTTCCTAAAATAACTCAATTTAACTAAAAAAGGAAATAATTCAAAAACACTAAAATCATTCAATTATGATGTCACGTGACACTCTCAATAGAAGGTTGATGCCTCCATTACACGTCACGTCAGCATATACGTTTTCTTTTATATATATAGATAGATTATATATACAGATAGATTTAGGTAACTTACAATAAAAATATATGTGGCTTGTAGAGCTAATACGTTATACTCATCCCACGCTACCAACCCCTAAACGCATTGTAATTCTTTTTAAATATTGAATTACTAGTTTTTATCTCAAGAGGGTCCCGGGTTGAAATATTTAATATGATAACATAATTAATGACTTGCCAATATATGATTAATGAATATTATTATTATTATTTATTTTTTAAACAAATTTCTGCCATAAGTTATCATATTCTAATATAAAAAAAGGGTAATTGGGTCGGGTATCACTTAATCCCAGGCCCGACCCAAACCCACAATTTTTTTTAAACTAATCCAAAACCTAACACAATGCATGTCGGGTTACAAAAAATAGTCGTTTTTTTCTCTGTTTTTTATATAGCACTATGATACTCGTTGGAAAGATAATAAAACGCTCGTTAATTTGGTGTAATTTTTTTCTTAAAAAAATCTCGTATATAAAAGATATTAACGTTTAAAAGTTATGGGATGAAACATGAGAGAGAATAATAAAGGTTTAATATTTACATTTAGTAGATTAGGTATTTAATAGATTAGGTTAAACCATATTTTTTTTAATTGGTCTAGAGTTGCTACATCACATCCTATGTGACATCTCTTAAATGAGAAATTGCATAATATTATGACATGTATGATTATTAGCTTTGCAATATATATATATAGATAGATGAAAAAGTTTTCGCCGAATAAAATCCAAATGAAATTGGTATAAAAGTTAATCATCTTTCTTAATGAATTGTAGGCTGGGTTTTATCACCTAACTTTGTTTTTCTTATATTTATATTACTAGTTGATTACCCTGGGAGGGTCCCGGGATTGAAAAATCTAATTTTACGTGATAACCTATTGTAAATGGCTCAAGTTAACTAACCACAAAATCTCTCAATCATTGCATGTTCATAGTATTCTAATTAGTAATAACTCATATTCCCTAATCTAAAACCTAATCAGTAATCATCTAAAGAATCACTTATGTAAGCTGCAACTATTAAAAAACTCATCACATCTCTCTAATTTCTCACATTCTAATGGCTCTTATAATTCCTAACCTAATCAACTAAATAAACACTTAAGTTGGAAGTTGTAATCATTGCATCTCATTATGCCACGTGGCATAATCAAGAGATGGTTGAGGCCACCATTGAACGCCACGTCAGCAACTATCAATTCTTTCCGAGAGCGTCCCGGGGTTGAAAAATATAACCATTCTAATAATACTAATAGTAATAATTATTACTCTTGTAATTAAATAAATAAAAAAATAACCTTGCTATAAGGTGACACCATGTGTTGCAGTGTTGCGCGATTCTTTCTCCTAACTTCTCTTGATGAAGTATACCTAGTAAAATTCCAATGATAACATGGCGATTGGGCTGATTTTCAATATCGTAGATAAGAACCTGGTTTAAAAGAAAAAAACATGATTAATGAATAACATGAACACTTTGTGTGTTTTTTTCCTGTATGAACGAAACCCTACAAAAAATAGTCGATTTTTCTCCGTATTTTATATAGGACTATGGTACTCGTTGGAAAGATAATAAAACGCTCGTTAATTTGGTGCAATTTTTTTTTTAAAAAAATCTCGTATATAAAAGATATTAAACGTTTAAAAATTATGAGAGTAAACATGAGAGAGAAAATTTTAAATTTATTTTTAAATTTTTTTTTCCTAAAATAACTCAATTTAATTTAGGGTTTTATGTTTATTTTTTTTAATTAAAAAAGGAAATAGTTCAAAAACCTTAAAATCTTTCAATTATGATGTCACGTGGCACTCTCAAGGGGAGGTTGAGGCTTTCATTGCACGCCACGTCAGTATATACGTTTTATTTTATATATATATATATATATAGATTATTATTATTATTATTATTATTATTATTACTAGATAATTGCCCGCGTTACACGCAGTTTACCAACGTACGATTATTTGGAGTAGTATAACGTATAAGAAAAAGTAAAGTAGAAACATTTTATTAAAATTTAAAAGCAACGAATACACAGTTATTCAAATATCGCTAAAAATTTCCTTATAAACAACATTTTTTGTTTTAGTCATCACTTTCCCATCAGCATCCAGTATAAGTAACTTCACGCCTGCCCTGCTTTTAACTCTTGATAATGCGACATAAAGCTGGCCGTGTGAGAATACAGGGTTTCTTAAATACAATCCAACCTTTGATAAAGACTGTCCTTGGCTTTTATTGATGGTCATTGCAAAACATACGCTTATTGGGAATTGACGCCTTTGGAACTTTACTGGAATCTTGATATCAGATGGTATCAAATTTATTCTTGGAATAAGAGTTTTGGTACCAATGTTTCCACCTGATATGATCTCGGCTTCAATAACACGCTTTGCAAGTCTGGTGATTCGTAACCTCGTTCCATTGCACAAACCATTTTGTTGATCTATGTTTCGCAACAACATGACGGGTACACCAACTTTAAGTGCTAAACGATGGTTAGGTAACCCAGAAATTTTTAAACCATTAAGGACATCAGGAGAGTATAAGTCTTCCTGTGAACGGTTATTACCATTCTCAATCTGACATATACTATCAGAGCTCAGATACTCGACTTCATCTCCAGGAAACAATGCAAGAAGCCTTTCATTTATATCATGTACGACTTCATTTGTAGGTGCAAGTATTGCTCGTTCTCCAAAGTAATCCTTATCTTTGTAAAGTTGGATAAGTGAAGGGTAGACGAAGTCAATTAATCTAGAAATCGGATCTGATGTACCCTTAATAAGAAGATCATCTGGAATTTCCACATCAAACTCATCATCATGAATTGACTCACCAACTTTACCCTCACCTAATTCAAGAAGCCAGTTTGCAAATGCCTTTGTTTCATCGGATTCAGACGTGTTGTTACCTAAAGTTAACCTCATGTTTTTTGTTAAAGTGAGGACTTTGCAACTATTCCAAATAGGAGAAGAAGTTATTGATGCATTTAAAATATCTCTTCTACTACCGTTTGGAACAACCGGAAGGATCTGTCTAAAATCACCACCAAAAACCATAACCTTACCACCAAAAGGCAAATCAGAATTAGGTGAAGAATTTGACTGCAGGACGTCTTTCATTGTACGATCAAGTGCCTCAAAAGCATGCTTGTGAATCATTGGAGCTTCATCCCAAATAATTAACTTAGTTTGCTTCAATAAATCAGCAATATCACTATTGGGCTTTATACCGCACAATGATTGTTCAGTAACATTCAAAGGTATACGAAACCTAGAATGCGCTGTCCTTCCACCAGATAACAGCAGAGAAGCAATACCACTGGATGCAACGTTCAAAACAATTTGTCCTTTAGATCTTATGGCAGCAGACAACGTTTTCCATAAAAAGGTTTTACCAGTTCCTCCAAAACCATAAACAAAGAATAGCCCACCTTTGTTACCATCAACCGCATGTATGATTTGATTAAAAATTGAACGTTGCTCATCAGTTAAAGAACGTGAATAGGTATGAAATTCCTCAGCCAACGTACTTACTTGATAATTCAGCTCATCAAGAATCAAACGGTTATTTGCAGATGATATGGAATCATTATCAGGATAAGGCATAGAAGGAAACCTACGCAGGCTTGAGTTATTCCGAAGCAATTGTTTCTCAATTTCAAGCAACGTAAGGTTCTTTATTTGTTCATCAGGAAGAGACAAACCTAAAAACGAAAAAGTTTGGAACATTCAATTTAAAATAAAAGGGACATTAAAAAAAATAATTTCATTAAATTTCGAAATTAAAATTTGTTACCTTCAATTTGGAATACGTCTTCGTGTCTACGCATAATACCATCTGACAGATACTTCCATGATTTTTCCCAAACATGCTCAGGTCTAGATAAGGTATTAGAAAGCAACATCATCGCAAACAAATTACGAAGACAATATCCAGAACCTGTATAATGAGCCTCTTCAATAGCTTCTACATATTCTTTGTCATCGTCTAAGAGGCCAAGAGCATAACATGCATCACGAAATGTTGGTAAGATTTCTCCATTGACCGTTCTTATCTCCTCAAATGATCTAGGGCCTTTTACTTTATTTAGAAGCACTCTCAAAAAATACGCCTCGCCCATAGATGGATTAACCATGTGAACACGACCAATTGCCTTACCCATCTTTCGAAAGTCCCATTTTTTTTCTTCCTCTTTCCAGACAAATTTACTTGGGATTTCAATGTAACTTAGTTCACGTGCCACAGCTTCGTTTCGGTTCAGTTCCATCCATTTTAGAAACATTGTGGCAGCCACCGTTGGTTTGTCGAGCACATTTTGAATATTTTCTTTTGGACCATATACAACACTTTGCTCACCGGGCAGATGAAATGGAAGCCTTATAACTGGAGGGTATCTATAATGCACTTCATTTTTAAATATTCTCCACGAAGCTTCACATGCTGAAAGGAACCTACAATCAAAATGTTTTTTGATTTCATCTCTTTGCATCACTTCTTCACCTTCTCCATTATCTTCTACAAAAGCAACTTTAGCCATATCAGGTCCTTTATTAATGTATTTAAATAAATACTTAATTGAAGCGGCCTGGTTACACCATTCAACATTGATATGAGCTTGGTAACGCCTTAAAAGTTTTGCATTATAAGGGACCACATGTCTATTGTCTAACGTAGCAGTTCCTTTTTCAACAAATATCCCTGACTCTCTTCTTCTATAAACCGGATATCCATTTGAATCTAAAGTTGAAGCAGGAGAAAACTTCTTTGGAAATTTCTTGGAGCACTTACCGTCAAGCATGCACGGACAGTTCGGATATTCACGCCCACATGGTCCATGCATCATAAAGTCACTCACAAGACTAAACAACTCCGGATCAAGATTCTTATCAGGGATTTCAGCCGAAACAAAACGATCAACGTGTTCAATTGTGGGTAGCTTACTGGCTTCTTTAAGAAACAAACAGATATGAGCATGGGGCAGTCCACGTTTTTGGAACTCTATAGTATAGACAGCTGAAACATAAAGTAAAACAATATAATAAAACACGTTACTATTTAGAAACAACAAATAAGAATTGTATTAGTATAAATGAATAAAGATGCTAATATATGAATATATATTGGAGGTTTTTTTTTTGGTAATCAATTTTACCTGCTGAAGTTTTGCCCAATAGTGCTTTTTCACGTAAATCTTTCATGATTGAGTCTAGCTTAACTTTGAATAGTCTAGCTAAAATATCTGGCCTGTCTTCTGGATTTGTCTTCTTGTCTTTAAGAAACCGTCTAATTTCAGGCCATTTTGGATTGCATGTGATTGTAATAAAAAAATCAGGGTATCCATGCCTTTTACAAATAGCCATTGCATCAAGATAATTTTCCCTCATGTAGCGTGCACCACCAGTAAAAGAAGAGGGTAAAATCACAGGTGTCCCTACTTTTGCCAAGTCAGTAGGTCCATTTTGGTTCAACGTTTGAAGATTAGTATAAGTTTCACACCTAAGTTTACTTTGCTGGAAACGGACATAAAATAAGCGCTCACTCTCAATCATTGTATAAACGTCAACCAAAAACTGTTGAAGAAGCCGCCTAGCATTCAAAATCAATGAGAACTTACCAACTCTGTCCTGAATATGATATGCAAAATACTCTCTCATTGAACACTTTGAATCCACCTTCTTTTTAGATTTCCTCTCTTCCCTATGTGGTATATCAACCCTATAACAATCTTCTCCAAAGGGAATAAGCAATGGATACTGCAAGGCTAGATACGACGGATGAAGTTCAGATATACGCTGAAGTCCCTCTGATCTTGATTCGACGACAATATCTCTATTGTCAAGCTGCTCATCATTGTCTGAAAAAATAAGAGCAGCGATTTCTGACGAAGTTGGTAGGTTGTATGTTCGGCCATCTTTAGTTCTCCTACCAATAAGACGCAACTTAAGGGTAACTTCTGGATTTTCATGAAATCGATCCCGTACACTCCTATAACTTTTCACAAGCGCATTATTTGAGTCTAACATCGACTTCAGGTACTGAATGATTTCAATGTCAAGGAGGTCAGAAATATCCTTACACTTTTCCTTTTCCTTACTGAAAAGAATGAAATTTTTTTTTAATACATTAAAATTTATATACAGTGCTAAAAAAAAGTAGAATAAAATTTGTAGAATATTACCTATAAATGTTTTTTCGGTTTGAAACTTCATTTTCAGTGTCATATATATATAACTGCGAAAACTTCGGTTTCGAACCATCATAAGGAAGAAGACCACCCATCGTGTGATAATTCTCACCACTTATTCTGTAGATGAAGGGAGCCTTTCCACTATTGATATTTGAATCAACCTTCCCTCCCATTGAAGTAAAACAAAACATAGAATTGAAGCGGCGAATGTGCTTTAAGAAATATTTGCTCTTTAATTCTATGTTCTTGAAAAGGTTCTGATAATGTAAATTGCTCTCTTTGAAATCTGGAAGTTGTACCTTTCCATAACCACAACATAGCATATAGGTTGTTTTTCCACAAACATTTACGCTTCTAATAGCTTCTGACCTCCACAACTTTGCATTACACATTTGACATACAACCGTTTGATCACCATGATCCAGATAATCTTGCAAACAGAATAAATAAAATAAAATTAACTTATAAAAGAAAAAAAAAGGCTTTTAAATGTTTTGTAAATTTAATATTTACCTTTAGAGACACCCTTAAATTGCAAGCCTTCAATTGTTTGAGGTTCCACATTTTCTTCGTCAGACAAACTAACCATTCGGACAGGTGAGATGCAACGTCGATTATTCCTTGATGTATTAATCGGTTCTCTTTGAGCAGAAGATGATGCAAGTGAGACCGTATTAACATCAGTAAGTCCACCTGTAATTAAGAATAACATTTAAAAGTTAGTATTAATAAGATTCAGAAATTCATTACATTAATCGACACAAAGCAAATTGTACCAGATGGGGTTGGATAAGTAGGAGTTCTTAGCGTGTCATCATTTGAACACTCATGTGCAACAGTGGGTTGTTTTCGAGGTCTACTAACAGAACCAACTTTACGTCTTTTTGAATCTAGTTGTGCTTTTCTAACGTTTCGTAACTCTGCAGATTTTTGTCTTTGGACTTCAGGCACGGAAACTATGGATAAAAATAATATCAGGTTGTATATTCAATAAACGTTTAATGTTAAAATAAAGGACTAATGTAAAAATAAAACGTGTATAACATAGTATTATGATACCGTTTGTAATATTGGACAAAGGAGTTCTTTGTGTGGAACCTGATAATACATAATGAAATAACAAAGAGAAAGTGTTAGAGTAAAAAATTTGTCATCAATTTAAAAAGTAAAGCTATCGAATATTTAAATGGCATACAAATTTATTACCAGAGAAGAATGCGTTAAATGGGTTGTTGAAGGTTGATCTAAAGGATGGCATATCGATTGAAACTAAAGTACTTCTGGATGTTGATGAGTTTGAATTTTGACATTGATTAGCATTGAGTCTCTTAGAATCCATTTGTAGTTTTCTGGATTTTGGACACTCCGTTGCAATATTTTTATTGACTTCAATCGTAGAAACAACGTATGAAATAGTATTAGTTTTTATAATGAAATCAATAAGAAAATAGGATATTCGTATACAGTGAAACATGTAGTTTAAATAAATAAAAATAACATTTGATAAATTAAACAAATGATTTTGTTGCAATTGTCCTATAAAAAAAGACGAACAAATAAAATTGACTTAAATTATAAATGTGGAATGGTAGTTAAGACTGTATAGAAAGACTTAAAAGTAGAAAGTGTTATTCGTTGATTTACCGGGTGTAGAAACATTCAATGTACTTTGGAAAGATGAGCTTTGATGAATATAATGGTTGGAAGTTTCAACGGAGTAACGATTAAATATTGTAGTTGGCGGCACATTTTGAATTCCATTATTATGATTGTTCACCTTGCATCTCTTTGCATCCAGTTGTAATTTTCTATATCTACGACACTCGGCCGCGTGCCTAACTTTTTCTTCATGGGAGATAACTATGAAGAATTACGTATTAGTTACATAAGTAAACGATAATATAAATAAAGACATATATAACTACGAAATAAGTGTACCGTTTGAGATATTAGATAATGGCGTTCGTTTGTCATCACCTTATAAAAAATCGAAAAATTAGATGACAAATTAAAAATAATAAAATTATAAATACATTGTATATTTATGCCAAAAAAATTACCATTCGAACTGTTAGAGAGTCTTTTACGTCCCATTTCAACTAAAAGGATGCAATTCTACATAAAATGCATTATAAGAGTTTAACAAAATATAAACAAACTTAAAATTATGGATGATAGGTTTATATATATATAAACATTCAACGATACATAATACTTAACTAACAATATATTATAAATCAACATAAAGTACGAATCATCATGTTATGCGAAAATATGTAATATTGAAATTAAAGAATTACATACCTTCATCTTCTTTGATGGAACAGTAGAGAAAAAACATGTAGATAATCATGTTCTGCGAAAACATGTAATATTGAAATAAAAGAATTACTTACCTTCAACTTGTTTGGTAGAAAGTAGAGAAAACATAAAAAAGCAAAGATGAACTCTTGAATATTTGAGTCTTCTGATTTGTCTGTAAGACTGAATGGATTCGTTTATATGAAAGGTGTTGGTTTGATTTATAGTAGTAGGGTTTTATAGATTTTTAAAAATTAAATTTCTAGTCAAAACTTATTTAATATGGTTAATTACTTACCATGTTTAAATGAATTTCAAGATTTGAATTTTTTGGTGTAATTACAATTCAAATTTTTCGAAAATTTGAATTTATGGATATGTATAGTTTTTTATTTTTATCAAGTGTGTAATTACAAAGAATTTGTAATTAAAAATGTTTATTAATAAGCTTAAATACTTACCATTATTAAAGAAATACTATTTGAATTTTAAAGAAAACGAAAAAGTCAACTTAATTATATTTAGTATTTTTTATGTTTTTTTTATTAAGTATGTAATTAGAATACACTTGTTTAAATTAATTGTACTATAGAAACTTTGTAATTTTAACATAATCTTTAGTTATAATACCTAGAATTTTATATTACACTAACTTAAAAAAACGTTTTTAAAAACGTAATATAATTAAATATTACTCATATTTTGTTGAATAATGTTATGGAATGTATTAGAACTTTATGTTTGATAAATTGTTTGAAAAAATATAAATATGATAAAAAAAAATGTTAATTATATATAGGTGGACCTATGAATAATGTTATGATTCTTATAGACAATTCAACATAACATATAAATAATTAAAATTTATTCAACAACGAACAATTATTTGCCAAAGATAAAAAAAAAACATAAATGTTCAAACCAACAACTAATTCAAATGAAAAATAGTAGGAAACATCAAACAAACCATAATAAAAAACAAATTGTTTCAAACCATAAACAAACATTCAGAAAAAATCCCCAAAAAAATAGCAAACAAACGGATAAATGTTCTTATTTTTCAAGCTTTGGGATCAACAGGGGGATCTCAACTGATTTGTCGGTGCAAACTTTCTTATCACCCTTACGCACTTTGGTAGTAGACTCACTTGCATCATCTTCTAGACCGTAAACTTTGTCGAGGCTACGCTTCACTTCCTGCTCGTCATGGACCAGACTAACTCTGCAAGATGATTCTGGAGTGTTGTTATCTCCAACAGAATCCTACAAAAGTAAATGAAAGGTTTAAAGTTTGATAATAGTAGCAATTTAAATTTAATTGCGGGAGTGATTTAATAGGTGAAAAGAACCTTAAGAGAGACTGCATTTTGTGTAGACGATTCAACTCCATCCAAGCTTTCAAATCCAGGTTGATCCACCTAAAAACATTAAAGGATTTGTATGTGTCACATTATATAGTAAAACAATAATAAATTTTTATAAAATCAACCTATAAAGGAATATAGGATGGGAATAAAAAACCTGAATATCGGAGAACTTTTGTTCTAGTGAAGAAAGTATCGATGACTCATTAGTAAACTTGCGTATACTATATCCGTCTAGGTGCTTGTCAATATTGAATTGACCCACTTTAATTTTGAACGCAAACTTTTTGTCTTCAAGAGCATGAAACTCAGTTGGAGTTGTTTTTTCTTCACCAGAAACCTTAATAACAAATGACATAAATAATATAAAGCAAAATAACTAATTTGTTCTGGACTGAGTATAAACAACTTACTTGCTTAGATTTTTCTAAAAGTTGCATTGCTGACATTCCCAGCAATTTCTTTGCTTCACGATCAAATAAAGTAAGGGATGTAATACCAGTAAAATCCTGAACCCTTAAAGGTACTCTGAACCTACATTTACAAATTACAAAATATTATTAAACAAATTTAATACTGTTTTACTTTAAGATGTACATATTTAAGATAAAGCATACACTGGATCAGCAGAGACGATGTGCTTTGGACATTCTCTATTGGGGCAAACTAACACCTGTTTAAACGAAGTAACATCTGTTTCTTCATTATCATCAGGTAAACTTAAGGTCGGCTCCACCTTGTGATTACAGTGCTCACATCCCAAATAATACCACTCATCTTTATCATCGACACCCTTAATGGTTCCAAGAACAATGACCTGTTTGTTCACCTACAAAAGAAACAGGAATCGGTTAAAAAATGAATTGTAAATAAAACTTGTATATAATGATATGATAAATCAATTGAATCTTACCTCTGTTATCAAAGGAAGATCACGAATAGTGCTGAAAGGGGTTTTATTCAAGAATTCATCATTAATATTCATACTACCAGACGATCCAAGAGATCGTTGTACAGACGATGATTCCGTAGATAAAAACTTTTCAATATAACTGTAAGAATAAAAAAATTAATATAACATATATATAATAAGTCAAATATTTAGATATATGTAAATAATTAAAGGATAATTTAAACATATCACCTTTTCTTAAAAGCACGAATATCGTCAATATCTTCGTTGATAAACAGGCGAGTTATATTGAAACCATTTTGCAAACTTACATTACCTTAAAAAAAAAAAGCCAGCGTTATTTTTTTAAAAAAAGTAATAAAAATGTCAAACGTAATACAAATTGCAAGAAATGACAAACCTTTATAATTGGTAAAGCTACCAAATTGAACAATAAGAACTACATGAACTTCAGCTTCGTTCTGCTTGATGTACTCAAACATCTGCTCACTATATTCATCCCACAAAGAACATGACATTTTTACCCCACTACATACAATACATTTTTTATTAGAGCATGCATAAATTTCAAACATTTCTTCCTAAGTATTAATCGTACAAATGAGAAATGAATATATCATGAAAGATTATGAGATAATAAATTATGAATAGGAAAAATGAAACACATACTCTAGATCAATCAAGAGTAGGTTCATTTTCATTTTCAATCCAGCTTTTGTTTCGATAGGCTCGGGTGGACTCCATTCTTCAACAAACCCAATGAAATCTAAAATATTTAAAATGTTATCTCAACTAATAAATAAGAAGACAAATTAAAAGAATAAAAATATATAAAAGATTAAGGCTTCGAAAACTACCAATCCTTTGTTCTTGAGAAAGGTTACCAGACTTAATAGACTCAAAAGAAGAGAAATTAAAACCATATTGGCTACCATCAAATCTGTTACACTTTGTAAGATTTGTTTCAAAAGTAAACGATAATATGTCATTTTTAGAAAAGTGTTTAACAGATTTGTTATCCGCTAGTTGTGGTCTATAGATATAATATGATTCATTTTCACGTAGAAATTTTTCATGCTTCTTCATGTATCTATTCCACACAATCGCTTGCATTTTAGAACCCTGCGTAAAAATATGTAATTAGAAGACATTATTTGACCAGAAAATATTAAATAACATATATGTGACAAAGGAATTGATGATATAAAATCTAACCTGTTCATCCATAACAACCATATCAATGGCAAGAGTTTCACCTGGTGTCTTTCGATTTGCTCTCTTCCAAAGCCTAAGTACCTTAACTTTGATTGTGTAATTACTCAGCCGCCATGTTATGTCATTCAAAAATGTAACATTATTTGGATCCATCTGCCTGCACGTGTGTAATAGTTATCACAAATAACTGCGAACAAAAAAATGTTAGTACTCGTGTGATATATAAATAAAAATGTAAGAACCTAAAGTAGTATATACTACCTGCGAAATGTAGAAGAAAAAAACTGAATTATATTCGAAAAATTTCTACATGTATATATAATTTCGTATACCTAATATAAATAAGGAAGAAATGTTGTATTTTTAGTATTGATTATATAAATAGAAACAAAATATGAAATGCCAATCTAATTGATTAAGTTTAAAGGTTTCCATAATACATTTTCAATCAAATTAAGTTGTCAAACTTTCCGAAATTATGAAAATAAAAGTTGTTTATTAAATCTTATTGTAAAAAAGTCAAAGACTAATTTTTTGTCTATCCAAAAATCTTGTTTGTCAAATTAAAACTTTTTTAATTTGTAAATTATTAATTACTTGTGAGTTTAAAATAAAGAGAAAACGTTTTCTTTTGTTTTAAAATGGTACTGGAAAAATTTAACATTTTCAAATAAAACGGTTGACTTTGTTAATAAGCATTCAACAAGTAAAACACACCAATGTATGTAACCACTAACAGTTAATCACAATACCAAAAACAAACAAACCAAGGTGGTAACAGTTACACGGCAACACAATTTTAAGAGGAAAAAGTCAACGGCATAAATTTGGATGTAAAAAAAGATAAATTATCGGTTGATTGAAAGCATAAAAAGTAGTCAATTATACATTCTTAATTGATTGTCTTTCCAAAAATCTTGTTTGTCAACATAAAACGGTTTGAATTTGAAAATTATTAATTACTTGTGAGTTTAAAATATTAAAAAACGTTTTAATTTTTTTTTAAAATGTTATTCGAAAAATTTAATATTTTCAAATAAAACGTTTGACTTTGTTAATAAGCATTCATATGTATTAAAAAAAATAATAATATCATAAATCTATTTCTCAAAAGACATATCAACAGGTATAACAAACCAATGTATGTAACCAATAACAGTTAATCACAATCCCAAAAACAACCATACCAAAGTGCTAACAGTTACACAGCAACACTATTTGAACAGAAAAAAGTCAACGCCATAAATTAGGATGTTTAAAGACAAATCGAATATAGGTTGATTGAAACCATAAAAAGTAGTCAATTACACATCGTTAATTGATTGGCTTTCCAAAAATATTGTTTGTCAACATAAAACGGTTTGACTTTGAAAATTATTAATTACTTTTGACTTTAAAATATTAAAAAACATGTATATGTCTATAAAAATGGAAACTATTAAAACTTGGGACTTTTACAAAAAAAAAGTCAAACTTACGAAATTTGAGTATGTTAATAATGAGAATGACAAAAGTTAATGTAATGTAATTTACCAAATTTAAGTTTTAATAAACAATATTAACAAAGTCAATTTGTAAAATATATAGTTGTCTAAATTTTAATTCTCATTATAGCAAATAAATCATATTAACCATATTTACCTATTGCTAAAAAAAACATATTTCCCAAATTATTGCTAACTATTAAAACATAGAAGATCATATGTCGTAAATACAAACCATAAGACTGATATATTTTTCAAAACACATATCAACACAAAAAACAAATCAATGTATGTGACCACTAACATTAATCATCATCCCAAAAAACGACCATAACCATCGTGTTAAGAGTTACCCACAACCACTGTATTGAACCAAAAACCACCACGACTTAGGACCAAAAGTATGTGATTTATATCCAAAAAACTACCCACTGAATCCCGTCCTAATTACCATCAACCCTAACTACTTAGAGAGCTTGAACAGACCTCGTTTTTCAAACCAACGGAAATGCACCTGATCACCAGCCTGCAAATCATTGTCAGCAACAAACACAGACATACCTTTGATGTAAAAACGCTTACTCGATCCCCTGTCTTCAATACCTACAGAGACACCCCAGCTATTTTGCTCAGCATCCTTAATTGTCAATGAGCGCGGCCTGTTCAAGCCATTGGCCTTCGCCCATTGTGTCTTCATCCGCTAAAACAAATAACCATACATGAAATTTGTTATAAAAAGGTTTATTTAGCATCAAAATGATTATAACATATTGCTTTAACATATAATACTTACAAAATGCCTGTCAACAACAAAAACAACTGGAACGGCCCAATCTTCTATATCGGATACATCTTCATCCGATCCAGATCCATCATCATCAGTTTCCATATCATCTTCATCTGAATACTCTTCTCCATCATCATCAGAAACCACAGCTATTTCCTCCTGATTAATTTGGTCATCCTCGGGCTGTTCAACGTCCTCCCACAACTCCGGAGGCAGGGTCAGCTTGTTTTTCTCAAAGATGGACAACTCCAATGTTTTCTGTTAATTTTACAATGAAACACATGAAAAGTGTACAAATTAATGATATAAATCTCAAACAAAATTAATGATATATTTTGAAATTTCGAATCGACAAACAAACCTCGTTGTAAATTTCAAACACCATCAGATGATCCGCTGTTATGTTAAACCTCTGTTTCATGTACGGCCATCCCTGGGTAATGAAAATCTCATGACCATCGTATTCAAGTTGGATCTAGAAAACATGCCCTGCAAAGAAGATGAATTTCCAGCATACTGTTATCATTATGAACATCAAAATTTTAAAAAGTCTTATTATCTAACAAATAATTATATACATGAGATTACCTGGAAATGAGCTAACCATAATCGGTTCCATAGGAGGGTTTCGATTGTACAAACCATGATGAACGAAGGCACTTATATGCTGGAAAGTTGAAAAACAATGTTGAAACATTACTACATATTAATGTATTTAAGGCGTTATGTCATGTTTATACACATCATTTAAAAAACATACCAGGCGATTCAGATCACTGAGTGGGTCATCAAGTTTGCAGTAGAAATACTTGCCCGGTGCAGCTATGGCATCCTGATGAAAAGTATACATATTAAAACAGTTGAGCATTTCTTCGTACTCAAACACAAAGTGACAACCACTTGGGTAGTTTAGCGTTGTAATCATGTGCTTCCACCCATTGTAAAAAAACCACTTCCCAGCGATATTCATCACTTTAACTTCGAATGATCTCTGATCCAACGTATGAATTCTGGTCATGCCAGTAGGGAATCCATACTTAGTAATCCATTCCTTATAATCTCCGGGCAACGCCTACAAATCAATACCAAAAACAGTTGATTATAAACTAATCTATTGGATTTTCAGTTAATAAACATTATCCATCCGAATACTGTACAGTGATCAATGAACATATAGTAACAACCAACAGAGTTTTAACGCATAAGAAAGGTCGCTTACCATACACACACGTTCTCTGCCCTCTGATTTAACCCAAAATCCATAAACCATTCTGAGACGACCTTTAGAGCAACTGTATTATCAGTAAAAACATATTAAAACATGATATCATATAACTAAAATTGAATCATTTGATGAATACATAAATGCCAAATCTGTAAAATCTTAAAACCTATTAAATTTTGAAAACAGATTAATTTTTGAAAAATCCCAAATTGAAAACTTTATATAATCGAGTCATATTCACAATGTTCATACAAACTTGATTCAAAAAAAACAACAATCTAATCTTCGGAAAACCCAAGTTTGACCTAACATCATCAATGGCAAATCAAAAAGAAAACACTGTCTTAGTCCATCAAAATCCATTCAAGAACCCTAATCAAACAATCAACAAACCTAATCAAACAATTCAAAACTTTATATAATCGAGTCATATTCACAATGTTCATACAAACTTGATTAAAAAAAAAGAACAATATAATCTTCTGAAAACCGAAGTTTTTCAGAACATCATCTATGGAAAATGAAAAAGAAAACACTGTTTGAGTCCATCAAAATCCATTCAATAACCCTTATCAAACAATCAACAAACCTAATCAAACAATCAAGAACCCTAATTAAGGGCAAACGAAGGTTTTCTTTGTCGTAACTTCATCTCCACAAATCGAAACATAAATAATCAAATCAAAACAGGGAAAAACAAACATTGAATCGACAAAGACATTACAAAAAAACGAAAAAAAACACCGTGAAAATGAGGGATAAAGATGGATTCAATGAAATAAGAATGAAAGAGAGATTACCTTAGAGTGGAGATGAATGGATGGTTGAATCGCCTAGGTTCGTATGATTAGGGTTTGCAAGGTGTTTTGGGAAGGAGGCGAGTACACAGACAAAAGATATGTCCGCGTGTTTTTTATGTGGGTATTTATATTTTCTGTTTTTTTTTTTTAAATCAAAAAGTTTATTAAATCCCACAATGAGACACTTGGCACAATATGATTGGCTACACAATTGAGGATGAATGTGGGAGTGCCAAGTGTCCTCATGGACTTTTGTTTATTAGATGTATAGATTATATAATAGAGATGAGATCCTGTACAAACAAACTTTTACATAAAAAAATAGGAACAAATCTTATCCGTTTATATTTTGATCCATGGATAAGATGATGACACATAAGCAAGTCAACCTTCACTACCATTTTTAACGGAATAAAGGGCAATTTTGGAACATAAAAAAAAAAAAAAAACCGTAAACATAATGATCTAGAAGAACAATTAAATAGCAAGCTTTCGTCATGTGCTAACATTATTATTGGCTTAATTGTGTTGGTAATAAATTATCTAATAGTTTACTGTGCTGGTATTAACATTAGTGCTATTATGTCCTCTTATATGTTTTTTGTGCTATTATAAGGTTTAATAAAAGTTGTTGCTATTTGCTAATAAGTTCATGTTTTCACGAATCCAATGCAAATAATTATATCATTACATTTAAAAAAGTTCAAACTTCTTAGCCATGGCCAATAACAACACGAGGTATATATGAGAACATCAATATCAACACATCTCTAAAATCTAATAGCACATGTTATTTGTCTTGGAGATTTGTTTGTGATTTGCACTCCCGATTCTAAAGGATATACCTATTATCGTCTCCCCTTAACACTAACACCATGTTCTGAAAATACCTAAAAGACATGCAAAATCAATTAAAAAAATTCAACCATACCCAAATACAAAGATCGATAAAATTAATAAAACACAATTTGAATAAGACAGAACACATATGTGTTCATGTCTTCTACAATATTCAAATTTAAAAAAAAATGTTGAACACACTAACAAGGGTTCGGAATCCATGTACAATAAATAAATGGTGCACAACAAAAGAAATTGATGAACAAATTGAAAGAAATGTTTTTTGAAAATACTATGCATAATTAACTTCCAAAAAAACTGATAGATAGTTAGCATAACTATAGGGATTTTCGCATAACTGCATATATGAATAAAGTTACTATTCTACCCTTTCTCTAACATTTGTTATATATATGAATAAAGTTACTATTCTACCCTTTCTCTAACATTTGTTAGATACATGTGTTGAATTTATATTGGTTGCTATTGTTTTTACCCAAAATTTGGTTTGTATTTGATCTTACTCCTAATATAATAATAGTATAGTTAGATAAATAAAATTCAACGTACAACGTACATAAAAATAAAAAAATATATATGTAATATCTAAAACTATTATTTCGATTTGCCCTTAAATTTATTTAGAGGATCAAATCTTTTATGAAAATCCATAATTTATTGGTCAAGATTCGTAAAAAAATAGATAATATGGACCACGTGGAGTTCAAGTCATTACAACATCAAAAGGGGTTGGGTTATTCTACAAAGGCTACAAAAAATGAGAAAGGTGAGAAGCCACTAGAAAATGACATGTGTCCAAAAGATTAACAAGTGGGAGGGATAATTTTGTCAAAAACATATGCACATGCAAGTCACATGCCATTTCCACCTTCATTTTTAAATGCCCGTAACTTTTTTATACGTCATCCGTTTTTAAAAAAAAATTATACCATAAAATTGAGCGTCTTTTTATCTTTAATATGAGTACCATATTGCTATACTTTAGAAAAAAATTGAAAACCCACTTGCGTAAGACACAATGAAATGTAAAACACAATGAACACCAATTAAATATAGGGTATAAAACACATTCAAGAGTCTAGTAAAACACAATGAACGACATACTAAAGACACAATGAATAGAAGACTAAAATACAATGAATACTTTTGAAAAAAAAAAGTTGAAAACCCAGTTGCGTAAGACACAATTGATGACATACGAAAGACACAATGAACAGAAGACTAAAATACAATGAATACTTTTGAAAAAAAAAGTTAAAAACCCAATTGTGTAAAACACAATGGACGACATATAAAAGACACAATGAACAGAACACTAAAACACAATGAATAATAGACTTAAACACAATGAACATAATAAAACACAATGTACACCTAAATACAAAACTCATTTGCGTAAAACATAATTAAAAGCATACTAAAAATACAATGGACAAAGTTAAATCATGTGTAGACTAAAAAACATAAATAACATATTTATAAAGCACACATGCATACTATAACACAATGAACGAGCAGAAAGACACAACGGAGAAGAAAACCCATTTAGCATGATTTTTTTTTTCAATTTTAATGTAGCAATGTGGTACTCATATTAAAGATAAAAAAACGCTCGTTAATATGGTGAATTTTTTTTGAAAAAAAAATGTCGTATGAAAAAGTTATAGACGTTTTAAAATGATGGGGGGAATTGACATGTGCATTGCATGTGGAGAGAGAAAGTCAACAAATGTGGTTTTCCTTTTATGCCCTTCTTCTAATTTATTATTTATTTTTTTTCAAACAAACTAATCTCAACCATTCAAATATATGATCAATGGATCACAATCCTTCTCACCCTTCCTAGAAAAAGTGTCTTGTGTATTTGATCTTAACCCCATCAAAAGAGATTTGGTATATTAATTTTAAATCACCGACCACTTTTTGGAAGAAGTTTAATATAGGATGTGGCAAATGAGAAACCTCAAATCTATTTAAACTTAGGATTTCTATCCGCGCGTTTTGCGATGCATCTTCAGTGCTTATTATCGTTTTGGTTTAGGAGTGTTTTAATGCGATAATGATAGCCTAGGTTGTTAGTATACGTGTGTCCCTAGCCTATTATAGGTATTAGTTTTAATGTATTGAACGTGCTTGGATATGTTTCGGGTGATTTTGGGCAAGTTATTAATCGCCAGTTGCATCCTAGCCACCCCAAGTGCCATGGACGACTAGGGGAGGTATAAATACTTCTAATGATTGCGCTACTCATTTCTTAGCTGTCACATCACACATTCCAAGCACCCCAGGTCTAGGTTTTAGGTCTGTGATTGTTTTGTAACACCCGAGCTCTGTTTTCAATACAAGAACAACCTTTTAATCGTATTTGTGTGTGTTTGATATCTCGTTTATCATTATTTCTTATCGTTTTGTTGTCCGAACATCGTTTAGTTGATTTCGCACTCTAAACGAACAAGCTCGTGATTGTCGGGTTGTCCGAAATCGATCCTACAAGTGGTATCAGAGCTTTGGCTCTTATCACGAATGTTTGATAACAAAACGGATTCAAAACAGTGTGTTTTCAGATTAAAAGGTAGTATTTTTTTTTTTTTTTTTATCAAAAACCTGTTTTGAAAGTTTGAAACTTTGAGTTTTTGATAAAAACAACATTTTTCAAAATCTAAGGTCGTTTTTATGGATAAAAACATATGTTTTTATTAGGGTTTGCTCTAAAAGTGTTCTCACAACTTTTCTAGTCAGTTGGAAATCAAACACGGTGTTTTTGAAAGATTTTGAGGCAAAAATGATGATTTTCGTGCAAAACCAGTTCACAGACCTGTAGGTAGCGACTAGCAAAGTTTTAGGCGACTAGCTTCTTACTTGTTACTTATTATACACGACTAGAGCCTAATCGTGCTTTAAAACACACGACTAGACTTCTAGTCGCTAGGTGAACTCTACTCGTTTGAAATCTTGTAGTCGCGTCACTATTCACACGATTACCTCCTTAATCGTCTGATTTTCACACGATTAGCCTTCTACTTGCGTCTCGTACTCGTGTGTTCAACCATAGTCATGAGTTACTATTCCGAAACCAAAAAATTGTCTAAGTATCGGACCATTTTCGAACTATAACACATGGCTAACCCGTGGGGACATCTGAACCAACCAAGACAACAGCATAACGAACCAATAAACAACCAAATGAATGTTCCCACAAATCCATGGCAGTTTTCAACCGAGCGAAACGCGCAATGGATGAAACAACAACAACACCAAGCTAATGTTGCCGGAACCAATCCGTGGGCGCTCGCAACTCAACAGCGTGCCCATCAACAACAACAGATGATGAATGGTAACCCATGGGCACTCGCAGCCGCTGCAACTCAACAGACACAACGCTTATCTTTAGTACTTCTCAGTGACTTGGAAATAGGTAGTTCGAACAGGGCTCCTAAGCTACAATTCATGGCCGACTACCACTCCTGGAAGGGCAGATTCAAGACACATGTTGAGGGTATTGATGGTTTAGTATGGGCAGCTAGAGAGAATGGGTATACGAGGCCGATGATCGAGAACTCCAACATTCATGTTGCCTTAGAAGAAATGACAGAAGATTTGAGAATAAAATACAACTACAAGAAGAAGGCGATGGCTACATTGACACAAGCACTTCCCAAAGACATTCTACATCAGTTCGCTTAGTGTACTACATCACAGATGCTTTGGCTTGAGAAAGTAATAAAGGAAATGAGAAGAACCAAAAGATTAAAATGGATCATCTCAAGAAGGAGTTCGAGAACTTCACCGCCATTGGAAATGAACTATTGCGGGATTTGACTGCATGATACTATCATCCGGTGTCAGAGATGTATCAGTATGGAGTAGTCTATAAATCAGCTGAACTCGTGGAACGTTTTGCAGATGCGCTTCCTCCACACTGGCATCAGTGGCTTGACATCCGAAAAGCGAACAATGTTTATCAGACAATCTCCATCAATGACTTTGTGGCCGAGCTTGAAAGCAAAGAGATTGATGCGATCAAAAGTGCGAACAAGGCGTTCATCCCTCAGAATCCGAGCATCTACTACGGGACAACTCCACAAGATATGAGTGTAGCAGGATCCAAACCACAGACAACTTTTGTCCTTAATCAAGATCTTGTCTTTGCTTTTGACAACTATGGTCCCCCGGCAGATGTTCCTCCTCCTGTTTATCCTTTTTGGACAAACAAACCATTATCCTTTATCTTATAAGAATACTAACCAGTTTGGTGTGAACCCTTATTCTCATCTTGTAGCACCAACACAAGCAACATAAAACTTTTGTGGACCTTCTATGTCAGGGTATGGTGGTGCTTCATCTTCTGGATATGGTGGTGCATCGACTTCTGGTTATGGAGGTGCTTCAACTTCAGGTCAAGGTCAAGGTGGCGGTTATTAGTCCAACCTAATTGTTGAGCAGCTAAACACCGCATGTTTTGAGAAGGTGACAATGGAGCTAGCTCAAGAACACATGGCCCTTTTGTCTACTTTGGTCAATTCATACAGTGGGTTAGTTGCGGGCTAGATAGGTAATCCTTACCTAACTCAGGAGGATTACACCCAGATTGATAAAGATGATATGGACCTGATTGCTATCCAGTAGCACTTCGCAAGCGTGGTTAGAAGAGCTAAGGTATACATGGATAGAACGGGGAGGAAAGATGTGATGATAAACAACAATACAATTGAAGAAACAAATAGTCTCACCACCGATTAAGGATGATAAGATTATGAGTTACTACAGGGTTGATCCTTCACTAACAACTATGGATTGGAGGAACCTGCAAACAAGAGTGAATATGTGGGTGTGGAGACGACTACACAAGGTAGTAGTTTATAACAAAAACGGAGGTGAATGGGGATACTATCAAGTGTGATAGCTCTCTAGGTCAGTAGAAAGTGTCCTCTCCTATTGGGGATGTGACCCCTTTTATAGGAGAGTCCGTATGCCACCATTACCCAAGTCCTAACCATGGTTAGTTTGTCTCCATCACCCTAATTTGTGTTATTGTGGTGAAATAAGGAAAGCTAAATTAATGGGAATGATGGAACATTGTACCGTCTTTAATGTTGAGGTTACGTGATTTATGCATGGCTGTTGACCATGCATGATATTCGCCTTGACCGAGTCTTGACTGAGCCTTGACCATTGACCGGTCATTAATGTGTTTTGACCACTTCCTGCGCATGGGCTATTGTCCGCGCGGTGATGTTGTGCCGGGTTTGGGTATGCGGAATGGTGTATTCGGTACCCAATCCCATCAAGTCCCCCCAGTCCAGTGTGCCTCTTATCTAAGAAGTTATGATAAGATGTGAGGTGCGCTGGACTTATAAGATGTGTGTTGTTAATGGGAGCTTGCCCTTCATTGTAATTTGCGCATATGCGGTTGTTGAATGTTTTTTGGTTGCAGAGAATTTTGTGCGGAGAACGGGTGGTAGGATTTTATGTCAAAATTCCGCATCTGTGGGACACGTCAGGAGTTTGATATGGACATGTGGCAGTTCCCCATGATCTGCGAAACTAGTGGCCCATATGGCGAGTGGGCCTGACGTGACTGGTTGCAGTTTGAGACGTGTGCAGGCACGTTGAGCAGCGGTTGTCAGGCGAGTGGGCGCGTGGGGCACGTGTGACGTCTGTTTGTCTTCAGGTGTACACGTGTCGCTTCCTTATTAGACTCATCCCGAAAAAGCCTGTCCATTCTTCTGAGCATGACGTCAGCCGTATTAATTGCAAAGCCTATATATTGAATTTTAATTATGGCTTTTCCCATTCCCAACTATTTCAAAATTTGAATCCTTCTTCAACGTCTCTGCTTCCCCAACACCATTATTTCCTTAACCATGTCTCAAGAATCTCAAGATGTTCAAGAGTCTAGTAAGACGTCAGAATCAGCCAAAGATCTAGGAAAGGAATCATCAAAAAGTATAGAGGTTACCACTATTAAGTGGGACAAAACCTCATATTTGGCTTTCCTTGATCAATATGGCATCTTGTCTGAATGGGAGCCAGAGCTTCCGGCCGAAGGGAAGACTGCTTTAAAAGCACCTCCTGGCAAGATAGCCTTGTATGCAGCAGCTTTTTCTAAATGTTGTTTCCGTCTACCAGCTACCAAATTTGTGGTGGATGCCTTGTTGAAATACGGCATTCACCCAACACAATTGACCCCTATGGGTGGTGTCGTCTGCTTCATTTTGAGGCCGCTTGCAGAGCTTTGGAAATTGAAGCTTCGTTTGAGAGACTAAATGTATTTTATGTTCTTGAAGCAGCCCGTGGTGGTAGCGGTTGGTAGAGCTTAGGCATTCGCCGGAAAGTGAAGCAACTTGTGTCGGAGAACATGAAGTCCATGTATGAGTGGAAAGATAAGTTCTTCTATATCAACCATGGTGTTATTCCTGCTCCTTTTCAATGGATGATGGTAGGCTTGAAGGAGAAGATAGCTGAATTCCCTCCAATGGCGGGATTTAAAGATCAAGATTGGTACAAGTCACTCTGTGATCATGCTACTCCCTTGATGATGGACGAATGTCCGGAGAGCGTTTTGAATTTGCTGGCGATTAGTCTTATGTGCCCTGAGGGCCATGACCCAAATCCTCCAAAAGGTAATGAGGTCATTCTTGGTTTGTTGTTTATATTCCTTCTTGTATTAGTGTTCATGTTTTTTCTCTGTGTCCAGATGTTACTCTGTTTGAATTGTTTGCCTAGCGTGGTGGAGCAAAGGTGTTGTATACGCCAACTGCTGTGGGTGTGCAGCGGTTGTTTGAGAGAGTTAGTGGAAATTTTCCGTTTCCAAATCTTGTTGATCCTCCGAAGAAATATGTCAGAACAGGTTGTAAATCTTGTCCCTTTCGTTTATTTTTGATAAGTTTCTTTTGTGCGCGGAGGAAGCGCAGTGGGTACGCGTCTTGAGTACTGATTTAGCGCATTCTTCGTGGTAGGTGCGGGTATACAACTCCGCAGAAAGGCCGTAATTGACGTTGAGGAAGTTACTTCGGAGCGCAAGAAATCCGTTGGTTAGTTCTTATAACTCATGAATTTACTCCTCACGCATATTTTAATGTTCATACAGATGTGATTTCCGCGGCAGGAACGGGTACATCTAGGAAGTGTGCCATAGCAAGCAAGAAAACCAAGCCGCCGGCTGTTCCCATTATTGTTGAGGAGGTAGATGAAGAATTGACCGAGTCAGACTCGGAGTTGGAGCATAAGCGCGCTAGACGCTCATCTCCTGTCCGTCAGTCGGAGAATGTTACCGAGGAGTTATATCAGCAGAGAATTGCCGAGTTGAATCAAAAACAAACTCAGATCCCTCATTCTTCGGGAGTTTGAAGGAATTCTTGAAGAAATTGAAAGAGAAAGAAAACAATCGTCCGAAAGCTGAAATTCAAGGAAGCTTTTACAAACTTCATAGTGGTATTTTTAAAGGTCGTGCATTGGCCTGGAAGTTTGTTAAAGAATTGAGATGTATTGCAGTGAAGTGGGAGAAGGGTATCTTATATTTCGATAAATTTCATCATTTGAAGACTCTTCCCTATTGGGCAATCCGCGATATTTGTCGTCACCGTTTATCGGGAGCGTCAAATAGTCAGATTACCTACTTTGCTGAAAAGATGACAAGAGAAAGTCGAACCAAGTGGGATTTGTTTTAACCACAATATCCGAAACGTATTGTTCACAAAAAGGATATTGATCAGATTACAGGTATGCCCAAGGTGACGTTAAAGTACAAACCACCGTGAGTGTTGAAAAAGATTCCTTTGTTACCAATCCCACAACACTTCGCCAAAGATTTCATCTGGTGGTATTACGATTGGAAGATTGCAGAGGCTGTGATTGTATTGAAAGACGGAGAGAAGAACTACAAGAAAGTACACATTTTTGATCCCATGTGGTTAATAAACTGTTCACATGAGGATATAATAATGTTGTTTTACAATCCGATCTATTCTGATGCGAAAGATGCTGAGCAAGCAGGAAAGTACCAACGTGTGGTATTTCTGTGCTTTGCGTATGACATTAATGCTGGTTGTGACTATGGCGAAAAGCTCGGAAAGTTTGTTGAGAAGCAAAATGTGCCTGAATTGAAAAAGCCAAAGCAAAAGCAATTTCAGGAACCGGTGTTGACGAAAGAACAGAAGATTCAATGACATATCAAACTGATGAACATTAGAATGGACGAACAACGTCGACAGCAATCCAAGCAATAGTCGAGGGGGAGTTTGTAGATGCAATTGTGCGACTAGTGCTTCGGATTGAACAACAAACTTGTTTTCTGATTTGTCGTTGGTGCGAAAGAGGATTTCAGAAGGTGCGAATGAAGAATAGAAGGTGCGAAGGAAGAAGACTTGTACGAATGTGAATATAGTTTATTGTGTAGCTTGGTTCGACCAGACAGATTGGGCGAACCTGCACATTCGCATGAATCAAATGGGCGAATGTGCAGTCTATAAATAGACAAGCTTGATTTTTGAATGTAACTTTTGTCATTATTATTCCCTCCACTTTCTGATATTCTCTCTAGTGTTTTGTTTAGCTCTTTTCACGTTCTCACCTTGTTTGTAATCATATTTCAACGTGTAATCGAGTTGTTAATTAATGAAAAGCTTTTGAAAATGATGATCTGCTTGTTTTAATCTGTTTGACTATTATTTTGTGATAGTTTTAGGGATTCCGCACCTAAAACTAACTTGTTTGATCATTCTTTGTTGTTATACGATCCTTTCACGCACATACATCTTTCGGCTAATACCTTAGATATAATCTTATTGATAACCCCCACCAAAGTAATAGGCCTATAATCTTTCAGCTCAGTCGGGACTTTAGATTTCGGAATAAGCGTAACAAACGCCGTGCTACACCCTCTACTAATTTTTCCAGATTCGAAAAAGTCATTAAAGAGATTCACGAAGTCAGGCTCCAAGGTGTCCCAGAAATGTTTAATAAAACGGAAGTTAAACCCGTCCGGACCTGGCGCCCGATCCGACCCGCAATCAAACACTGCCAATTTAATCTCCTCTTTTTCAAACGGGCGAACCAGCAAACCAGCTTCAGCCTCCGTTAGAGAATTCAGATTTGCTAATCTTATAGCCGGCCGATTCGGGTGTCTATCTGAGAACATATTTCTGAAATAAGAATATACATGGTTTTTTACCAAGTTGGGCTTCGATAACCAGTTCCCATTCACCATAAAACCCGGGATGGCGTTAGTCGCTTTCCTTCCGTTTACAATCCTGTGGAAAAAAGCGGAATTATCGTCACCTTTAGCGGCCCATTTAACCCGCGATTTTTGATGAAGATCCCTACACTTCCACTCATGAATCTGCATCACTTCTTTTTTGCATTCGGCCCAGGCCCACGCCTCGTCTTCCTCCAACTCTTTCTCTTCGGCGATCAATTCGAATTTTTGCAGCTCATTTTTCATAACGATCAACTGTTCCCCTTCTTTATGAATTACACCAGCCCACTAGTCTTTAAGAGCCGCTCTAACATTCTTGAACTTTCGATTAATAATCATATCAGGCCTACCATCAAAATAACATTCATTCCAGGCTTTAATCACAACGCCTTCGCAACCCGGTCTCTCTAACCACGAGTTAAACCACCGAAAAGGTTTATACCCGTAGTTGGATTGAACCAATGTAAGGAGCAAAGGCGTATGATCCGTCAAATCTCTAGGGAGAGCTCGAAGACACGCCAACGACCATCTATTGAAAAAATCTTGACAAACGAGCACTCTGTCAATCTTACTCAGCTTAAACTCTCCATTATTACCTGCCAAAAACGTGTATTTGTTTCCCCTCATAATATATTCCTGCAAACCAGCTGCGTCAATAAAGTTATTAAAATCCGAGGCGGCGCCTTGGTGAAATCGGGAATTCTTTCTATCATCAGGCCACCGTACCGTGTTAAAATCCCACAAGAGAACCCATAGACCCTCCATTCCGTTAATAATGCCCAGAATTTTTTCCCACAGAAGACGTTTAGCCACAACCTTCTGAGGAGCGTAAACGTTCACAATGTTTAGAATCGTACCATCTTCAATTAACAGCCCCGACGTGAGGATAAAATTGGGATCCAACACAGCCGAGGTTTTACGAAACACTCTTTTATTCCAAACGTTAAGAATACCACCTGACCGGCCAGAAGCAACTACCATATCCCAGTCAATATCTCCCCTACCCCAACAGTTCGAACAATCAAACTTATTACAATCCAATACCTTTGTTTCCTGAACCGCCAAAAAATCAACTTCGTTTTTCAACCTTAACTCCCTAACCCAACTTAGTTTCCCTGGTATTCCAAAACCCCTAACATTAACGGACAAAAAATTCATTTATTACCTGCTTGTAATCCTTCTTCCTCAATGGCTTCCTCTACCAAATCTTGAAAATTGTTAAGTTCGGCTCCCAGTTTCAACCCGAAGTCCATCGTGTCTTCCGCTTCCTTAGAATTTTTGGCAACGCCGTCATCGGTTTCAGCCTCTTTCTCTGTCTCAATAATCCCGGTCGTTTCAAGTGACTGACAGTCAACAGGATTACCCTGCCTCGTACCACTGTTAGCTGCTGTATCTATTGGGCCTTTGTTAGTGGTAGAGTTAACCTGGTTTGCATAAGCTCCCAAGCCCAATAATATGTCAAGCCCAAAAGGATCAGAGCCTGTTGGGTCTATGTCAAGTCTGGCCCGCTTCCTGGGGTTTGGCCTATTATCAATTGAAAGCATTTTATTTTGAGACTGGCCCACCTTGTTTTTACCTTTTTTAATTCCTGTTGACTTTCCTTTTCTAGTATGGTCTCCAATATCCACATTATTAGCTGCCATAAAGGTTGATCCACCAATCTCGGGGTCAAGACCCGGTTTTCCACTATATTTGGAAGTCTCTTCATTAGCCTTAAAACTTTCCATAACAGCCTCCTTATGAGCCGCACCTTCCAAGTTTGTAGATGAATTTGAATCCGCCGGAACAGTAGCCGGAACCGGAGACTGATGAACCGCCGGTTCAGTAGCTTTGGACTTAATCAAAAATTCCGGTTCCCACTCGCCAACCTCTTCCGCCACCCACACCCGATACTTACGCCCCTTCCACTGTAACACAACTTCTTCATGGATCCTACGACCTTCTGAGACCAAGATACCAACGTAGTCAAAAGAAAGGTCGGAATCCCAAGTGTCGTGCTGACCCCCCTGGACAACTTTACCAAACATCTCCCCGATACGATTAATCACCTCGTTATCCAGTAGGTGTAACGGAACACCTTGAATCCTTAGCCAGGCCAGTCTTTCGAACGGCAGCGTCTGGCCTACCCAAAGATCAACGGAGGAGAAAACTTCCTTTATATCTTTAGCCGATTTAATGAAGGAATGTGCACCTTCGTTCAGAGGGAAGGAGACTAAGACCGCCAAACCTCCCAAATATTGTAATACCCCTTTGTCTTGAGTCATCTCTTTGATCTTCAAATCAACCTTCTTAAGCACTTGGAAGTCTACCAGTCTAACAATCACGGCTTTACCTACGGCATGGTCATATGCCTTAAAGCCATCAGGAACAATGACAACTTTCTCGTTACTTACTTCGGTTGGTTTACCCAGGAACGCGTCTTTAAAGGAATATGATCCTACCAACGTTGAATCCTTGACTTCATTCCTCACTGCAGTTTGTGGACGATCCTCTTTGAAAGTCTTTGGTTGTTTTTGACGGTCTTCTTGGAACATCTTTGCTTTACCTTTCACATCCTGTTTATACCCGATTTCTCCCTCCTCTAATGTAAATCTAGCCACATTGAACTTCAGTTTGTAATCGCCGATTTTAATCCCCGAGAGTGTCCTCCCCATTTCTTCCGAGTTCTTCACATCCAACAACGACACAAATCTAAAACGATTCCCCATCTTATCTCTCTTTCTCGCGATGTAGATGTCGTAGATCTCTGCATGCACACGTACGAAAGTTGCTAAGTCATTCCCGCTACATCGATCTGGAAGATTGGACACAAAATACTTCGTTAGTCTTCTTAGAATGTTCACCGGAATTGATGTCCGTTGTTCGCCTCCTCGGTCGCCTCCTTTAATTTTAAAATACTAGTAATTATATATATATATAAAGCTTGAATGTTTCAAAAAAAAAAAAAAAAAGAAAACTTGGTGATGCCAGGGGTCGAACCCGCGTGGACTGTTTTAAAGGCACCATACACAACCACTTGGTCTAAACCAGTGGTTGTGTTTGGTTTCAGTTCGTTTAATTTATATCATATTAAAAATCGTGTTCTTCCCCAATTTAATAAGAACAAGCCCTAGGATTTACAATTGAATGATTCACACAACAATAACCCAATTAATCATAGGGTTATTGTTGTGTGATTGCCGAATAACAAAACCCACAAGAAAAACGTCACTTACAAATACGATTTGTGTGATTTTAGCTCGGTCAACAAGAACAGTCAAACACGAACTATAATACTTCGAATGATGATTTATTACAGAAATGGAGGATTTAGAGAGTGTTTTCGGCACCTATAGGGTCTCGCAGAGGGTTTAATTTATACCAAGCCTACGTTTTTTTAAGATTTAGAAAGTTTTGACCAAGGTTAATATGAACACGTCAATCATGCTTGAAATCGAGCTGAAAGCACGGGTCTTAGGGTTGTTTTAATGCGTTTTAATGAGGTTGGTCAAACCATTTATGAGATTCCATCCAAAATAGCCTAATAATGTGGTCAATTGAATTGTGTTTCAACTCACAGTTCTGCTCGACAGCAGTGGGAGAAAAGGAAACAAGTTTTGGGTTTTAAAAAGCATTTAAAATTTAATAGATTCCAGGTTCTAACACAAAGCACCATGTGGTGCAGTGGTAGTGTTGTTTGTTGACATTAGGCCGGCTGGGGGCACAGGTTCGATCCCCGGCTCGGTCATTATTATTATTATTATTATTATTATTATTTTTTGTTTGGGCAGAGATGAGTGGAAGAGGTGTTGGTGTTGGGCCGGATCTTTCTAGTTCTGGGCTGGGCTCCGAAAGGTTTAGGAAGGGTGGGTTTATATGGTTTGGGTTATAGATCAAGAGTGGTTTGGTTTGGTTTATATAAAAAGATTTTTTTATAGTGCTAAACTAAAAAAAAAAAAAATCTGTTTTGACACTTATTATTATTATTATTATTATTATTATTATTATTATCATAAAAATAAATGTTTTGAAATAAACACTAAAAAAATTAAGTAAGTATAATATGGATAAAGTGGTGATTTTACTAACACAAAAATTGGGAGAATTTGCGATGTTACACTCAAGGCGACTACCTCCTTGTCTGATGCGGAGGCCAAGATAAAAGATCTAGTCTTGGAGAATTCCAAGTACCAAGAAGAAAAAGCTCTGGCGGAGTCTTCTTGTACACAAGCGAAAGTGGTGTTGGACAAAGTGCAGGGTTTGTTTGGACAAGCCACCGACATGGCTGTTGCTGCTAATGAGAGGATAGCGTGGTTGATGAGCGATGGAGTCGCTGGAGTAAGCTATAAAATCCCCTTTTTACATATTTGATTACTGACTTATGCACCTTTTGATGTGATATTTTCTGTTGTGTAGATATTTAAGCGCGTTTGGAATGATCCTGCGCTGACAGAGGTAATTGCCCGCATTTCCAGCTCCTCCGTGAAGCAGGGATTAAAGCTTGGTTTCTGCGAAGGCTTTTGCCATCATGCAGATGGCAAGGAGAAGGAGGCCGGTCCGTACGAGAATGAGTCGTACGATGATGATTTGCTGAAGACCTACGATGATTATGAGCATCTGAAGTTCGAGGTTTTTGACCTGTTGGAGGCTTGTGTGAAGACTGATGATCCTGCGGGTGAATTGCGCAATTACTTTATCAAATCTGTCCGCCTTGGTGCGGAACTTGCTGAAAAGGCGCAAAGGGAAGAGAAGGCCAAAGTAGGAGCTACTGATGTTGGGGCCGGAACGTCATCCGCAGCTGGTGACAAACATTTAGACGGTGCTAATGCTGAAGACATATCTCAGTATTTAAACCTTGGTTGAATAATATGTTTGTTTCTTCGTATTTGCGTGTAATGTTTCTGATGAACAATTTATTGTAGAACTTAATGCCACGTGTCTTTTAGTTGTATTCTAATCATTTGATGATGTCATCTTTATTTTCTGTCACCAGGGACTGTCAGATTTCCTCATGATTGATGTGACAGTTGTGCCGGCGATTGTCAGGGCGACTGTCACACTTCCCTAGGGTAATTGAGTGGTTACCATTAATAGTAATTAATGGCCATAACCTCTCTCTTCTATATATAGTAAGTGTATCTTTCATCTCCTTCATTATTCTCTTGTTTTAAAAACTTACACCATTTTCTCTGAAAAAATGGCGACTAACTCCCCCAACAACAACCTTGGTGCTATGGAGAGGTTAACAATGCAGGGGATGATGAGGCTATCTCAGCATCCTAATCGCGATCGGTCTTCAACTGATGCTCTTGATCGTCTGGCAGAATATTGTGAACATCTGTTGTCCCAAGAAGACATGCGTCCTAATAACTTGGATGATCAGGGTACTTCTGATGGGAAACCATTGAAGATGAAGAAGTTATCAGAGCTAGGGGACGTAAATAAGGCTAAAACCAGGAAGGTTAAGGATTGAGGTGTCTTTCCAGTATGTTGAAGCCCTTATGTGTATAAGTAAAGTCTTTTTTGAAATTGTTGTTGAATCATCATGTCTATGGGGTGTAATTTGTTTTTTTGGTCAACCCCCTTTTTGTATATGTAACAGTAATCTACGTATTAGGTGTGTAGATTGTACTTGTTGATCAATGGCTTTAATGATAAATGCTTTTTGTAATATAAATGAAGTTGGACATAAAGTCCTTATTACAAAATCGTGAAATAGCAGATTACATGTAGCATATACGTAGTTGAGCTGCATTCCAAGAACGTGGTATTAGCGAACCATCTAGTCGTTCTAGGGCATATGCTCCTTTTCCCAATACCCCTTGAATTTTGTAAGGTCCCTCCCAAGTTGGAGCAAGTTTCCCTGGTTTTTCCGCATTTGAAGCTTCATTATTGCGGAAAACGAAATCGCCAACGCGGAAAGCTTGTTCTTTGACTCGCGCATTGTATTATTTTTCTAGCTGTCTCTTGTATGAGGCTTCTCGGACACAGGCCAAATCTCGGCGTTCATCTAGAAAGTCTAGATTCAATCTCAACTCTCTATCATTATCAGTTGTTTGCGCGAGCAAGACTCTTGGGGACGGATTTGTGACTTCTGTTGGGATAACCGCTTCAGTTCCATATGTTAGGATGAACGGTGTTTCCCCAGTTCTTGTTTTGGAAAGCGTGCGGTGAGCCCAAAGGACATAGGCTAATTCATCTACCCACCCGCTGCGTCTCGTTCCCAGGCGTGATTTAATGCCTTCAACGATACTTCTGTTTGCGCGCTCGACCTAGCCATTGCCTTGAGGATGCGCCGCGGAAGTGAATATCTGTTTGATTTTCATTCAGGAGAGCCATTCTTGTAAGTGTTGGTCCGCAAACTGCGTTCCATTGTCGCTTACAATTTCCATTGGTAGACCAAATCTGCAAATGATAAATTCCCATATGAATTTCTTGATGTTGCGTTCGTCAATCGTGGCTAACGTCTTTGCTTCCACCCATTTTGTGACACCCGGCAAACTCAGGTTAGTAACGTTGACTAAACTAGTAAGTCTACCTTAGCGAGTCATGCATATTACGTCCTTAACGAGGTCAGTCGAGTCGGTACGATGATTCGGGGGAATTATCGGGAGTCGTTATGATGATCCGCGGGGTCATCGGGAGTCGGTCCATAACTATGGGTACAAGGATCGGCGATTCGTGGAATCGCCGGGTCTAACGCACACACGAGTCTCGAGTCCCGGGAATTGGTGAACGGATGTAAACGTGTTGGATATCATGCATTATATGTTTGGAATCATTATGTGACTTATCGGTATGTGAATACGTGTTTAAATATGTTAAAATAGTGTTTAACGCGCCAAAAACCCATTCCAGACCTTATAGGCGATTAGGAGCTGGGGAGGACTCCTAATCGCATGCACAAGGGGCGAGTAGGGGAAGATTACAGGCGATTGGGACCTAATCGCCTGATGTTATACGCGATTAGGCCCCCAATCGCGTATAAAGGACTGCTACTCGCGTATACTGCAGGGTCCGGGTCAAAACACCTATAAATAGAACCCTTAACTCCCCAAACACCTCTAGAACAACCCTAGCTGCTCCCAAACCACCCACACACCTTAGAACACCTCTGGAACTCATTTTGCTACAAAAATCACCATCCCCAAGCTTACACACCTTTCTTTAGCAAAATCCAAGGTGTGTTCTTCATCCCTAACCTTTGTAAAGTTGTTATTTTGAGTTCCCCCAAAGTTCCAGACCTTGTTTTACCAAATGTGTCTTTAAAAACCTTTCAAAAGAGTCTTAAACCAAGTTTACACCTTAATGCTTGTTATATGTGAAGTTTATATGCAAATGTTGGTCTTAATGGTGATTTTAACATGAATGTTTTTAAGATATGATTGTACTTCTGTTATGTAGAGGTCATTAGGAAGGTTGTCTTAGAATCTTAGCCATTATTATGGTGTTTTGAAGAAAATGCATATTTTGACCCATTTGTATGTTCTTGAGGATTTAGGATGATTATGGTGTGATTGTTGATACAATGTTGTTAGAATTCACACTAGGAAGATGTTAGATCAGAGATTTTATGAGTTACATGTTGTAGAGCTTGAAATCTGATTATTTCCATTTAAGGAAAGATAAGGTTGGTAGAAGAAACCTAGTACTTTGCCATTTTAGGAAATAATTGCATAGAACATGCTAGATCAGTGATATGTTGGGGGTTTTTGCTTGAAAAGGGTTGGTAAATGATTTAGGTTTGATATTGGGTGTTGTTGCATGTTTCGGATCTGATTTGGAGGGTTAAACGCGCGAAAATCCGTTACACAGCAGCTGCAGGCGATTAGGAATCCTAATCGCCTGAGCTATTGGCGATTGTGCAGAGAATATGGGCGATTGGGCCCTAATCGCCTATACTTCATGCGATTAGGCCCCCTAATCGCCTATAGGCTATTGCCTACTCGCGTGTAACCTTCCTAATCACATGTACGGCTGTCGTGAACGCGTTTTGACATCCCGGAACACGATTTGACACCTAAGAACATGTTAGGAACCCCGGGATACACCCAATAACTTAGTAAGACGTGTTCGGACCTGGTTATGTGTTGATTGGACATTATGCTAGACTAGGTGAATTGTTGCGCGTGCTAAGTGTTTAACTGCATATGTTGCATGATGTCTTGCATTTATCTAACACGTGGGATGTCGGGTCACCAATGGGATGTCGGGTCTTGTCTGGCATGGTCGGTCTAACAGTTAAAGGTATTTTCAAACGTTATGGTCACGGTCTGGACATACGGGGACTAGTTAGCCTGCGGGTTATTAGTCCAATACTTATACACATCTTATGATAGGTCGCCGCTATTTGGGACTATCGTAACATAACTACTTAACTATTTTTAAGTAACGCAAACCGAGGTGAGTGTCACAGCCCCACTTTTACCGTTTTACTTTCGGGGGAGAAACATGCTACTTATTTGATTACTTATCATAGATCATGTTATACTATGGTTACTTTACGTACTATGCGGCTTTTACAGAAAGTCCCAGGGGGAACCATGAATGTGCGGGGATGCACAACGGGGGAAATGTGGATAGATCTATTGGGCCTTACAAACCCCACCCGACGGCTGGGAGCCGGGCGGGTGCATATTGTCTCTAATACTTTGGGGGTTACCGAGGCATCGGTAATCCCGTCCGTCTGGGCTGGCTTCAACACTTATACCGGTTTAGTAATGGATTCCCAACCGCAGTAGTAGCAACACTTAACGTCTAGCTAACGTTCTCATAACATAGTAGTAACGGGAAATGATCTTACCGAACTTATAACAACACTTTTATGAAAGAAAACCTGTGAACTCACCAGCATTATATGTTGACATTTTTGGCATGTTTTCTCAGGTCGCTAAGGTAGCGGTTGTCGGACTAGGCGCACGAGGTCATGCACGGCGTCTATTATTTTGGGAACATATTAAACAATGTCTTTGTAAACAATGATATGTCTTTTGGTTGTAAACAAGAATGCTTCCGCTGCTGGTTTACAGCTCAAAGCATTATATTTTGGTTTTAAATATAATCTTGAATGCATGTTTGTTGTATGTTTATTGTGATTGTTGACTGAGATCCTGGTGTGTCACGCGCCTCGCGGTAAAACCCCGCATGTGGAATTTGAGGGTGTGACAGATTGGTATCAGAGCCAACGGTTATAGTGAACTGAGACTGCATGTAGAGTCTAGTCTATAACTGAGTCGCACACACTAGACGGTCACAATTAGTCGAGTCTTAGCAAGTGGGTAACAACATGACTTGTCGGGGTGTCGGTGTCATCATCTACTACGCTACATCATCTATTTACTTCTTATCATCCTATTTCTTGACTCATCTTTACTTTGATCCGGTGGCGAACGATATACTATTAAACTCTCTTGACGGCAGTGTGCATTGGGGTAGCTTCGGCGTACTCTTGAGATCTGTCCAGAGATTTGGACATCTCCCCTCTATGCCCTAATGAACACGCCCGTTCTTATGCATATTATATTGTACTTATACCTATGATAATATCATGATTGGGCGCTAGTGTTCGGTGACTTGAACTTCAAACTTAAAGCGCGCCTGGAGGACCATGTGGAACAGTTTATCATGTCGGGTGCACACGAGATCATAAACTATGATGCATGGGATCCCTGGCGGACTTTGGGCTTGGACGGATGGACCCGAGCGGGGCTCTATCTAGTTTCTTGAAATTCCTAATGGGTTATACCACGGGCAGGCCTAAATCTTTTGTTTCATGTTGTGACAGAAGATGTCGGGAGCTCGTGGAGGTCGCAGGGGCGGCCGTGCTGGCGGTCGTGGTGGCGGCCGTGGTGGCGGCGGTGGCCGCGGGAACATTAATATGACCCAAGCTGAGCTGGATAATCTGACGCAGCAGCACGTGAATATTGCTTTGGCTGCATTCCAAGCCGCTCATAATGCTATGGGTGGTACGTCGATTCTCATCTATTCTACCTCGTTCTGGGGTACTTTACCTTTTCTTGATACTCACCTGTGTGTCTGTTCCAGGTGGTGCTGTCAATCCTCCTCCATCCCAGTGTTCTTATAAAAAGTTTATGGACTGTAAGCCCCACAACTTTAGCGGCACTGAAGGGGCAGTGGGACTGCTCCGATGGTTGGAGAAACTCGAATCTGTTTTCTCGATGTGCAGCTGCCCGGAAGGCGACCGGGTGAAGTATGCTTCTGCGACCCTGGAGGGTCAAGCCTTGACTTGGTGGAACTCCACCACCCAGACTATGGGCATTGGGGAAGCCCACGCTATGCCCTGGACAGAATTCATTCAGTTGCTGAAGAATGAGTACTGCCCGAGGGATGAAATCCAGAAGCTTGAGCATGAAGTCTGGAATCATAAGATGGTGGGTTCCGAGATTGAAGCTTATACTGCTAGGCACAATGAGTTGGCGGTGTTGTGCCCCGATTTGCACACACCGGAATACCGAAGAATTGAGCATTATGTTGCTGGGTTGGTACCGGAGATTGCTGGGTTAGTTGTCGCGGGTAATCTCACTGTTTATTCTGAGGTGGTTCGGTCAGCTCACAGGCTGACCAACATGAAGGTGACTGAAGGGGTCTTGCCTCCTCGAGGCGCTACTGTGAAGGCTTCTGATGGTAACAAACGAAAGTGGGAAACTGTGGGGAAAGGCTCGAGCTCGGCTCAGCCTCAACAGGTGAAGAAGGCTGATGCAGGGGGATCGTCGTCTGAACGACAACCGGGGGTTTATGCTGGGAAGTTGCCAAAGTGTGATCGGTGCAACTATCATCACACCGGTTCTTGCGATGATAAGGACCGTTGCCGTCGGTGCCATAAGATTGGGCACCAAGCCAAGGATTGTAGGTCCAACCCTTTGGGAAACCGAAACCCATCGGTCACACCAGCCCCAGCCCCTCAAGTCGCTACTCCTCAGGGAAATCAGGGGAAACAAGGGTGCTATAACTGTGGTGAGCTTGGTCACTACAAGCGTAACTGCCCCAAGTTGAAGCAGGGCGAAGCTGGGAAGAATGGGTCGGGCAATGGAAACAATGGGGGCGGAGGCAGGAATGCTCGCGCCTTCGTGATCGGTTCAAGTGGTGCTCGACAGGATCCCGACACTGTTACTGGTACGTTTCTCCTCGATAATCGCTATGCTACGGTTTTATTTGATTCTGGCGCCGATAAGAGTTTCATATCTCTTGGGTTTAGTCAATTGCTTGATAGGGTACCTACACCTTTAGAGGCTAAGTACTTGATAGAATTGGCTGATGGTAAGAAAGTTGAGGCGACGCACGTCCTTAGGGAGTGTCGCCTTGAGTTGTCGGGTTATTCCTTCCCTATTGATCTTATGCCGGTGTCCTTGGGTAGTTTCGATGTTGTCGTGGGTATGGATTGGTTGTCCCTATATCATGCCGAGATTGTTTGTTTCGATAAAGTCATTCGACTTCCTCTCCCTGATGGAGAAATTTTGTTGGTGCACGGTGAGAAGAGCGGGGTCCCGTTGAGTATCATTTCGTGTATGAAAGCCTATAAGTATCTTCGGAAGGGGTATTCTGCCATTCTGGCACTTGTTTCGGTTTCGTCTGAAGAGGAGAAGAAGATTGAAGATATTCCTGTTGTCCGTGACTTTCCCGATGTATTTCCTGAAGACTTACCTGGTCTTCCTCCTTATCGCCAGGTCGAATTTGGTATTGAACTTGCTCCGGGTGCGGCCCCTATTGCTCGTGCCCCTTATCGTCTTGCACCTCCCGAGATGCAGGAGTTATCGAACCAGTTGCAGGAGCTGTTAGAGAAGGGTTTCATTCGGCCTAGTTCGTCCCCGTGGGGAGCCCCTATTTTGTTTGTCAAGAAAAAGGACGGAAGCCTACGGATGTGTATCGACTACCGGGAGTTGAATAAGGTTACCATCAAGAATCGCTATCCTCTTCCTCGCATCGATGACTTATTTGACCAGCTTCAGGGTTCTAGTTTCTATTCGAAGATTGATTTGAGGTCGGGGTACCATCAGTTGAGGGTTCAAGAAGCTGACATTCCGAAGACCGCCTTTCGAACTCGCTATGGCCATTTTGAATTCCTGGTCATGCCTTTTGGTCTCACCAACGCACCTGCCATCTTTATGGATTTGATGAACCGTGTTTGCAAGCCTTATCTTGACAAGTTCGTGATTGTCTTCATCGATGATATTCTAGTCTATTCTAAGAACGAGGTGGACCACCAGGAACACCTACGTCTTGTTTTGGAACTTCTGAGGCGGGAACAGCTGTACGCCAAATTTTCTAAGTGTAGCTTCTGGTTGCGTGAAGTTCAATTCCTTGGTCATGTCGTTAATGAGAAAGGAATTCACGTTGACCCAGCAAAGATTGAAGCCATTAAAGACTGGGAAGCACCAAAGACGCCATCAGAGGTGCGGCAATTCCTAGGCCTTGCAGGTTATTACCGTCGTTTTATTGAGGGATTTTCGAAGATCGCTCAACCCCTCACCTCGCTTACCCAGAAGGACCGGAAGTTCGACTGGGGTGATTCGCAGGAGTCGGCCTTCCAGTTGTTAAAGGCTAAACTCTGTTCTGCTCCTATCTTGTCCTTGCCTGAAGGTACGGACGATTTTGTGGTTTATTGTGACGCTTCTATCCGGGGTCTTGGTTGTGTACTGATGCAGCGCGAGAAGGTCATCGCCTATGCTTCTCGTCAGCTTAAGGTTCATGAGAAAAACTATCCCACCCATGATCTGGAGTTGGGTGCGGTGGTCTTTGCTTTAAAGATTTGGAGGCACTACTTGTACGGTACCAAATGCACTATTTACACCGATCACAAGAGCCTCCAGCATATCTTTGATCAGAAGGTGTTGAATATAAGGCAGCGACGTTGGGTCGAACTTCTTAATGACTACGAGTGCGCTATCAAATACCATCCTGGCAAGGCGAATGTGGTCGCAGACGCCTTGAGCAGGAAGGAAACGGCTAAACCTCGTCGTGTTCGGGCTCTTCAGCTCACTATCCATTCCGGCTTACCTGATCGAATCCGTTCAGCACAGCAAGAAGCTTTGAAGGAGGAAAACCTTAAGGCTGAAACCATGCATGGTGCTGATAGCCACCTTGAACTCAGATCCGATGGATTACACTATTTCGCTGAACGTATTTGGGTTCCTTTATTTGGGGGCTTGCGGGAGCTTGTTCTCGATGAAGCTCACAAGTCCCGGTACTCTATTCACCCTGGCTCCGATAAGATGTATCAAGACCTGAAGATACTTTATTGGTGGCCGAACATGAAGGCGGACGTGGCTTCGTACGTGAGCAAGTGCTTGACCTGCGCCAAGGTCAAGGTTGAGTATCAAAAGCCATCCGGCCTTCTGCAACAGCCTGAAATCCCCGAGTGGAAGTGGGAGCGGATTACGATGGACTTTGTGACCAAACTCCCGAGATCGCCCAGTGGTTGCGACATGATCTGGGTAATTGTCGATAGGTTGACAAAGTCCGCGCACTTCCTCGCTATCAAAGAGACCGATGGTCTCGAGCGTTTGGCACGGTTATATCTCAAGGAAGTGGTCTCTCGACACGGGGTGCCTGTCTCTATTATTTCTGATCGTGATCCTCGGTTCGCCTCTAACTTTTGGAAGTCTTTGCATAAGGCTCTGGGTACTCAGTTAGACATGAGCACAGCATACCATCCGCAAACTGACGGTCAAAGTGAGCGGACAATCCAAACGCTAGAAGACATGCTTCGGGCATGTGTGATCGATTTTGGCAAGGGGTGGGAGAGTCATTTACCGTTGGTGGAATTCTCCTACAACAACAGTTACCATTCTAGCATCAAGGCAGCTCCGTTCGAGGCTCTTTACGGGCGGAAATGCCGGTCTCCTCTTTGTTGGGCTGAGGTGGGTGAGAGTCAACTCACGGCCCGGAACTTGTGTACGAGACTTCCGAAAAGATCGTACAAATCCGTAACCGCATGGCAGCAGCTCGGGATCGTCAAAAGAGCTATGCCGATCGTCGTCGCAAGCCTTTGGAGTTTGAGGTTGGCGACAGGGTTTTGTTGAAGGTATCTCCGTGGAAGGGCGTTATACGTTTTGGGAAACGGGGCAAATTGAATCCTCGGTATGTGGGACCGTTCGCAATCCTGGAACGGATTGGACCGGTAGCATACAGGCTTGATCTGCCGGCTGAGCTCAGTAATGTTCATAACGTCTTCCATGTTTCTAATCTGAAGAAGTGCTTGGCGGATGAATCTTTGGTTGTTCCTCTCGAAGAGATCAAGGTGGATGATCGTCTGCGTATCGTGGAAGAACCGGTTGAAATTCTTGACTATAAAATCCGTAGCCTTCGCCGGAGTAAAATCCGCATTGTTAAAGTCCGTTGGAACTCTAATCGTGGACCGGAGTTCACGTGGGAACGTGAAGATCAAATGAAGGCTAAGTATCCCCATTTATTTCCTAAGCGCGCGTTCGAATCAAGACATGTCTCTGCTGAAGCTGAATGAATCTCGGGTCGAGATTCCTTTCAACAGGGGGATGATGTGGCAACCGGAAAATTTTTCTTCTCTTTCGTATCTTCCTTTTTGGCCTTGGGCAATTTTCGGGACGAAAATTCTTTCAACAGGGGGATGATGTGACACCCGGCAAACTCAGGTTAGTAACGTTGACTAAACTAGTAAGTCTACCTTAGCGAGTCATGCATATTACGTCCTTAACGAGGTCAGTCGAGTCGGTACGATGATTCGGGGGAATTATCGGGAGTCGTTATGATGATCCGCGGGGTCATCGGGAGTCGGTCCATAACTATGGGTACAAGGATCGGCGATTCGTGGAATCGCCGGGTCTAACGCACACACGAGTCTCGAGTCCCGGGAATTGGTGAACGGATGTAAACGTGTTGGATATCATGCATTATATGTTTGGAATCATTATGTGACTTATCGGTATGTGAATACGTGTTTAAATATGTTAAAATAGTGTTTAACGCGCCAAAAACCCATTCCAGACCTTATAGGCGATTAGGAGCTGGGGAGGACTCCTAATCGCATGCACAAGGGGCGAGTAGGGGAAGATTACAGGCGATTGGGACCTAATCGCCTGATGTTATACGCGATTAGGCCCCCAATCGCGTATAAAGGACTGCTACTCGCGTATACTGCAGGGTCGGGTCAAAACACCTATAAATAGAACCCTTAACTCCCCAAACACCTCTAGAACAACCCTAGCTGCTCCCAAACCACCCACACACCTTAGAACACCTCTGGAACTCATTTTGCTACAAAAATCACCATCCCCAAGCTTACACACCTTTCTTTAGCAAAATCCAAGGTGTGTTCTTCATCCCTAACCTTTGTAAAGTTGTTATTTTGAGTTCCCCCAAAGTTCCAGACCTTGTTTTACCAAATGTGTCTTTAAAAACCTTTCAAAAGAGTCTTAAACCAAGTTTACACCTTAATGCTTGTTATATGTGAAGTTTATATGCAAATGTTGGTCTTAATGGTGATTTTAACATGAATGTTTTTAAGATATGATTGTACTTCTGTTATGTAGAGGTCATTAGGAAGGTTGTCTTAGAATCTTAGCCATTATTATGGTGTTTTGAAGAAAATGCATATTTTGACCCATTTGTATGTTCTTGAGGATTTAGGATGATTATGGTGTGATTGTTGATGCAATGTTGTTAGAATTCACACTAGGAAGATGTTAGATCAGAGATTTTATGAGTTACATGTTGTAGAGCTTGAAATCTGATTATTTCCATTTAAGGAAAGATAAGGTTGGTAGAAGAAACCTAGTACTTTGCCATTTTAGGAAATAATTGCATAGAACATGCTAGATCAGTGATATGTTGGGGGTTTTTGCTTGAAAAGGGTTGGTAAATGATTTAGGTTTGATATTGGGTGTTGTTGCATGTTTCGGATCTGATTTGGAGGGTTAAACGCGCGAAAATCCGTTACACAGCAGCTGCAGGCGATTAGGAATCCTAATCGCCTGAGCTATTGGCGATTGTGCAGAGAATATGGGCGATTGGGCCCTAATCGCCTATACTTCATGCGATTAGGCCCCTAATCGCCTATAGGCTATTGCCTACTCGCGTGTAACCTTCCTAATCACATGTACGGCTGTCGTGAACGCGTTTTGACATCCCGGAACACGATTTGACACCTAAGAACATGTTAGGAACCCCGGGATACACCCAATAACTTAGTAAGACGTGTTCGGACCTGGTTATGTGTTGATTGGACATTATGCTAGACTAGGTGAATTGTTGCGCGTGCTAAGTGTTTAACTGCATATGTTGCATGATGTCTTGCATTTATCTAACACGTGGGATGTCGGGTCACCAATGGGATGTCGGGTCTTGTCTGGCATGGTCGGTCTAACAGTTAAAGGTATTTTCAAACGTTATGGTCACGGTCTGGACATACGGGGACTAGTTAGCCTGCGGGTTATTAGTCCAATACTTATACACATCTTATGATAGGTCGCCGCTATTTGGGACTATCGTAACATAACTACTTAACTATTTTCAAGTAACGCAAACCGAGGTGAGTGTCACAGCCCCACTTTTACCGTTTTACTTTCGGGGGAGAAACATGCTACTTATTTGATTACTTATCATAGATCATGTTATACTATGGTTACTTTACGTACTATGCGGCTTTTACAGAAAGTCCCAGGGGGAACCATGAATGTGCGGGGATGCACAACGGGGGAAATGTGGATAGATCTATTGGGCCTTACAAACCCCACCCGACGGCTGGGAGCCGGGCGGGTGCATATTGTCTCTAATACTTTGGGGGTTACCGAGGCATCGGTAATCCCGTCCGTCTGGGCTGGCTTCAACACTTATACCGGTTTAGTAATGGATTCCCAACCGCAGTAGTAGCAACACTTAACGTCTAGCTAACGTTCTCATAACATAGTAGTAACGGGAAATGATCTTACCGAACTTATAACAACACTTTTATGAAAGAAAACCTGTGAACTCACCAGCATTATATGTTGACATTTTTGGCATGTTTTCTCAGGTCGCTAAGGTAGCGGTTGTCGGACTAGGCGCACGAGGTCATGCACGGCGTCTATTATTTTGGGAACATATTAAACAATGTCTTTGTAAACAATGATATGTCTTTTGGTTGTAAACAAGAATGCTTCCGCTGCTGGTTTACAGCTCAAAGCATTATATTTTGGTTTTAAATATAATCTTGAATGCATGTTTGTTGTATGTTTATTGTGATTGTTGACTGAGATCCTGGTGTGTCACGCGCCTCGCGGTAAAACCCCGCATGTGGAATTTGAGGGTGTGACACATTTAGTGAAGTAGTCAATGGCGACCACTAAGCACTTGACATTGCCTGGCGCTGTAGGGAAAGGTCCCACGAGATCAATGGCCCATTTTTGGAATGGCCATGCTGTGGTAACTGGTATCAAGTTGTTCTTTGGTCTAAGTGTACCGGGCGCATGCCGCTTGCATGCATCACATTTGCGCAGATCTCTTACCGCGTCGAGGTGGATTCCGGGCCAAAAGTATCCGGCGTTCATAAGTTTGGCCACGACCATTCGAGGACCTGTGTGTAATCCACATGTGCCTTCGTGGATATCTTTTATTAAATATGTGGCCTCTGTGGAATCTACGCATCTGAGTAATGGTCCGAGATAAGACCGCCGGTATAAGATGCCATCATTGACTTCATAATGCAAGGCTTTGTGTTGTAGCTTCCTTGCTTCTGCTTTGTTTGATGGGAGGATGCCTTTAGTTAAAAAGGCCATTATCGGGGTGATCCAAGATTCTTTTCCTGTTTGAATCACGTTTACCTGTTTTGACGGAACAGATGGTTTGGCCAGTACCTCGACTCATACGTCTTTCGCCATGTGATCAAATGCGGTTGACGCCATTTTACTTAAAGCGTCTGCTGGCTTGTTCTGGCTTCTACGCACGTGAGTGACTTTGCAGTGGAGGAAACTATTCATCAACTCCTTGGTATGTTGCAAGTATAGGATCATGGATGGCTCTCTAGCTTCATAGGAGCCATCGATGTGATTGGCGACCAACATTGAATCAACGTGGGCTTCGATGTGTTGAGCGTCCATCTTTTTGGCAATGCGCAGGCCTGCGATCAAAGCTTCATATTCTGCCTCGTTGTTGGTTGTTTGAAAGTCAAGCCGAATTGCATAGGTGTATTCTTTCCCTTCCGGGGTTATCAGGCGTAGGCCTGCGCCGGCCCCTTCGTCATTGCAAGCGCCGTCGGTGAATAGCTTCCACATTTGAGTCTCATCGGGCAGAGTTGACTTTGATGATGCTTCATTTACACATTCTTCAACTTTGTCTGCTTGGACTTCCGCTATGAAATCTGCAAGAATTTGTCCCTTGAAGGAAGGTCTTGCTTTGTATGAGATTGAATGCTCACCCAGTTCTATTGCCCATTTTGCCAAACGTCCGGAAAGTTCCGGTTTGCGCAAGATGTCGTTGATGCGGAAATCTGTGAGGACATTGATCGGATGCCCTTGAAAATATCTGCGCAGTCTTCTTGAAGCGTGAACTAACGCGAGAACCAGCTTTTCCATTGTTGAGTAGCGGGTTTCCGCGTCAAGCAGCATGCGGCTAACATAATATATTGGGGTTTGTACCCCTTTTCGATCGACCATGAGCATTGCCCCCACTGCCTTATCGGTGACGAACAGGTATAGGGTGAGTGGCTCTTTTGGTAGTGGAGCAGTGAGTGTTGGCAAGTTGCTCAAACACTTCTTCATGTCTTGAAACGCGGCTTCCGCCTCTTCCGTCCGGTTGAAGTTTGATTTCTTCAGGCAATTTTTTAGTGTGTCCACGAAGGGGAAAGATTTAGACGCGTAGTTTGACAGAAACCTATTCAAAGCTACGAGTCGTCCCATCAGAGTTTGAACTTCTTTGACTGAAGATGGGGACGGCATTCGCTCGATTGCTTGAACTTTATCCAGGTTGGGACGGAAACCGTCTTTTGTTACGACGACTTCGAGGAACTTTCCCTCTTCCATCCCAAAGGAACATTTTCCCGGGTTAAGCTTCATCCGCACACTGCGCAACTGATCAAAGGTCTTCTGGATGTCAAGTAACATCTGGTCCTCTTCTCTGCTTTTTATCACCAGGTCATCAACGTACACTTCTAAATTTACACCGATTTGTTTTACAAATGCGGTGTCCATTAAGCATTGATATGTTGCCCCTGCGTTCTTTAGCCCAAACGGCATTTTGGTGTAGCAGAAGGTTCCCATGTCTGTGCGGAATGCTGTCTTATCTTCGTCTTCTTTGGCCATCTGAATTTGATGATAGCCCTTGTAAGCGTCCAAGAAGCATTTGAACCTGTAAGGTGCCAAGGAATCGACTTTCAGGTCAATTTCGGGTAGTGGGTAACAATCTTTTGGACAAGTCTTGTTTAAGTCTTTGTAATCGACACACATGCGCCAGGTGCCGTTGGACTTTCCTACCATAACTGGGTTTGCCACCCAAGTTTGATATCTGCTCTTGCGCAGGATTCCGGCCTTCAAGAGTTCCATCACTTGTTCATTCATCGCCTTTGTTTTCTCTAGCCCCATGCTGCGCTTTTTTTGGGCGACTGGCTTGGCATTTCTGTAGACGTTGAGCTTGTGCTCTGCGATGTGTTGTGGGACACCAACCATGTCTGATGGTTTGAAAGCGAAAATATCCATGTTCTTTGTTAGCAACTGCTTTAAGTGAGTGCGAATGGGGTCAGAGATTTCATGGACGATGACAACTATCTGTTCCGGGAATATAGGGTTAATGACCCATTTTTCCGGTTCGGTTTTGACAGTTGGTTTTGTTTGCTTTGAAGGCCTCGGTGCTTCTGTTGTGTGACATGTTTTGTTTCTGCGGATGAATGCGACTCCTGTTCGTGTAGGGAAACCTGCCATCTGATGTGGCGTAGATGCGTTACAGTTGAATTTTGCCAATCCTTCTCGTCCCAGTAGGATATCATGTGAAGAGTTAACGGGGAGCACTGTAAAATCGCACGTTTCGGTGCGTGAGTGCTTTCCGTCTGAGAGTGTTACTGGGAAAGTGAGCGTACCCAGTGGGTAAATTGTTTCATGGATAAAGCCTGAGATTGGTTCTGTTGTTGGTGTTATTCTTCTTTTGTCATCATCGTCCAGCTGGTCGAAACATTGCTAGTACATGATATCAGTGCTGCTGCCATTATCCAAGAACATATATCGTGTTCGATAATGGCCAACAACCCCTATGATGATCAATGGAGCTGTGGACGAAGCCCCGCCCTTTACTCTTGGCATAATCACTTGTTCTTCTTTCCATGAATCGTCTCTTGCCTCCATAAATGTAACATTACGCATTTATACTTGTACGTTACTATTATCATGAATAAAAAACGTCAAGTTTCGTTATTATTATTCGCTTTTAATCATTATTGTGGCGTATTTGGAACCCTAATACTATATTAATTATATATAATATACATATATATAAGGTTTTAATGTCAAAAAAGTTATGCTTGGGCCGGGAATCGAACCCGCGCCCCAAGCCGGGGTCACAACACAACAAGCTTAACCAACTGATCTACCCAACATTTGTGATTATTATCCAACGCGTTTTAATTTTATAGTGTAATAGTATACCGACAGTTGACTTAGAAAAGTCATCTGTGACGAACGATTTCCTAAATTAACCATTTTTAAACGCGTTTTGATTTTAATTTGGTATGATTTCGTAATTGTTTGACCAGTACGCGTAAAACCCACGAGCAATCATCATCAATTCGTTCCAATAATTATCAATCAGTCGCGTCATTGTCTTCATGAGGGTCAACTTACCAAATCATTCATCCAGACCCTCTCCCTATAAATTGGACATCACCAATCCATCCCAACTCGCCGATAACACTCCCTCAATCCTCAATTTCTTGTTTAATTCCACTATTCTAGAGTTTTCGTTCGAAGTTGACTTTTCTGTTGACCGAGCTAAATCACACGATTCGTTATTGTAAGTGATGTTTTTCAAATGGGTTTTATTCATCGGCATTCACACAACAATAACCCTCTGATTAATTGGGTTATTGTTGTGTGAATCAATCTATTGAAAAATCTAGGGCTCGTTCATTCATTTTGGGGAAGAACACGTTCAGTACTTGGTTTTATAATTAAAACAAACTGGAATCAAACACAACCACTGATCTAGATCAAGTGGTTGTGTCTGATGTTGTTAAACGAACACACGCGGGTTCGAGTCCCGTATAAATGGTTTTAATCTTTTCTTTTTAAAAGAATATAAATCAGAATTCTCTTATATCATATAATTAAATTAATCCAAGATTAATCGTTCTCAGGGTCCAGACCAGTTGGTCTGGGCTTGTGATTTAAAACCAACGAACCGGCCTAGGGCCCGGGTTCGAACCACGGCATCAACAAACATTTTTTTTAGTTAAGTATATATATATTTCCTTTGTATTTTTAAAATTCCTTTTAAAATACTAAAACTCTTTTATAAATTCTACAAAAATTATTTTATGTTAATCTAGTAAAAAGTTTAACATACAATTTTTAGTTTTCAAAAATTTATTTATTTAATATATATAATAAATAATTCAAGTTTATTCTATTTTATTTATAAAATTCTATAAAAATATCAAAACAATTTTATAAATTTCCACAAAAATTATTCTGAGTTTTTATGACAATAGACTTTTCTGAAATGATTTTTATTTCTGAAAAATCATTTATTTAATATTTTTAATCAATTTTTGTTAGTTTTAATGATAAATAAATCATAATAAATTCATTTTTCAATATTTTTGCACCAAAATTTTATATAAATTATTTCTATTTATTTGGAACAGAAATACAATTTTTAATTTAATAATTCTTTAATTTTAGTATTTTTAAATATTAAAGTTATATTTTGACAATTTGAAATAAATAGATTTAATATTCTATTTTTAAGAAAATAATTTTATAAAAATTATTTTCATACTTAAAACTTATTATTGTGACCATCTTTAAATTAAAATTTTCAAAAAGACTTTTGTTTATTTATTTATCAAATTTCTCTTATTATTCAAACATTTTATTTATTAATCAAACGAGCACTTATCCCTAATTCGAAGCCCTAGAATATATTTGTAGACTAGAAAGACTTAGACATATTTATTACCTTAATTATAGGGTAATACTTGGCATTGTTGGGCAACACATATTCTATTTTTCACGAGACATAACATTTTGCTAATGTGAGTTTTACATAGCCCCATTTCTATTTATCACCATTTTTGGGGTGAAACATGTTACAACATTCTATATGCAATTCAATCATAAAGTGTCTATGTGTTTTTCTATGTTGCATTATGTCTTAAACATGACTAGGGTAAGCACAATATTCTAGCATAATCATTAACATTGATCAGCCGACGGTATACAATGATAGATCTGTTGGACTGACAATCCCACCCGGATACGTGCCTCCTACAAAGGTAGCGTGGGTGATTGTTATCGCATAACATAATCGAGTGAACCATGAGCGTATGGGATGGACCACAATATAACAGTCACAAGGGTTGATTATGCACTCGATTTACTTCTAGTATGTTTTCACATATGGACTAGACTTGCCATGACACTTGAATTGTACAAGTTTTATTCGATTATCAAAACCTATGTAATTCTCACCAACTTTTGTTGACCCAAAATATTTTCAAACTTAACATGTTTCAGGTTATAGCTTGCTTGAAGATTAGAGTTATTGCTTGAAGATGCGTAGCTAGTATTTTTCATTTTGATGTACAAAATTCTTAGAACAATTGTATGTAATTTATTTAAATCATTTATTGAAATTTATTATTTACCATGAGCTACTGAACAATCATCAATACGTGACATCCCGATGTTTCCGCCATCGGTTGGGGTGTTACAATAAAGGTGCGCTTATGGCTTGCGTTTCTATGGATCATGTTGCATGTATTGCGCGAAGCGCTATACACGTGATGCGCATTGAGATTGCGTATCTTTTTCTGAGAGGGTTCGCCTCCTTCCGTGTTGTCCCTCTGCTTTCTTCTCATGTTCTTCACGAGGTGCGTTAACTGCTCTGACTTTATGGCGTTTTCAATTTCCATCTTCAAGCTGTAATAGTTGTCTATCATATGGCCGTGTCTTCATGATACTCACAGTATTTTGACCTGTCCACGTTCCGCCTGTCACCACGGAGTTCTTGTGGTTTCGGAAATTGAATTTGTTCAGTTTTTTAGCACCTCAGATGGTGTTTTGGACAGTGGTGTCCATTCGTAATTCTTCTTCGAGTGTCCCTTATGATCACGGGACCCTCTTGAGCTGAGCATGTTTCTTGCGTCTTGTGCGGAGGAATATTTTCCTTCCTCCGCTGTGCCTGAAATTCTTGACCAGACAGACTGTTTGCCTTTCCCTCTGTTGCTTGATGATGGATGGTGACTGTTACTTTGGTGCGTGTTTTTGTTGCGATGGAAAGATCGTTCGGAAGACGCATACACTTTCGCAGCTTTGATTATTTCATCCCAAGCCTGTGGCACACCATCTTTTCCTGTTAGGCATCTCATCAGATCGTCATTTCTTACCCTGTGTATGAATGCTGCGCGGGTAAGTTCTTCTCCACATCCTAGCTGAAGGGCTTCCTTGTTATATCTGACGATGTAATCTTCTAGAGATTCATTCTCGTGGCGCGTACACAAGAGAATGTGTGCCTTGTCCTTCTTGTGTTTGCGCAGATGTGAGAAGTGGTTCTTGAATTTTCTTATTAAATCATCGAAGTCCGCCAGAATTCCTACAGGCAAGCTTTCATACCATACTCTGGCTGCCCCTGTCAATGTTTGTACGAACAGATGGCACCAGGCTTGGACCGGCCACATCTTGGAGCTGCATGCGCAATCAAAAGCATGCAGGTGATCGTCTGGATCACGCAAACCATCGTATTTCCCAATGGTGCTTGGTAGCTTGCACTCCTGGGGCATCGGTGCTAGTGCAATACGTGCACAGAATTTTGATCTTTCGGCGAAAGTCTTCGGTCTGTATGGCTTGTAGAGGTCATCATCCTTGGGTGCCAGACTACTGGCAACAAATTTGGAATTCTATTTTTTATTAGAATCATGATGCACCTCGTTTTCTGATTCATAGCCGTCTGGTTCATCGTTCAGGTTGACGGGGTCCTGGCCGTGAGTATTTCTACCACGGCCTCCACCACGTACCGCCCGACGAGGTCCCTTAGCATGACGACCATTTTTGTTTTTACGAGGAGATTCTGAGTCTTCCTCGCTTGTATCGAAACTTAACGCCTTTTGGATGTTGAGTTTAGCTTGATTCATTACCATTTTCTGGTATTCAGCAATCGTCTTTGAATTTTGCTGAGCCAACCATTCGTCCGGGTCAACCGGAGATAGGTTATCTTGTTTCTTCTTTCCTCCAGCAGATCCTCCCTTGTTTGGGTGGAACTGGAATGTCGAAGCTGGTTGCTTCTGAGCCACATTCTTCGTGATGGTATTTGGTGTAACGTCCTGGATTTCATCGTTGATTGTGGCATCTACTTCAGCATTGTTATTGTTTGCATCCTTTGAAAAAGCCATGTTGCTAGTTTGAAAGATTTGTTAGAACCGTAAGGGATGGCGCCAATGAAGAAACAAATGGTCTCACCAATGTGGTACGAATGGACACTTTGCAAAGGAGTGTGATAGACCCAGACAGCAGACAAATCAAAATCCTTTCAACAACAACAAATGAAATCAGAATTAGAGGCAACAGGCTCATACACAACCTCCACAAAATACTGAACGGGCCATCATCCCAGTGCAAAACCAGAACTAGCGTGCTCCTGCCAACAATAATCAAGGACATGCACTGGTAATTCAAGCTGATGAATGATTCAACTGGAACCTTCACATGGAGGGAGAAGAGGCTCCGCAGGAAGGTGCAACATGCTATGTCCAACAGGTTTCTGAACCAGAAGTTGAAGTTGAAGATTGCACCAGTACTCAAGAAGTCAATGTTTCTGAGAATGACTCTTCTGACTGTGATTCTGACTGCGAGTCTGAGGAAGATTTTGATCTAGAAGAGTTGTTGGCTGAAGCAGATGAATACATCAGCAAGTGGTCTTTCATGGTGGATGCAGATTGTCCAATGACTGATCTTGGAGAATTCTTTGGACCCAAGAAGTCTGCAGCTCACTATGCTCTCATGGCTATGTGATGTGCTATGTATGGTATATAAAAACTAAACTAACCTAGACACCTAGTAATATAAAACAGACTTAACTAAGCTAGACCACACGACAGGCAAGTGTAACTATCAATGCAATACAGACTAAGTAAGTCCGAGTATCGAACCCACATGACACTAATAGAAAACAAAACTAGACTCAACTAAGACTTAAAATAAATGATTTTTAAAATGGTTTTTGGTTTTTATTTAAATAATTAATTAAAATAAAAGCAAAAAAAAAAAATGGTACCAATAACCATAATGGTACCATATTAAGAGCAAATATTTATGTTATGCAAATGGATTGAAAGAAAAAAAAAAATAGCTTCATATATAGAAAGCCTAATTGAACCTTAGAATATAGTGTTAATTGTTGAACATTTAAACCACATGTCATAGGTAAGATAGCTCATTTCATTTGGTTCATAATGTGTGTGCCTAGTTATAGATCCATATATTACGATCACAAAAGCCAACATGAGAAAAGTAAACAAAAGTAAGGCAAACTATAAAAAGAATTAAGATTCAATAATTTAGGAAAAAAAAGTCTAACCTAAACCAAAGAAATTTATTGAATGGCCTGTTTGGAAGATATACCTCAAGCTACAGAACATTCTAATGTTAGAACCACAATATGTGCAAATCTGCTTCTAAAATCATCTCAATAATTTAGGAAAAAAGTATAACCTATCATATACTTTTCTTTTTATACTTGATGGAATCTTTAGAAGCATTAAGTTTTTAAATATTTCAACATAACCAAACAAATCAACAACAAATCTAAATCTATTTTAAAACATGGCCGACGAAGACTTTGATGAAAACATAGAATGAATCTACATCTAAACCGCCAAAGATCTTTATAAACCATAATTTTTAAAATTTTAAAATAACAAAACAATAAAAAAGAGATCAACATCTAAACTTCAACGATTATGTGTTTGTAAAAAACAATATGAAAATCAACGCCTTAACTTTTTAAAGATTTCAACCTAATAAATCCCACTCAACAACAAATCTACATCTATTTCAAACAACGGCCGCTGGAGATTTTGTAAGACCTGTCTCGACTTAACGGATCTTAACTTATGGTTAATGGTAAAATAGTCGGATTGAATATACGGAAGAACTTAAACTTTCATTAACATAAGACCTGTCCCGACTTAACGGATCTTAACTTATGTTTAATGGTAAAATAGTCGGATTAAATTTATGAAAGAACTTAAACTTTCATTAACATATGCTTGACCATTAGTGTGTCAAGCCCATGAACTGTTTTCGTTTCATAAATTCTGAGTGCAAAATATTTGAAACATATTTAGAAACCCATCACAACTATTAAAGTTCTTAAAAGTCTAGCGGAAGCTTCAAAAGTTTAGATTTGCATTGTGTTCGGTTCTTCGCGCAGCCATGATATTTGTTTCGCCCCTACTATGTCCGAACCTAGCATTAACTACATTAAACATGGTTAGTCAATTAGCAAATTGAACTGACGACTTGGTTAAACGGTTTAAGATTGGCTTACAACACAACAAATATACATATACCGGAAAATTAGAATATACCAATGATTTACTATATCCATAGGATCTTTCACCCTTTTTATAAATCCAAAGGATCCTTCATTTGATGATCAGAGGATCTTTCATCCGGTGACCAGAGGATCCTTCGTCTGGTGACCAGAGGATCCTTCATCCGATGACCAGAGGATCTTTCATCCGGTGACCAGAGGATCCTTCATCTGATATACCAAAGATTTTCTTTTAACACAACAGATTTGCATATACCAAAGATTTGCATATAACACAACAGATTTGCATTTACAATGATTTTCATACATACAACCAATAAGTAAGACTTTTCCATCTAATAATCGATCCGGTTTACTACTTATTAGTATCACATAACTAGTATCGCATAAGCGACCCGTTTGTGTGCATAATCAAGTGACATCTTCAACTAAGATTTGTTCCTCGACATGCCACACATATGGTCCGAATAACCATATTTGTAGCTTGCACACCTTCAAATAAGGTTGTTAACATGACGGATTCGCGTTCCACCCGCCAACGATCTAGTTGACCATCTGCTGGTCAATTTCAAGCATTGTTATCATCGTGTTCATTTCAAGGATATCAAGGGACACCACCTAATCCTACTAAGTAAATGGGGGTTCTATGATCCTTTAATGAACACCAATTCTAACTAATACCACATATGTTTAACAAATGACCTGTTTGACTATTCTTGGTTAACCTCAATCCCCTAACTAAGGATGGGCTTGCCAATACTCATCAAATCGCCTATTCACAACGAATGGACCGTTTGACTATTCTTGGTCAACCTCAATCCTCCAACTAAGGATGGGGTTGCCAATACTCATCATTGCCATTCATCTGTTTGTTTTACAATAACAAAACACCAATACAACTGGCTAACAATTAATTATGGACGATTTCCACATCTAACATACAACTTAGCAGATTAGTCATAGGATGTCTTATTTACCAAAACTCCAAAGTCATGTCAAATGACCCGTTTAGATTTCTTGGTGCACCATAACCTTCAATTAAGGTCAAGCCTCACCAATACTCTCCTAATGACCCCTTTTGTAATTGTTATCATGCATCCACCTTCAAATAAGGGGAGTGCAAGTCCATTTAAAACCTAGTGTATACACAATTGTGTAGTCTTCTAAGCTACTGTTAAGCCTACTTTAATATTGTACAACTTACCAAGCTTAAGTCATAAAATGACTTACGCATATGACCCGTTTGACTTTCTTTGCTTAATCAACTTTGCATCAACTCCCAACTAGGATGGTTGCAATTCAACACAACTCAATATACACACAAGTGATTCAATGACTCACTATGGATATGCTCATACGCATAATTACAATTCATCTATTTTAAGTCATAAGATGACTTACCTTAAAGCACGTCCCTTTTTGTTCAATTACCTTGGCATCTTGACCTCTCGGAGTTCCATTCGAAACATCTATTTGGACAATTTCCATTAGATCATTAGGAGTGAGTTAAATCAATCCTAAGTTCATATTCTTGAGGTTCATTAACCCCTTATATTAAAGCTTACACCCAAGCGCACCCAATGACATTGTCTAGCCACAATTTGATCACTTAGACATTTCATGTAACACTTGGTGTGCACCATTTTCCTTGTATGATTTTCATGGCTAATACATGTTTAATTAACTAGCATTCAACTCGGTTTTTCATCATATCATTCATTCTAATCATTTAACACATATACATGATATTAATAATATACAAATGCAATATTTCCCTACACATGAGTGTAGTTCATACCTAGGGCTAAAACCCATTACTTAAACATACAAAAATCTTCCTATTTCACATGAATCAAGCAACATACATCATTTTATCATCCATATCAGTTTCATTGATGTCTACTATCATTTAGAAACCTATACATACCAAGAATTCACTTTTTTACAAACACCCACAATTCACCATCTTCTACAATTCATGGTTTTTGATAAAATAAAAAGTGTCTGGATATACCTTATGATGAGTAGCATTCTAAATGATCAAGAATTTCACCATGTAATGGAAGGAGCCATGGATTTAAGGCTGAATTGGAGTTGGGTGTGTGTTCTTTTATGGGTGTAGATAACAATCTGCATATGTTAATCAACATATGCTCTTTGTTTAATAACACCCCTTGTTTCAAGTATTAAATGCTAACACAATTAACCTCTATAGTTACAAGATTAGTTAGTAACTTAAATTACTAACTTGGTTAGTGTCACAAGCCTATGTTATCCATGTAACCGTTTAGCAATTTAACAAGGTCACGCTTCTAACTTTTGTTTTACTTTCGTTAACGGCATATAATGGTTAATATGCGGTTTCTTGCAACATAGGCCACTTAACTCGATTTTGTTTTTAATCCTTAATCTCGCGTATTAGCTAAATTAAGCGAAACAAAGTTTCGGGGTTTTACAGATTTTTATGAAAACCTATAACGAATCAACATCTAAACCATCGGTGATCTACATAAACCCTAATTTTTAAAAGTTTCAAAATAACAAAACAATATAAAATGGATCTACATCTAAACTGCATCGAATAGACCGTCTATTGAACAATTATAAACCCAACATTTTATGAGTATCAACGACAGCGACAATCTATATAAACCTTAATTTTTAAAACTTTCAAAATAACAAAAACAATAAGAAACTAACAATAACATGTAACAGGAAAATATTTTATGTTGAAAAATATAATACGACATACCACGGCGGCCGGTTGACAACTTGAAATGGAAAAGAACGGCGGGCAGTTGTATAGGAAGGGAAGAGAGAGAGAGAGAGAGAGAGAGAGAGAGAGAGAGAGAGAGAGAGAGAGAGAGAGAGAGAGAGAGAGAGAGAGAGAGAGAAAAGGATTTACAATAAAAAACAACAAAACCCACAAAACCCTATTTATATTGCTATTTATATGGCGGATCTATAGATTGTAGGTTGGAGTATCTATAACCCGTATAAATGACCCGGTAAAATGAGCGGGAAAAACATAAAAAAATCCCCCACATGTAGGGTCGGCCCTGAAAATTCAGATGCCCGGGCCGAGATGCAAAAATTGTGCCCTTTAGCTTTAGGACTTAACGAAATAAATAATGTAAACTAGTTTTTTAAGCCACGATTAAAGTAATATCAAATTGATGAATCAAATTTTATTTCCAACTTAGGTTGTAGTCTAACGGTTGAGGGAACAAACCCTCTTGGGGGAAGTTGGGAGTTCGAATCCCACAAAAGGGTGAAAGCTTAGCAATTAAAAAAAATTTGTTTCATAACAAAAATAAAAGTTAAAAAGGAAGTCAAAACCAACTAGTAAAAATAAAAAAAAACAACTAAGTTTGAGCCCTCTTCATTTCATCTTCTTCATCCTTTTTAGTCCTACACTTATTAATAAACCTGCAATTTTTTTTTCTCAAACCACTTCATTTTCTTCTTTAATTTTTAACATCTCTCAACATTTCTTTACCTTTTGTTTTATATAAACTACCCTTTTCTTTGATTATTAATACTTGATTAACAATTTAGGAGCTCAAACATATAAAAATCCATCGAATTAAGGACATCACTGTTAAAAAAAATTGGATTGTCGAAGGGTCAATGTGCCCCCAAGAAATTGGGCCGGGCCGGGAGTCCTCCCCGCACCCCTTAAGGGCCGGCCCTGCCCATATGGTGTTTTGTGTCCCACAATTGCTTTCATTTATATATTATAGTAGATAGTAGATTTACAAGTGGTTTGTGCTTCATGGTGTTGTACATTATGCTTAACAAGTGTAGTGTGTATGAAATGGTTGTACATGATGCTATGTAGATTGTAACATACTTTGTTTTTTCCTTATTTTTTATACTTTAACCATAATAGTTTTCACCTTTTACATTTAGACTATAAGGAGTGGGGGGGCGGGAAAGAGGGGGATGAAGCGGCATGTGGCACTTGTGGGACCCTTGTGGGGGGAAAATAATTGTGGGGAGTGGAAGGGGGGGGAAGAGGGGGGAGGGGGGAAGGAAATAATATTATATTGTGTTAAAGTTAAAAAAAAAAAAAAACCTGACCAATAGATCGCTGCACACCTCACCCCCACCCCAAGCCCCACGCCGGTGAAGCCCCCCCGCCCCCAGCCCCACGCCAGCCTTCCCGCCCTACCGGCGGCGGTGTTCCCGCCCTGGAAAGCCTCTCCCGCCCCCCACTCCTTTCAGTCTTAACCCCTATAGTTTTTTACTTTGAACTTTATCCAATGAATCTTAATTAAATAGATTTTTAGTTTTTTACGTTTCAATCCAAATTTTTCGAGTTGACACGCCACAACGTGCGTATGTAGTTCACCGTTTTTACCTCTATTTTTTCCTATCGAATGGTTACGTTGTCTTTTAAGTTTTGTGCATTATCACGCCACAACGGACGTGCATTGTTCACCATTTCTACGTCTACATTTCATTTGAGTTTTTTTTATGATTTTTTCAATGTTGTTGGTCACATTATCATGCCGCAACATACGTACATGGTTTACTGTTTTTATTACTTGATACGATTTTATGCCCTCTGCAACAACACAAATGCTTAATACTAGTTTTAAGTAATCTTGGGACAAGTCTCCAAGTAACAGTTGTGTTTTTTTTTCTTTTCTTTTTCTTTTTTTGTTGGGACTAACGAGATTAGGGTATAAACAATAAAAACTCGATCCAGACCACTTATGAATATCCCTAGACCTAATGCATATCTCCGTACCTGTATGCTGCAAAGTAGCCCAAAATCAAACACAAACACTATAAAAGAATAGATGTACCCAATCATATAAGTCCATGATCCCTTATTTAGAAGTCGGCCCAATGGTTGAAGGTGTCACTTCATCTTTTAAAATATGTAATGTTTCTTAATTTAGCGATGTGACTTTTTTTTAACGGTGATTTTCTAAGACTCCATTGTTACGATGCTGACTGAAGTCGTCACCCCATCAAGACTGACCGAACTCTGTGTTTTATTGCCGGCTTGTCATCCTCTCTCTCTCTCTCTCTCTCTCTCTCTCTCTCTCTTAATACGAGCTTGGTCAAATATATTATTTTTTTCTTTAACTTTATATTTAATTTTGGTTCTCGTTTTATAACTTCTGAGACATGAATCAAGTCAAACATAATATATTTCCACTTTTTATTTTTACATTCAGTTTGGTTCTCGTTTATCACAGTTTGATATACACTGCGTTTAAATTTTTTTAATATACCGTCGCAACATTCTTATTTTCAATTTTTTTTATTCAACATGCTTATTTTATCTATAATTTAACACAAATTTTATTCAAAACCTACATGTATTCACATAACTCTCATGTAATTAGGTATGTCACTAGTGCTAACAACGTTGCAACACACAGGTAATCACACTACTTTCTTACAAAATGGTTTCATATTATTTTTAACTTATACTTTGTGCATTATCCATATCCGATAACTAAAGCACCACTTGATGGAACTTGGAGCCAAAGGCACTAGCTTCAAAGTAACTTCACAAGTGGACATGCAGCATTCAAGATCAGGATGGGACAATGAAGATGAGAAGAATAAAGATAGTATGATAAGAATGATGATAATAATTGCAACTCAAACAAACATAAAAAAAAAATAGACTTAGAAAAAAAATAACTCATTTGACATAACAAAAAGTTTTGAGAAATAACAGATCAGAATCCTCAAACACAGGATTAACCATTCCTAGTAGTTCATTCAAATCTTTTTCGCTTACATACGTTTTCTGATCAATTGTTTGAGACTCTTTTCCTTCATATTCCACTGAAGCCATTTCAGGAACAGCCTCAATAGCAGCAACCGCTTGATTTTCTGAACACAAGCAATAAAGAGTTCAATGAACAGGAAAAACAAAAATGATCACCTGAAGGGTTCCTTGAAGATGTTGTAGTGTCATTCGTATTCCTTGCAGCTCTCGTCTTCTTAGGACCAAGGCATGATCGGCTTATTGCTTGTGTTTAATATAGAGGAATTAGCAATTTATAATGAGTTACTTGTCTCTTCAGATTTCCTAATTAAATTAATTATTTGATCATTCAAGTATCTAAGAAGTTACATTGGTTCATGTTCAACTTGTAAGTCACATGGCACTACATGTAACTTTTACTGAAAAGTTTACTACTAGACCTGGTTTTTGGTTTATTATTACTTTGCAAGTATAAAGCTTTTCATTATGTAAAAAAAACAAGTAATGTATTAGTTCCTTAAATAAATAACATGCCTTTATTTATTTAAGAATGATCTTTTTTTTTTCTCTATCTTAAGGGGGTGTTTGGGATTGATTATTCAAAACAGATTATGCGTTTTGGAAAAGCAGGGGTGAAGCTGCTTATAGATTATTGCGTTTTGATAGCCTAAAAAACTGATTATTTGTGTTTTAAAAATGCTAGCCCAAACACTAAAAAATGATTATCTGTGTTTTCAAAACGCAATAATCTAAAAATCAGATTCAAAACGCAATATCAAACACCCTCTAAATCACGTATTACATAGTAGAGCCATCAACTTATCAAATTTCAGGCATATACATTGTTAAGTTAAAGGAAATACATTGTTAAGTTTTTTGACGATTAATACTAAAGTTGTAGTAACTAATGATAACATGATATAAAATTCCATTTCTCAGTCTATTGAGTTTCCGGGTACTTGCTATTATAACAAAGGGAGATTGCGTCAAGCTAAAAAAAGTTCCACGAAAACAGTGGCACAGGAAATTTTTTCAGGGGGTGCAGTAGAGAGGTTTAACTAAACTATTAAGGGGCGCGATCAAGATTTTAGCCTACAAATTACACTAATTTTTATTCTTTTAAGGGGGGCGCCCACCTACCTTCGGATATATGTAAGTCCGCCACTGCACGAAAATGCAGGTCCGACCCAAGTCTAAGTATTTTAACACATGAGTTTGTTGGTTTTATTGAACAGAAACCATAGAAGAAATCGAAAATCACTTGGATTATACTACGAGTCGTGTAATCACTATCAGAATAAACTATTTGATCGGTACAATCAAATGTTTGAACAGATTAAACGTAGTATATAAACACAAGAATCAAATTTAATTTCTTTGAGTATTATTGCACCGATAATCAAAAAATGAATAGGTTTTTGTGTGTTCAAAACCTCCAAATTTCTAGAGATCTCTCTAGAAAAAATAAGGATTGGTTTTCTATCTTTTCAGTTATATCATTAAAACAACTGACAATATATTTGTGCATTTTAGATGCAATTGGATTGGGTTCTAGTAATTATGTTTGGGCCAATCTATTCGGCCTACATTCATACCCAAAAGCTTACAAGGCTCTATCTTTAATTCCATTTAATTAATAACCCATTAATAAACTAAAGTTTAGTTAGTTCATTAACTCATTCGGCCCAAATCCAATAAACTAATACTTTAACTTACTTAAACCAATAACACACACAATCACATTAGTGATAACCTAGCCCGCACTCCTGCATCTCCTAACTCGGTTAATGACTAACGAGATCAACCCATTCAACAAGTTAATCCAATATCACCATTAATGTTGATAACACTAAAATTACCAACATCCTCTCCCATTTTAGTGATATCCATGATTAACTTAACTTAATTCTCAAGGAAACTCAAACTCATGCATAAATGGAAATGTCCTGAGGATTGAATTTCCATCTTAGTAAATTACATGATCCAAATATTCAAATATCGGGGTGTCTCTATGAATTGAACCATTGCTATCCATTTGAATACTTGAAGGTAAAATACACATAAGTTTATAAAATCATATGTTCTTACCTGACACTATATTTTACTAGCCAGTGTCCAATCCTTCAAAGAGTATATCAAAGCCAAGTCCAAGCTTCTTGAAGCGGCTAAACTTCATACTCTTATAGGTAGTCTCTTTATTCTTGCACCTGCAAATGCAAAGGACTATTAAGAAGTTATACTTCAGCCTACTTTATTTTGCAGTCTGAACACAAACTTTGGGATGATTCTAAACATGTGTTCCAATATCTCTATGGCAAGCTTTCCACATTGAATTCTGCATCTAACGTTGTATTAGATGGGAATTGGGTATCTTGACATACGATATTAAAGTGTGGACTTTAAACCCATCCCTATGACTGATTTATTCACGAGATCTATTCCTAACTCTTCAGTTAGATAATTAGCCAAACTATACTCAGATCTTACAAATTCAGCAGATATCACACCATGCATGATGAGCTCATGAATCATGCTATGTATAGTACACAACCGTCTAGACTTTCCATTATATACCCGACTATAATCATTAGTCATCACTATCATACTTGATAGATATTGGTGAGACATGTTTATACCACAATGGAATTTAATAATACAAGTTTCTTAGCCACTCAGCTTCTTTACCAGCTGCTGCAAACGCTATAAACTCACAATCCATTGTAAATGATGCAAGTACAAATCCTAATTGCCTAAGAAATGACACCTCCCCCCAAGAGAGCATTCAACTCTACTTAGTTTTATAACTTGCATCAAAATACCCTTCTAAACTGATGGAAAGTCTGAATAACACAAACCACATATCATGATTCCTTTCAGGCATTTATATAATTTATTCACAACTTGCCAATACCAAGTACTTGGATTACTGGTAAATCCACTTAGTTTTCCAACAACATAGAATTTACCATGCCTTATGCTAATCATAGCATACATCAAACATCCTATTGCTTTAGAATATTCCAACTTAGAAATAGGAATCTCTAGGAATAAGGCTAATATAAGGTTTTGTGGGAGTTCCAACATGTGAACAGTTTTAGATATCAAATTTCTTTAAAATCTTCATAATGTAATGAGGTTGGGAGATTGAGATGCCATTATTCTCACGTGTGATTCTAATACTAAGAATCAATTTTGCCTCGCCCATGTCCTTCATGACAAATTTAGATGACAAGAATTTCTTAGTTTTATCCACTTAATCTTGATTAGTACTAAAGATCAACATGTCTTCCACACGTAGACAAATTATGACTCCTCTACCTGACGAGTCAAATTTGCTATACACATGTCATCATGGTTAATAACACACTTGTTTGACAATACAACATCATCACATTTTGATGCAACTATTTAAGAAAAGACTTAGCTTTTCTTAATATAATACCTTTTCTATAATTCAGTAGTATAAATATACTAGCCATATCCTTTTGTCTAGGTACCGAGGTAAACCTATTCTCATTATCAAAATCAACTCTCTTGAGTTAATTACAGAGTGACAGATACATAACCATTTGGTTCTATGACATAGAACCTATAAACAAAATGTGACATCCGTCACTTTTCTTTTTTATCCTATTTTATTTTTGTGTATAATAAATAATAATAATAATAATAATAATGGAAAAAAAATATAGATATATGTTAGTCTTTTTCTCAAACAACTAAACCATAACCAAACCCACCACTCTAACCTATTAACACAACCCAACCCAACCCAACCATTCCTTTTAAAACATTTTCGGAGCCCAACATCACAAGCCCAGCTGACTCGGCCCAACACCCCTAGTCTGGCCCAACACACAAACACCCCTCCTTCTCCTCTCAGTTAAAAAAAAAAGAAAACATTTTTGCCTCTGCCCGGACTCGAACCGGAGCCGGCCGCACAACACACAAACGCAAGACCAGTTGAGCTATGGCTCGTTTTTGAATGTATCCCAACCCGAAAAATATAAAACACCAACCTGCTATCCCTTTTCCCCTCCCTTGTGGCTCGCTGCAGACCCAAGAACAGCCCTCAACCTTTTTTTTTGGAAACATTGACCAGATTTAATGATGCAGAACCAACCGACAATCAAATCCGCATCTCATCTCGTGATGGATTGCATGATTACCGCTCTAAACCTTCCATCTTTGGTGAATTTTGACGCGTTTTTGACTAACAATAGTCAACCTTCCTAATCGTACCATCTAATTGTGTTATTATATAAATTGAATCTATAAAAACATTCACCCAGCTATTGCGACTATCTCTGTACAAGAATCAAACGTAAATCATCACTGATTAATCTTCATGATCGAGTTTTTGGTGGCCAAAACCATCGACACCAACCATCCTTATTCACCCCCAATCCATATTCGTTTAAGGTAATTGTTTTATGATTCTGGGTCGATTAGAAGTGAGGAATAAAAGCCCCATCATTGATTTGTGTATTGAATACGATTCTTGAATCAATTGGATGGGGATGAATCTAGGGTTTATGTTTAGGAATTTGGGGATAAATTGTTAACACGGTTTTAAGGTTTTCAATCTGTTTCAAAAATCATAAAATGATGTAGCTCAGGTGGTTGTGTTCAAGGGTTGTGAGTCTTAGGTTGCGGGTTCGAACCTGGTCCACAACATTTTTTTTTTAAAACTCGATTTTGCTTTTAAACATTATAATTTATGCCATCTTCTAATTTATGTTTAAAATACCAAACCTAACTTATAAATTCTACAAAATTTATTTTATGTTATATAATTAATAAACTCTAGTATACAATTTTTAGTTTTTCAAAAATCATTTATTTTATATATATAATAAATATTACAATTTTATTCAATTATAATTTTAAAAAATCTATAAAAATATCTAAACGTTCTTATAAATATCCACAAAAATTATTTTAAACTTGTGGATCTATAAACAATTCAGAGATAATTTTTATTTCAGAAAAATCGTTAGTTTCATATTTTTAATTGATTTTTGCTATTTTAAATCATAAATAAATCATAATAAATTCATTTTTCAATATTTTTATCCCAAAATTTTACATGAATTGTTTTTGTTCATTTAGAACAAAAATAATAAATTTTAATTTGAAATTTCTCTAATTTTAATATTTTTAGATATTAAAATTTTATCTTTGACAAATAGAAATAAATATACTAAATATTCAATTTTTGAGAGAATAATTTTATAAAAATTATTTTCACACTTAAAACTTATTAACATGACCATTCTTAATCAAAAACCTGCAAGATTCTTTTATTTAAATTATTTACCAAATTTCTTTATTTATTAATAATATACCAAATTAATAAAACAATTACTTATCCCCAAATTAGAAACCCTAGAATTACTTGTATCCTAGAATTATTTCCCTTACACATTATCAAATTCTTTAGGTTAATTCTTTGGGATAATCTCAATTCAAATAACGTTGTTCGGTAGAGTTTCAAGTTATTACACGAACTGTGAGTATTACTTATCCCCTTTTTCGCTTTTACAACTTTTGGGGTGATTCATGCACAAGTATACAAAACTTTCATATTCATTTACACATACATTTTATTCATTTACAATTCATATACGTGTCTTGGTTATCTTTGTGCTTATGTTTGAACATGAATGTAGCTTACATACAAAATCATACATCTAGACATAACTTATGTTATGGTGCTCTTTACATACAGACATAACTTATGTTATGGTGCTCTTTACATACAGACGTAACTTATGTTACGGTGCTCATTTAGACATAACTTATGTTATGGTGCTCTTTTAGACTCACACGTGTTGAGGTGCTCATTATCAAGTTCATTGTACAAACTTTACATTTGATCTTTGTCTTGTTTGGTTACTTACGTGTTTACATAATGCCTTGGTGATGCTAGACACATGAATTGTACTACCTTTTCAAACTCATACTATATGTACAAAGCTAAGTAGTACTCACCAACATCATATGTTGACAAAATCTATTTTCGTGCATGTTTCAGGATAAGCTGCTTGACGCTTCACATAGGACTTTGGACTTAGTTTAATCAATCAATTATCTTTATTTATGTTGTCTTGTATTTAATTTCACATGTTGTAAAAAAATATTCAATAATCAAATATTTACATTTTAGTACCATGAGCTTTTGAACAATCGTCACTACGTGGCACCTCGATGATTCCACCATCGGTTGGGGTGTTACACAAAAGAATGTTTAACATACCCAATAATTATGTATTCTATGCCTCTTTCACATATGGTTCTCATTTTAGGTTCAGTAAGCCTTTCAACAGCTGTACATTCCCAAACCCTATGATAACTAAAATCAGGTGTCTTTTGTACCAAATTTCATATGAGGTTACATTAGTCATTTTATTAAATACTATATTCAATAAATAACATGTTAACACGACCCAAAATTCTTTACTTAGCCATGAATATAAAAACAAGATATCAACCATTTCCTCTATAAAAAGCACCTCGGTCTTAAACAATTTAAATTTTATTAAGATTTTATCTTTTGCATGCATCAAGTATGCGAAGCAAAATCCAGAGGAATCATCTATAAATATAAGAACATACTACTTTATTATACATAAAATAATTTCCAAACAAAATCACATGGATCATTTATAAAGTAGTTTCAAATATCTTTGACTTTCTTTTAACTTTTAATGTCATTAAAAGATGTAAGCTATTTTAATCAACATGTAAATTCTGCATTTACCAAGGTCAAATTCAAAAGCAACTTTTAACACAATTTAGACATGTCCCTTTAAACTTGTATAGTGAACATGCTTAAGAATTTCTACAAAAGCAGGAATCAAACTAAACATCCTTAAGACATATAATGCATATCCAAGAATTTACATGACCTAAAACCATAATTTTCTACAGGAATCAGATTTATTATTTACATATAATCTAAACATTCGATTCCTACTACAATAGTATCCAAAACCAATAAACATGCCAAATAAACACAACATATTATTCAATTCAAATCCAATGAATAAATTATTATCCATGCGTAAATTTAGTTTTTCTTTTCTTTATATCAATAACATTTGAATTTCAAAATAGATGGATGATAATAAATCTACATTTAGCCAATACAAATGTCAAAATTCAAATACTTGGATAAATAAAACCACTTGATACGTAGGCATTCTAAATTCCTATCCCAAGACCTTTAGGTAAAAGGCAACCCACATGGAACTTTCTAAACCACTATAAAAAAATGTTCCTTAATTCACAGAATTACATGTCCAGTTGAAAACGAAATTTGCATACAATCAACATATTTCTAGATATTATCACAACTATACTAGTATCAATCAAAACATGATTCATATTGAACAAAATAATGAGTCACTTACTTGTAGGGAAAACAATCTCTGAATGATTCTTCACTTTCCATTGATCAATTACATAGAAACGAAATTTCGAACCAGGGTCTTGAAATTCTCATAGTCGATGTAATGCCTTTGAAGTCAATCGTCTCCTTGTTAGACCGCCTATTAACACGAGCTGCAAATTCGAATCCAGATTCGTATAGAATCAAATAACAACAAAGGGTTTCATCCTACGTCTCAGTCGAATATCACAATCACGAACCAATAGCAACATTCAAATCTTTATTGTTTCGATTGCAATTCCACAAGAACCCAACCCAATATAGTTTTAGATCGCAAAATACCACAAAAACAATGAACCCGTCATCCTTGTTTTCACGATTGCATAATCATAAAACAAAAACCGTTAGGCGCTCTGTTTTCTCGTCCTACTCCATGAACAGAAAACCTAACCGATTCTCCGGTAGTCTATCAGTTTTCCGTTATTTTGGTTCCTTGCAATTCAAGCAAACAATCATAACAAAGAATAGATTCTTGTTGATTTCTTGAATCCACTTCGCAAATTTTTTTCAGACATATCACAAACTTTCCGATTCCGTAATCGGACACAGCAACATGAGTGGATTCATTATTCAAACAAACAAAACCAATTGAACATTCGCGAACACTAACCACGGAATTGAACAAAGTATAATCGGCAACAATCCATATTTCATCACATGGCCATCGTTCGTTATAAACAGAGAACAAAGAAATTCACAAATATAAACCTATCATCAACAACTACATTCTTTTCGTTCTGTCTTCAAGTGTCGAATAAAACACAACAACAAAGAATTTAATTCTTTGTTATTTATCTTGAACTCAAATGAAACAAAAAATGATGGCTATAGGTTGGCATGTGATTGATTAGTCAAAACAAAGACAAACAGAATACTTGTTTTTCATAACTAAATCTAAACATTGAACATGATTAATATTTCAATGAGTTCATATAAGCCAATTTGAAAACAATGATATTTTAATGAATGATATTCATTTTAATAGATAAAGATTGCAATTTCATCCTTCCTTATCCAATCGATTTTCAAGTTTGCAGAGACTTGTCAGTCATTATATTTGATATATCAGAATAAACATAATCAAAATGGTGAACCAAATTGAAATCCGTAACTGAAAGGTAGTCCCCATAAATTGATTACCGAAAATCCTACAAAACAAGTAAATCAAAAACGTAGAACAATCACGCATCAAGTACCCAATTTCTTCCCATAACAACAAATCAGATTATGTGTTCAATACAGAATTGAACAACATCAAATAGTTTGTTCTTTGTTGGTTTTATTGAACCGAAACCGTAGAAGAAATTGAAAATCACTTGGATTATACTATGAGTCGTGTAATCACTATCAGAACAAACTATTTGATCGGTACAATCAAATGTTTGAACGGATTAAACGTAGTATATACACAAGAATCGAATTTAATTTCTTTGAGTATTATTGCACCGATAATCAAAAAATGAATAGGTTTTTGTGTGTTCAAAACCTCCAAATTTGTAGAGATCTCTCTAGAAAAAATCAGGATTGGTTTTCTATCTTTTCAGTTATATCATTAAAACAATTGACAATATATTTGTGCATTTTAGATGCAATTGGATTGGGTTCTAGTAATTATGTTTGGGCCAATCTATTTGGCCTACATGCATACCCAAGAGCTTACAAGGCCCTATCTTTAATTCCATTTAATTAATAACCCATTAATAAACTAAATTTTAGTTAGTTCATTAACTCATTCGGCCCAAATCCAATAAACTAATACTTTAACTTACTTAAACCAATAACACACACAATCCCATTAGTGATAACTGAGAACGCACTCCTACATCTCCTAACTCAATTAATGACTAACGAGATCAACCTATTCAATAAGTTAATCCAATATCACCATTAATGTTGATAACACTAAAATTACCAACAGAGTTTTGGGCCCCAACTCAAAAGAGCACTGTTATTTAAAAAGAAAATTATATATAGGCGATATGGCCATATGCGCCGAGTGAGAATGGGATTAGATGAGAGAGAAGCAAAATTATTGCCAAGGGGCTTATTACGAGATGGATTGCCAGGGATTTATCAATTAGTTTTTTTTTCTTTTTCTTTTTCTTTTTTGAAAAAAGGTCCTGATTGTATTTCATTTCGGACCACCAAAATTGTCACACCCCCAAATTTCCACTTGCGGAGATTTACCGCGAGGCGCATGACAAACCAGGATCCAAGTCAACGGTCACAATAAACAACACTATATGAATATGTAAAACCCAAAACATAGTTTCTCAAATAATCAAAATCGTAGCGGAAGCATTAAGCCAGTTACAAAACCAGGTAAGACAATGTTTAAACAGTGTTATTCAAAACATGAAGCTAAGCCTAGACGCCATGTAGACTCGTGCGCCTAGTCCAATGTTGCTACCTTAGCGACCTGAGAAAAACATGCCAAAAAGACGTCAACATATAATGCTGGTGAGTTCACAGGTTTGTTCAATAAGTTACCAAAGTTACCAAAACGTTACCATGTCCATACTATACCAATGTCACCAAATACGCTAGCTAGGCGTATGTTTTATTACTACTACGATTGGAAACCATTACTGGACACGTTTAGCAATTTTTAGCATATGTTTAAGCAGCCCGAATAATGTTTAGCATGTTTAGCAAAGTTCGAGACAACATGCACCCGCCCGGCCCTCCAAGCTGTCGAGTGGGGCAGGTCACGCCCAATAGATCTATCCACATTTCCCTTGTTGTGCATCCCCGCACATTCATGGTTTCCCCCGGGACTTCCAAATATCGTATAGCAATACAAAGTTAAAACCATAGTATGACATAAGTTACCAAAATAGTTTAGCGCATGTTTTCTCCCCCAAAAGTTAAAGCAGTAAAAGTGGGGCCGTGAACTCACCTTAGATAGCGTTCTTTGGTTACTAGTAAAAATGCTAAGCCCTTGATAATCCCTCTACCGGAGATCTATCAAAATGTTCACATAAGTGTTCCGACTAATAACCATAAGGTTATCTAGTCCCCGATTGTCCAGATCGTAACCAAGTATCTTTTAAAGCGTGTTTAAATGTTCAACCGACACACTAGACCGACCTGACATCCCGTTGGTGACTCATTACCCTAACTAATCAAGTACACATAGGTTACACACAAGGTTCAAGCATAAAACACTTAGTTTGTATCAAAAATCTCATTTATGCATTAGAACGGTCGAACCAGTCAGATTAAATCTCCTTCGCCCGTTTTTAAGTTCCTTCGCCCGTTTTGTGTTTCGTTCGACCGTTTGATGTCTCATTCGACCGTTTTATCAGGTTCGCCCAACACATCCCAGGTTTGACCCTGGAATCACTCCTTCGACCATTCGTTTGGTCGAATGAGTCCAGGTTCGCCCCTGTTTTATAAATTTTCCTAAAAACGTTTCAAACACATTCGAAACATCTCGAAACATCATCAAACACAGCAGTCAAGTATGATTATCATATCCCTACAAATCCCCGCCAATTTTGCCCCCAAACCAGCTTGTTTTAATACTTTCCCAAAATGTCAAAATTATGGAAATGTCACATCATGCATGAAATCTTTACCCAATTTGGAAACATTTTAATACTAACCCATAATCATCTACAAATGCTCAGTTTACCTTGTAATCGAAAACCCCCATTCATTTTATTAATAATACTTAACATGCACAAGCCCTAGATTTCATAAAATCCCCAAAATACCCATAATATCACCATCTATCTAATTGTAACTCTAAACAGCAATAAACCAACATCAATAGCAGCCTTAGATCATGTTTCTAGCATTAGAACAGCATCAAATCATTAAACAACACATAACATCACATAATACATAATTAATATATGTTTATTGATACAAATCCTATGTTTAATGATAGGGTTTAGGTTTAGAAAGATGTTTAAAAGGTTTTTATTGATAAAATCTTCCTTAGAACAGATCTGGACATTTAGGGTTAGATAAAAACGGATTAAAATGCTTTAAAAAGACTTAGGATTAAGAACACACCTTGGATTCTTGTTTAGATGTTGTAGATAGGTTAGATTATGAAAAAGAAGAGCAAAAACTCCTTCCTTAGTGATTAAAATCGTTTGAGAGTGTTTTGAGACGGTTAGGGTTTGTGAAATGGTGAAAAATGACAAAGTTTGGTATTTATACTATTCCACCTTCGACCCCTATCAATGGTCGAATGTGGCCTCCTTCGACCCTTTCACAGGGTCGAATGTACCCTGTTCTGGTCGAAGGGAATTCTTCAAATCCCATATCCCAGGTTCGCCCCTTTTTAAAGGGTCAAACCAATACACAATTCCACCTTCGACCACTCGAAGTGGTCGAACCAGAACCTATGTTTATCTAGTTTTCCAGTTTGTCGTGTTTAACGCATTTTAACGCACCTTAGCATATGAGCATGCAACCTTAGTCTATGTTTAACATATTTAAGCATGGATAATCATCTACACATCATTTAAACACATCTATGTATATAATCCACCATACGACCAATAATCTACACATACACTAAATTAGTTTATGTAATGTCACCAACAACGGGACCCGGTACTAGTGTATTCCCAAAATGACTCCAAATGATCCTCCAGATCATTGAACCCTGGACAATCCTAACTTGACCCGACTCAACTAACCTAGTTAAGTCCGTTTATAAACGTTTCCCGCTAAGGTAGACTTAGATGTTACTATAAGGTTTAAGTCAAATATGCCGGGTGTCACAAAAATGGTTGAGAGACGACCCTACAAAATTGCAGAAGCTTGGCTTCAACCCACCAAATGTAATATCACAAGTTTGTTGCTCATCATTTTGTAGCCTCTAAAACTCAATGTCAAACCCTCAAATTTTCACATGTGAGGTTTTACCATGAAGTATGTGACACACTAGGATTCAATCAATGGCAGTGTTGAATGACCTTTATATGCTTGTAAAAAACAATAGGTATCTCATTAAATATTAGAAAAATAGTTTGAGTTTGCAAATAGTTTCTCGAAAGCAAATGTAAACCAAAAGTAAATGTTTTCACAAAACACGCGTGAATACCCAAAACCAACTGTAAGTAAATAAAACCAATTGTCTGAAAATGTAAATAAAATAATCTATCTATTTATATCTAATAAAATAAACTCCCTAGGTACATTTGACACTCCCATATTCAAAGTTCAATCATCTCACATTCATATTGTGCCACTTGTCCCATCCATGTAATATATAAGATTTTAGTTCTTTTTTTTTTAAAAATAAAAAATCATTAAATAATTAAAAGTCAAAATCTGTCAACAATAATTAAATGAGGTCAAAATTTGATCTTCAAATTCAAATTTCAAATTTCAAAATTAAAGCCTGATATAAAAAAAGGTAGAGAGATAACCCAATCAATCTGTATTCTTCTCCTTTCTCTTTCTCTTTCATCCATCCAATTTAATAAAACCTAAAACTTTTCCCTAAATCTTCACACGTAATGGATTATAGATCTGTTTTCTACTTGATTATTAGTTTAATAGTTTTTTTCATATCTAAATAATAACCATCTCTTGGTCGAATTAATAGACAATTATACAAATGGGTTGTTGAGTTAGGATGAATTCTCAAGTGCTCTTAAGGATGCACATGCAAAACGGATAAATTCCCAGGTTAATTATCATCTGTTTTTTCCTTTTCTTAGGTTAATTGTTGAATGGACAACGATACAAATTGTGAACAACAAATTTGTTCACTTCAGTTGATAATTTTTTTTTTCTGATTTGTGTTTGTTTTTTTTTTTTTCTGATTTGTGTTTGTTTTTCTGCTTCAAGGTATTATGCGATACATGTGGGCAGCTTTGAGAGGCCTCTAGTTTTTTTATCAATTGGCTTTAATCGCAGCCACACCTTTAAAGGTTGTAAGTAGGTGTGCCCCTTCGTTTCCACGTGGATTTAGTTAATTAAATCGTTTATAATATTTACTATTTTAGTGGTTTGTTCGTTTATCACTTGATGAGTATTTTTTATAACCTAGATATAAATGTTTCTCCCGGATCTGGAATAATTGATGTGAAGTAACGATGATGGAGATGGGACGACGACATTTAGATGATGTAAGCATCTGTTTATCTGTATGTTTGAATTCCTTGTGTTTCTCAATGGTTTCATCCATGGTCAAAATTAGAGTTATTGTTTAGACTAATACTTTGATTTTGATTATGAAATTAAATATTTTTCAAGTTTTAACTAATTAAAATAATTAATTAATGTGAAATTTGTTTTATCAATATGTTTAGTTGTGATTTGGAGTAAATTATAATTGATACTTTCACTGTAAGTATCTTTTTTTTTTAAACCAACTTTTTAGAAATTTAGAGTAAATGATAATTGAGACTTAATATCTAACATTTCTATTATTATTTTCAAGTTTGATGGTAATAACTTAAATTTCGAATTTTGAATTTCAAAATTCAAATTAAAATTCAAAATATTTAAATTCGAATTGTACAAAATTTCAAATTTTGAATTTGGTTAATAATGGTAAGAAAATTACACATACTAATTATCCTTTTATTTACACATTTAATAAGATTCAAAGTCTCTACATAAGTAGTGTCAACTCTCCAATTAATACATTAATTGATCCTATTAATTGTGCTATATTATTCTAATAGTAGTTTAGCTTATATTGGTAATCAATTAAATATCGAATTTTGAATTTCAAATTTCAAATTAAAATTCGAAATGTTTAAATTTGAATTTGACAAAATTAGTAATATAAAAAATACATTATTTTAATTATTAATTATAATACAACTTTATGAATGAAATTGTCCATACAGAATAAATACATAAAGTTACTGATTGTCCATACCGAATAAATTGCATTATTTTCGTTAGATTTAAAAAAATAATTAAAATTAATCAATTCTTAATTTACGAACACAATAAATAATATGCCAAAAATAAACAATTAATCCGTAATAAATATATAAATAAATATAAAATTAAAAAAATTAATGATTACTAAAAATATCATTCCTCATTTATTTCCTTCTTCATTGTTGTAATTTTAGAATTTAAAACTCAATGTTTTCTAACTCACTATAAGTCTCTCTTTATGTCTGCTCTGTGATTTGTGTCATATTCATTGAATTTATTTTGATTTAAGAATATGGATTGTTTTGATTTTTTATGTTTTGTTTTTTTTTTCAGCCAACTTTTTAGTTATGATTTAGAGTAAATGATAATTGAGACTTTCACTGTAAGCCTCCTTTTTTTTTTCAACCAACTTTTTAGAAATTTAGAGTAAATGGTAATTGAGACTTAATATCTAACATTTCTATTATTATATTCAAGTTTAATGCTAATAAGTTAAATTTTGAATTTCAAAATTCAAATTAATATTCAAAATATTTAAATTCGAATTATACAAAATTTCAAATTTTGAGTTTTGGTTAATAATGATAAGAAATTACACTACTAATTATCATTTTCATTAAATATTTAATAAGATTCAAAGTCTTTACATAAGTAGTACTTTCCAATTAATACATTAATTGATTATATTAATTGTGCTATATTATTCTAATATTAGTTTAGCTTATATTGTTAATCAATTAAATATCGAATTTTGAATTTAAAATTTCAAATTAAAATTCGAATTGTTTAAATTCGAATTTGACAAAATTAATAATATAAAAAATAAATTACTTTAATTATTAATTAAAATATGACTTTATGAATGAAATTGTCCATACCGAAAAAATACATAAAGTTACTGATTGTCCGTACCGGATAAATTGCAATATTTTCGCCAGATTTAAAAAAATAATGTAATTTAATCAATTCTTAATTTATGAAGACAATAAATAATATGCCAAAAATAAACAATTAATCCATAATAAATATATAAATAAATATAAAATTAACAAATTTAATAATTACTAAAAATATCATTACTCATTTAATTCCTTCTTCATTGTTGTCATTTTAGAATTTAAACTCAATGTTTTCTAACTTACTGTAAGTCTCTCTTTATGTCTGCTCTATGATTTGTGTCATATTCATTGAATTTATTTTGATTTAAGAATATGGATTGTTTTGTTTTTTTTATGTTTTTGTTTTTTTTTTCAGCCAACATTTTAATTGTGATTTGGAGTAAATGATAATTGAGAATTTCACTGTAAGTCTCTTTTTTTTTTCAACCAACTTTTTAAAAATTTTGAGTAAATGATAATTCAGACTTAATATCTAACATTTCTATTATTATTTTCATGTTTAATGGTAATAAGTTAAATTTCGAATTATACAAAATTTCAAATTTTGAGTCTTGGTTAATAATGGTAAGAAATTACACATACTAATTATCCTTTTAATTACACATTTAATAAGATACAAAGTCTCTACATAGGTAGTGTCAACTCTCAAATTAATATATTAATTGATCCTATTAATTATGCTATATTATTCTAATATTAGTTTAGCTTATATTAGTAATCAATTAAATATTGAGTTTTGAATTTCAAATTAAAATTCGAAATGTTTAAATTCGAATTTGACAAAATTTAAAATTTTGAATTTTGGTTAATAAATTTCAAATTTCAAATTTTGTTTAATAATGGTAAGAAATTACACATACTAATTATCCTTTTAATTACATATTTTGAATGACTTAATCTTTTAAAAAAATTAATATTTTGTATTAAAGTTAATAATGGTAACCATTACACCTATTTATTATCTTTAAATTATGATTTCCTAATATATATTTAAAATATAATAAAATAATTTTGGTTGTAACTTCTCAAATTAATTACAAGTAAAAATTAAAATTTTAAATACTAAAATTTGAAATTATAGATTTATCTTAAACTTTAAAAATATTTGAATACTAAATGTTTTATTTAAATATTTAATCTCAAAAATTTAAATTTAAGATTTATGGTAACATTTAGATTTAGATTTAATTAACACATTTAAAATATTTAATTCAAATTTTTTAATGATTTGAATCTTTCAAATTTCGATTACTAGAATTTGAATTGATAGATTTCAATTAAAATTTATAAATATTCAAATATTAAATGTTATATTTAAGTATCTAATTTCATATTTCGATATCTATAATTTTCATTGTCAAGAGTTAAAAGCAAGGGAGAGGTGAAATTACTTATACTAGATGGTGATGGGAATGTCAAGACTAAAACAAAAAATATGGTGTATAAGGAAATATTTAGTGATATTTGAATAAAATGTGTTTATACTTGATTTCAAATTTTAATAAAATATTTATACTATATTTTGTTTATAGGTTTTACCGCTCCAAATAATTGTTAGTTGTTGAACCGCGTGTCCACGTGGGCAATAGTCTAGTGGTTGAATAATTGAAAGTGCGACTCCACATGCATCCAATGTTGTTGTACCTTAACGGCCTGAGAAAAACCTGCTAAAATGTGTTAACAATTAAGTTGGTGAGTTCACAGGTTTTCATAATCTAAAATTGTTTGTTTTGCCAGACTCACATATATTTACTATTTATATCGGTTGTTAGCTAGACAATTTATACAAGTTACTAAGCGTTATGAAACCGAGCTGATTGTTGATAGTTTTTTTGCCTTCTGTCCCCGTTCATCACAACGGTAACAAGTGTTTAGGACAATTATACACTCTCTTGACCTCCAGTCAAGCCGAGTGGGGCTTGTCAAATTCAATAGATCTATGCACATTTCCTCGCTATGTATACTTGAAGCAACAAGAGAATTTTCTTTCTTAGATTCTTTGAGCAATCTTCGGGATGAAAATTCTTTCAACAAGGGGATGATGTGACACCCGACAAACTCAGGTTAACTTTCCTAATAATACCTAAGTCTACCTTAGCAAAACATTTGTAAAACAAACTTAACTGGGTTAGTTAAGTAGGTAGCACACACGAGTCTCGTATCCTTGTTTGTTGGTGAAATAACATAATGAAAGTAACTTTTTGAGAATTGTATGTTTATTGATCATTAGGTGACTTGCCGATATGTGTATACGTGAATTGATATGATAAGCTAGCGAATGACTCTTGGGAAACCCAGTCTCTCTAATGGGAGGGAGACTGGCAGTAGCTTTAAATACCATGTTTGACTTGTTTTCATCATTTTCACAACCCAAACTCACCTCTAAACACCCCTTTTTGACCCTTAACCTCTGTAAACAAGTTTTTGACCCCAAACACCCGATTTCTTGTGCTAAACAACATATGGAACCATAACAAGTGAGGATTCAAGGTGTGCATTATATCCAAATCATTTCTAAACCTTTTTAGTGATGTTATTATAAACCCAAAGTGTCCAGACCCGATGTTAGTGTGTTTTCCTATACAAAAATCTTCTTAATGATTCTAAACCTAGATCTAAACATTTCAAATGAGTTTTCTTAAAATACAAGCTTAGATGATGGTTGGTGATTTAGAAATTGGGGATTTTGTGTTTGTTGTTGATGAAATGATGATATGTTGCTATTTCGATGATTGTATATATGTTAGAAGCATGCTTAGGTATTGTTTGGCTTGTTTATGAAGTTTTATGAGTTTGACCGACCGTTTAGGATTTCTTGTAGATTTAGGGTTTGCTATGTTAATAGGATGATGATGATAACATGTTAGGAAATGCATTAGGATGATTACTTCTGAGTTTAACGATATGAGGAATGTGATTATGTGATTAAATATGATATTTGTCATTTATGGAAAATTATTCATGCATTGATGTGACATTCCCCTAATTACCCTTTTGGGAAAACTTGTGATTTAATCATGAAAATGGATCGATCAATGAGCTGAGATGATGTATCTTGATAGTAATAGGTTAGGCATAAGTTGTGTATCAACTGGTTATGCTTTGGTGAGTTTTTGATCAGATCCGAAGGGTTTCGCTCGTCAAAGTTTGCAAAACAGCAGTGCAGCGTGACTGGCCTACCCACTCGCCATAGTGGGAGGGCGACTGGCATACCCAGTCGATAATGGGGACAGCGAGTAGCATAACCCACTCGCCCTAGTGGGGGTAGGAGTGGACAACCCACTCGTCCTAATGGAACCCACTCGCCTTTTGAAACCCAATCGCCTTTAGTGAAACCCAATCACCCATAATGAGACCTAATCGCCTTAAATGCAACCTACTCGCCATATTATGTAGACCACTCGCTATATTGAGACCCATCAATGTATTATGTGGTCTATTCGCTAGGTTTTGTGATCTATTCATTATACGTGATATGAATCTATGTGCTATACATGATCGGTTATCTTAGTCTTAGAAGTTGTACCTATATGATAAAATGGTATAACGGGTCACCAACGGGATATCGAGTCTAGTGTAATCAAACACAGTCAACATTTTACGGAAAGACACTAAGTCATCATTCGGATAACAATGGTTATCTAACAAACACGATGTCAATCAAACAAATTATAGGTTATCGATGGTAGGTTTCCAGTAGTCGGGACTATCATAACACGCCTTGTTTTATATCACTCTAGAAGACGCAACCTAAGGTGAGTTTCACGGCCCCTTTTACTGCTTTCCTGTTGAGGGAGAAACATGCTACGCAAACAACAAACACTGTAGGGCACATATATTACATTATATTACTTGTGTACTAAGCAACTCATCTAAAGTCCTATTAACAGTTTGAACCATGAATATGTGGAACATAGCTGGTAAAGTGTGAATAGATCTATTGGGCCCGACAAGCACCACCCGTGTCGACTAGAGGTGGAACGGGTGCATATCTGTCCTAACTTATTACGTCACCAGGTGATGATTGGTGGCGGAAAACAAGGCAAACTTATTACAAACCATCAGCAATGGTTCATAACTCTTAAGTAACTTTTATGATGTCTAGCTAACATCATATATGTATGTAAAGGCTAAGCTTATGTGGTCTAGTTTTTCAAACAGTTACTACTAATTAATCATGATAAAACCTGTGAACTCACTAACATTATTATGTTGACACATTTAGCATGTTTTTCTTAGGTCGCTAAGGTAGCATCTTTGGATAGGTCGCACTGCATTATATCATTCTACTTATTATTAATTTGGACATTGTTTAACAACTGATTTTCAAAACTTTGTTTTATACTGGTATTTTGAGATGTAAAACTTTAAAGTTCTTTCGCTAGACAAACTTTAATAGTTGGTTTTATTACGTTGGTTTAATCATATAGATCTCGTTTCATGTGACTGTTGACTTGGATCCTGGTATGTCACGTCACATGCCTAGCGGTAAAACCCTGAAAGTGGAATTTGATGGTGTGACAATACTCACATACTAACAGTTCATACTATAAGGACTTTCGGGATGTGTTTGCGCTAATGTAACAAGTGATATAAAAAGTAAGGCCTGATCTAAAAGTGTATATTTTGTAGCATGTTTCTCCCCCAACAAGAAAACAAGTAAAAGGGGCCGCAAAACTCACCTTAGGTTGCGAACTAAAATACTAAAAACGTTTGTATGCAGTCGACCTACTAATTGCTACCTAGGATACAATGTTCTTTAAGTGTTTGCTCATAGTAGTGTTTGTCCATCAGACCCATTCTATCCATACAATGTGTAACACCCCAACAGATGGCAGAAACATTGAGGTGTCACATAGTGACGATTGTTCAAAACCTCATGGTACTAAAGTGCAAATATTTTATTCAATACATCAAGTTACAATTACATATATCATCAAGTACAAATACTATTCCACACATTGTCTTGATTAAGCCTTTACTAAGTTCACATGTCCTACATGAAATATCTCAACAATCAACCTGAAACATTTACGAAAATAATTTTGTCAACATAAATAATGTTGGTGAGCATACTTGGTTTGTATACGTATAAAATAAGTTTAAAGAATAAGATCTACAATTCATGTGTCATGTTTCATTCAAGGAAAATATGAAAAACACGTAAGTACACAATACAAATCAAAATCAAACCACAATGATGACAAAGACTAAGAATAACCTAGGAGTTCCCCCACGCATAGGTACTTCCCTTCCCACATGCATAGGTACTCTCCACTAGGCGGGACCTAGGACTTCCCTCTCTCATTGGTACTTACCTTTCCCACATACTTAGGTACTTTCCACTAGGTTCCCAAATGTATATGAACATGTTTCCGTTTACGTTTATGAATATGTTTATGAATATGTAATGATCACAAGTATACTACGTCTATGTCTAAGCATAAAGCACAAGAATTCAAAGCATAACACGTATATGGATTGTATGTAAAAATGTTTATGACTATGTACAAGTGTAAGTTTCATAGGTGTACATGTTTTCACCCCAAAAGTGTAAGAAAGCAAAAAAGGGTAAGTATACTCACAGTTTTGCTTAGCGCGACAAATCCAAACAAACTCGTCACATGTAACATCCCAAAATCCGTCATTCTAACGAACTAGATATATGGACTATCTATATTTTATCGATTGGCCCGTTTAACCAATTTTCATGTGAAAAACTTTATCTAATGGATTTAGAGGGACCTGTTTGTCAATAATGAGGGTGGTGGTAACAAGATAAAACACAGTGTGAACTTGGAGGGACTATGTATAAATATAGTTTTTTAAAACACAATTAGGAGGAAAACTGATGGCCAGAGACTTAGAAATTCAATCGTTGGTAGGGAAAATAAAACAAATAAACGGTAATCAACAGATGACCAAGATACAGAATTGACACCACCCGGTTCGATCGTTGGGCGATCCAAAAAATCCGAGTTGCGACACAGTTAACACCACGAGACCCGAATAATGGTTCCAAAGATCACCTCCACGAATTAGGATAGCAATTGGAAAAGAAGAGACGATTAGTTTGTATTGTTTTTTAGAATAATTCACTGTGCTTTTCTTTATTCATTTGCTTCTTTAAATTGAAAATTACAAGAGTGAAAAAAAAAAGGAAGAACTAAATTTGAGGGCCATCACATTTAACCACTCATTACAACCATAATTAGAATAAGTAAAAAAGGTAAGCTAAGTCAAAGGTAACAACCTTGACTATTATTATAATAATTATTATGAAGGTAAAACAAAGAAAATCTCCAAACGTAATCTTCATTCGGGTGACCCATTCAAGTGACTCGTTACTCTAACTTGATTAAAGTGACCCAAACCTGGCCCAAATTGTGCAACCCAGCTCCTTCTACGACTAGTGCAACGGCTAGGGAATTTGAACGTGTGAGGGATTGGCTATCATCCTCCCGTCTTTGAAAGAGTTTGTAGTAACACCCTAGGCATATCCCACATCTCCCGTGGACAGGAGAGATCTTGGTTCATAAGCAATGTCCTACCTCATAAATCACCAACGTGTTTTGGGCTTAGTTGGCTATGGAGCACATGAAAACTCCACAGTTAAGCGTGCTCAGGTGGGAGTAGTACTAGGATGGGTGACCTCCTAGGAAGTTTTCACTCGGGCAACCAAAAACAAACCCGGGAGCTTCTAGTGGGCAAAGCGGACAATATTGGATGATATTAGAGGCGAGGTGTTACATTTGTCCTCAAACTTGGAAGTTCCTCATCGGGATCAAAATACAGCTGCAAATCGGCTACGTTGAAGGTAGCAGACACTCCATAATTTCCTAGGAGATCAATCTTGTAGGCGTTATCGTTCACTTTGGAGAGGACCCGAAAAGGACCATCTGATCGGGGACTCAACTTTGACTGGTGCTTAGACCGGAAACGTTCTTTATGTAAATATACCTGTTGGGTCTGCTGACCTGGAGAAGAACAGATGATTAAAAGCCAAAATATGCTAACAGTTGATTCCACAAATAAACAGTCTTTACAACATATTCTTCCCAAAAGACTGCTGACCCTAACAACTGTTCCATCCAAACAACTGCTGTGACAACTGCTGATACAAAGGACTGATAGAGAACAACTGCTGGCCAAAGGTCTGATGAAGAAACAACTGCTGATCAAGTACTGAAGACTAAAGGTCTGTTGGAGTCAACAGCACTTAGACTCCAACAGATGTTACAAGACCATCAGAGTTTTCCCTTAGCAGTAGTTTACTTTACAGTGTTTTGTAATATAACAGTAGTTTGTATAGGGCAGATGTTTTATGTTGTTATTCTGTTAGAGGTCACTATCTTAGGTGACGTCAGCACATGTCACCAGTGGTTTAGGTTTGTCTATAAATAGAACAGTGCTTGTACTGTTCTATTACATCACACACAAACATTCTCTCAGACAAACAATCACTGTGTGATCAGGTTGGGGGGAGTATTTGTACTGATTGTAATCTTTCAATTAATGAAAGCATTTGATCATTGATAACAATTATTCCTGTTGTTTTGATTATAGTTTATCTTTCCGCTGCACTTTCCATATATACTTACATCATTCATTTCTCATCTTATTCTAAATATATCAAAACAATCAAACTCAGATCCTAACAATTGGTATCAGAGCTTGGTCAATTAAATTCGATCTAACCAATCATTTTAATATAAACAGATCAGCTCACAATTATTGATATCGTTTGTCTGTTGGATTGAAAACAGAGTAATAGTTTAATTTCGATTCAACCGTTTTTAAACAGACTTTGTTTTTTGAAAAATTAGAGAATGGCTTCAATCAATCACGATCCACATAACACTGGCACGAACAACAAGCCACCGATGCTTGTCAGATCTGAATACAATATCTGGCAACGTCGGATGAGCCATGTTCTAGCTCAACAGAACACTGGGTGTTGGAAGTAGGTTATCTTCGGACCACATGTTCCGATGGTGCCGAGTACTGAAGATCCCAAGGTTCAGGAGCCAAAGAAACTTGAAAACTACTACGACTAGGATTTTCAGAAAATTGAGTTAGATGCCAAGGCTTTTAGTATTGTGGCCATGGTTCTACCCAATGATATATATGCTGGGCTGTTACACTGTAACAGTGCAAAGGAGTTGTGGGATGCACTGAAAGAACAATTTGGTGGGACTGAAGAGGTTATTGAAAACAATCGTGAAATACTTAACCAACAATATGAAACATTCAGTCATGTCAAGGGAGAGTCATTAACTCAACAATTTGAGAGGTTTAACTGTCTCATTAGTGAACTAAAACTGGTTGGTCTAACTTACCCTCATTCAACTTTGAACCATAGGTTTTTAAGATCGTTACCAGATAAATGGGACACTATTGCTATTGTTATGAGAAACTCAATTGGATTTAAGGACCTATCACTGACCCAGCTTCATGGTAAGCTCTTGACCTATGAGAGAGAGCTTAACCAGAAAAAGAAGCTCCAGGACTTTGGAAAAGTGTCTGATGATTATGTATTTGGGAATACAACACTTTTGGGTCATGATGAGGTGCCTGGAAACACTAAGGATCAAAGTTATGATCACTTCATTGACATAACTTCAGGTTTTAACTCAGGTTTTAACTCTGATTCTTATTCACCAAACTATGCTTTCACAGCAAGTGGTGGTGATATCCAGGCATCTGATAACATATCCTTTGAGTATGATGACCTGAAATACTTTGACCCTGATTATTTGGAGGAAATGGACATTATGCATCAATTGGCCATTCTCAGTGTAAAAACTAACAATTTTTACAAGAAAACTGGGAGAAGGTTTCCGGGGTTAATTGGCAGATCTAAGGTTGGGATGGATAAATCAAAGATAAAATGTTATAAATGTCATAGACTTGGTCATTTTGCTAGCGAATGTAGGAGTCAACATGGTACACCTATAATCACCTATCCAAATCAAAGACCTCAGACCAACACTTATCAAAATTCCTATAATACCCCTGGACCAAATGTGCAAAACACTGCTCATTTTGCACAGTCCTCAAACACTGTTCCTGTCCAGTATGTCTAAACCACTGTTCCTCAGATCCACTATGTGCAAACACCTGTTGCTCAGGCACCTGTGCAAACGACTGTTGCTCCATCCTCTGCTCCTGCAGAGACCAGTCAACAGAGCTTCTTCACACAAGGCTTTGTTGATTGGAGCAGTCTACCAGATGAGTTAACAGATGAAAATTTTGCACTAGTTGCCAAAGCTGAAAATGAACCAGAAAACTTTTGCTTCATGGCTATGGTAGAAGAAGTTGAATCTGAGGAGGTGGTGATTGAATCTAAAGTTGTGACTGATGATGTTGTTGATGAAGTTGTTGCAGGTGAAAAACCTGAAGAAGAGGTTGTGAATCTCTCAGATCCCTGGGGTGCATCTGGTGATTATGAGTGCAAGTGTGATTATGCATTGATGGCTGCTGCTAAGGTATCTCCTCAAATTCTTAAGGATTTATGTTCTGACAGATGTGTGATAGCATTTGCTAACATCAAAGAGGTGAATGAAAACCTTAGAAAGAAAATTTTAGATGATGAAGTTAAATTTGAGAAACTTTCAAAAGAATTAAAAACAAGTTTAACTGAAAAAGAATCTGAAATAAGCAGCTTAAAACATGAAGCAACCATAACCAAAGACCAGCTCCAAACTATGATAACAAAATATCAGAGTTGTAAAAGTGAGCTTGAGTCCACCCAAGTTGAATGTCAGAAATGGGTGGAATCATGTAGAGGATTTGAAATGCTACTCAACAAACAAACCAAAAGTCATGTGAAGTTTGGTTTTGGTTTTGAAACCACTGCTCCAGCTTTTGAAAACACTGACAAAAGGGATCAAAAGTCTGTTGAGATAGTACCAACAAACTTGTAGGGTCAAGAGATTAAAATCACTGAACCAAATGGTAAGAAAATTGTTCTAGAAAAACCAGAAGGTTCCTCATCATTCACTAAACTTGAAAAGTATGAATTTAAACCTACTTGGTCTGATGAGTGTGGTACTCTTGAGAATTTTAAACCTGTTGATTTTAAAACAACTGAAGGAAAGACAGCTCCTCAGGCAAAAATCATTCCCTTGAAAAACCTTCCAGCAGATGCTCAAACATCTGCTGAAAAGAAGGCTGAAAAAGGGAAGAAGAAAGAAAAGACTGTCCACTTGTTCTGTGATTTCTGTGAAAAGAAGAATCATGTCACTAAAAACTGTTTTCTTCTAAAAGCATATGACATTAACAAAGGAACAAGTGTATGTGATTCCAAAGCCACATGTTCAATATGTGGGAAAAAGAATCACAAAACCAAAGAGTGCTTGTATCTCAAAAATTTTGATGTGAAAATACAAGAGTACAAAGCTAAAACTCTTGCAAATCCTGGGGTAAGTACTTCAAAAGGAAAGCCCAAACAGACCTTCACTCCTGTCCAAACATCTGTTACTAAAAGTCTTGAAACATCTGCTCCTAGGGATGTCCAAGTAACAGATGCTCCACCCACAAGCAAGTACCCAAGAGGATATGGACAACCACCATGTCATAGTCTGTCACATGTTTATGAGGAGCCAAAAAGACCCTCTAAACCAAGAGTGAACAGAAATCCCTATGGGTATTATCATCTGTCTGGAAGTGATCAAACAACTGTTGCCCCAAGTGTTGACATTCAAGCACTGGCAAATGGTCAGTAGCAGTTGTTGAACTTGATTAAAAAATTAGTTCAAACCACTGATCATCTTCCAAAGCTTGAGTCTGAAAAGTCTGAGGACCCATCCAAAGCCAACTTGGCTTTGGACACTCACCAAACCTAATCCATTACTGCTGTGCAGGGAGCTTCTGCTTGTTTAGATAGTCTTTGGTATGTAGATAGTGGAGGCTCCAGGCACATGACAGGATGTAGAGCCCTTCTTCTGGACTTCTTAGCTCATGGAGGGTTTGATATATCCTTTGGTAATGATTCAAAAGGTAAGGTGTTGGGGTCAGGGACTGTACAAGCTGGGAAACTCAAGTTTGAAAATGTCAATCTTATTGATAATCTCAAGTTTAATCTTCTGAGTGTTTCACAAATGAGTGACAAAGGTTATGGCTCATTCTTCACAAAGAAAACTTGCAAGATTATTGGCCCAGAAGTGGTGAAAAAGATTGATACCATCATTGCTGAGAGCAAAGCACAACTTGTTGCTCATAGAAGTGGCAATGTGTATGTTGTTGATATGTTAAAGGACAATCCTATGGCAAATGTCTGTTTGTTTTCTGCTGCCTCCACAAAGGAGACAGAATTGTGGCATAGGAGACTGGGTCATACCAACCTTAATACTATCAACACACTCTCTAAACAAAGTCTTGTCAGAGGCTTACCATCAAAAGAATTCAAATGTGATGAGCATTGTGTTTCCTATTTAAAAGGGAAACAACAAAAAAGCTCTTACAAATCCATTGATGAGTCCAAAACCAATCAATGTCTACAATTGTTGCACATGGACTTGTTTGGCCCTGTTAAAATCATGAGTCTAAGAAGAAAAAGATTTTGTCTTGTCATAGTTGATGATTTTTCTAGGTTTACATGGACTTACTTTTTACATTCTAAGGATGAGACTGCAAGTATTTTGAAGGACTTTGTCACCAAAGTTGAAAAACAATATGACTTGCCAGTAAAAGTCTTCAGGAGTGACAATGGAACAGAGTTTAAAAATAAGGAGTTGGATGACTTCTGTGTGTCAAAAGGGATTGTGAGGCAGTACAACATCCCAAGAACACCAGAGCAAAATGGGGTGGTTGAGAGGAAAAATAGAACTCTTATAGAAGCTGCAAGAACCATGCTAGTAGATTCTGGTTTGCCATTGTCCTTCTGGGCAGAAGCTGTAAACACTGCTTGCTATGTTCAAAACAGAGTTTTGATCAACCCAAGACATCAAAAAACTGCTTATGAAATTCTGTTCAAAATCAAACCATTAATTTCATTTTTCAAAATCTTTGGCTGCCCATGTTTCTTCTACTGCCAAGGCTTATAAAGTGTTTAACACAAAGACCAAGACACTAGAAGAAACTCTGAATGTAAAGCTCAATGAACTTTCATCCCTAAAAATCCCAGCAAATCCTGCTAAACTGTTTGATTTAGATAAATTCAAATTTGAAGATATCACTGTTAAAACTAACAATGCAGGTATTCCACAGTCTCCACAATAAGATTACAGAACAGATGTTGTGATCCCCAGTCACTATAAAATCTATTCTGCATCATAGAAGCAGTTGTTCAAAACAACTGTCAAAACTCTGTCACAGCTGAGTCAACCACTGTTGGCCAGTCTTACCCTCAAACCACTGCTTCACCTCTCACAACCACTGAACAATCATCTGTTGACAAAAGTCAAACATCTGTTGACAAAAGTCAGTCCAGTTTTACACCACTTGGACCCATTCCCCCACCTCCATTCCAAACATCTGATGGCACTACAGAAGTGCAAACAGATGTTCCATCAACAGAGTCACCAAACCTCTGTCCCTCACCTCAAAATGCCATCATACCATATCAGGGAGATCTTATCTACCTAAGAGCTCATCCACCAGACCAGAACATTGGCAACATCAGAGAGGGTGTGCTCACAAGAAGCCAATCCTCCAATATCTGTCTTTTTGCAGGGTTCCTATCTCTCACACAACCTGTCAAGTACCAAGAGGCACTGAAAGACAACAGTTGGGTAGAAGCTATGCAAGAAGAGCTCCTTCAGTTCAAAAGACAACAAGTATGGGAACTTGTACCACTGCCTAAGGATGTTTGTCCAATAGGCACAAAGTGGGTCTTCAAAAACAAAACTGATGAAAGGGGTATTGTTGTCAAGAATAAAGCTAGGCTTGTGGTTCAAGACTTCAGACAAGAAGAAGGAATAGACTATGATGAAACCTTTGCTCCTGTAGCAAGGTTAGAAGCCATCAGACTCTTTCTAGCCTTTGCTGTCAACCACAACATCAAGGTGTATCAGATAGATATCAAATGTGCCTTCCTTTATGGCAAAATTCAGGAGGAAGTCTATGTATGTCAACCACCTGGTTTTGAAGACACATTCCATCCTGATCATGTCTACAAGCTTAATAAAGCTTTGTATGGACTCAAAAAAGCACCAAGGGCCTGGTATGAAACTCTTTCCACTTTTCTCTTATCCATTGGCTTCACAAGAGGTAAAATTGATAAAACCTTATTTTTGAAATGGAAAGGGAAAGACTTAATGATTGTTCAAATATATGTGGATGACATCATCTTTGGATCCACATGTAACAAAATGTGTGAAGAGTTCAGGAAACTCATGACAGCAGAGTTTGAAATGAGTGCTATGGGTGAACTTCAGTGTTTCCTTGGTCTCCAAGTGAAACAACTGCAAAATGGCACATTCATTCATCAAAATAAATATGTAAAGAATTTGCTAACTAGATTTGAGATGAATGACTGTAAGCCATGTAGTACACCCATGAGTACAGTCAAGCTACTCACTATTGATGACAAGGATGAACTGGTTGATCAAACACATTATAGATGCATGATTGGGTCTTTATTGTACTTAACTGCATCTAGGCCAGACATTATGTTTGCCACTTGTGTCTGTGCAAGATCCCAGGCTTCACCTAGAAAGTCAAACCTTATTGCTGTGAAAAGGATATTCAGATACCTAAAAGGTTCTCCCACACTTGGTATCTGGTACCCTGCTAATGGAAACATTGAGCTTTCAGGTTATTCAGATAGTGATTTTGCTGGCTGTCACACCACAAGAAAATCCACATCAGGAGGGTGCCAATTTCTAGGGAATGCCTTAGTCTCTTGGCAAAGCAAAAAGCAGGCTGTTGTTTCCATCTCAACAGAAGAGGCTGAATACATTGCTGCTGCAAGCTGTACAACCCAACTCATGTGGCTTCAAAATCAATTGCTGGATTTTGTTATAATTGCACTACAGACTCCACTCATGTTGGATAGTCAAGCTGCTGAAAATATCATCAAAAATCCAGTATCTCACTCCACTACCAAACACATTGACATCAGATATCATTTTGTCAGGGATAGCTATGAAAAAGGTTTGACTTCTCTGCACCATGTTCCAACAGAGGATCAGTTGACAGATGTGTTGACAAAAGCTTTAGACACATCTACCTTTACAAATCTGATTTCTAGAATTGGTATGTTAAACATGGATTAACAACACAAATGTTTTTAATAAAAGCATTAAAATGTTTCAGAAAATTAAAATCCATCCTTAAAAATAGCTTTTTGGTTGAAAAATCTGCTTCAAACCTCTGATCAGATAAAACAACCACTGTTTCATTCATTTTATCCACTGTTGGTTGAAAAATCTGTTTCAAACCTCTGATCAGATAAAACAACTGTTTTATTATCCATATATATATATATATATATATTTCATATATCTATAATAATGATAATAAAAAAAACTGCTGTTTGCATCAGCTGTTTGCCAAAACAGCTGTCCCCCACCAGATGTTTTAACCATCAAATGTTTGCCACGTCTGCTCTTACAAGCAGAGTTTTGGCCACATCAGCGGTTTCACCAGAGCCTATAAAAACCCTGTTTTATCACAACAGTCGTTACACTGTCTCATTGTATTCAAAATACTGAAACCGCCTTCTTCATTCTCAAACCCTCAATCAAATTTCATTCATTCTCAACTTCGGAATCTATTAAAATGGATCTTCAAGCTAAAGCCACCCATAATTACCTTCCATATCTGGTTAAAACAGATGAAAATACTCCATTCCATTCCACCATTGACATCATCCTAAAATCCAAAAACCAGACAATCCTAACCGCTGACGCCCCTATCTATCTTGATACTCTCCAAGAATTCTGGTTGAATGCTGAGTTCTTGCTTCAAGACAAAAAGCCTATTTCCATTATCTCAAAAATTGGTGAAACAAGTATCGTCATTACCCCTCAACTGATATCCACAACCTTCTCACTTAATGACCTGTCAAGTAAAGACTCTTTCCCTAAAACAGAGCTTCACACAGAGTTTCAGGAAAGGGGGTATGATGCTCAGATGACTGGGTCAACACTTTTCAAAAAGTTTTTCCCACCAGTCATGAAATTTTTCTTCCACACCCTTCTTCTCTGTGTCCCCGCTAAGTCCACATCCTTTAATGAAATCCCATTGAGGATTCAGTACTTGGGTTATGCTATGTTGTCAGATTCTGACTTCAACCTATCCCAGGGACTGTTTATGGATTTAGTGTCAAATGTGAAAGCCATAAAGTCTGGGTCAAACAATGCTTTTCTAATTTACCCAAGAATCTTAAGTGTAATCCTTTAAAAGGTTTTACCAGAAAAAAGTTTTCAAAAAGGGTGAGTCTATGCAAATGAAAAGTCTAACTGATGAAACTTTCACAAGAATGCTGGGTGCAACCACCCAAGAAAAAGTATCAAAAGTGTCAAAGGTTTCAAAAACACAAACAAAGAGGACTAAGACAACAACTGTTGTCCAAACCTCTGTTGTTGAGCCCACTGCTCCTGGTGATCATGGCACTACATCCAGTGCTGTGAAACCCACACCAGCCATTTCCAAAAAGAAACGTCCATCCACAAAAACCACCACTCCACCTCAAAAGAGACTTCTGGAAGATGAGATACCAGAAGATAACACTGTTGCAACACAAAAGCAACTAGAAACCACTGTTGTTACTTCCTCACAACAGTTGGAAATATCTCAAGCTGACCAAACTTGTGACAACCTGCACCCTTCACTTTTCATAAATGTGCATAATTGGTTCCTCAACTATTTCAAAATTTTCATTTTTAACCCTCGTATTTTAATAGGACCAAAATTCACAATTTAATAAAACTTATAATTTTTATAAGTAAAAGTATGCATATTTTATACTCACATCTACACCCGAGCACGTATGTTTCAGACATTGATACTCAAAGCCCTTAATTTTCGGTCCTAAAACAACTTAGAAACAGAAGGAAACAAGTCTATAACTTAAAATTGATTAAATTAGAAAAAAATATTTTTTTAGCCGTCGCGGTCCGCTAAGACAGTCTCAGTCAAAGTCCCAGTCAAAGTCTCAGTCAAAGTCCCAGTCAATGTCCTAGTCAAAGTCTTAGTCAAACAGTCAAAGTCCTAGTCAAATATTCAATTCATCATAAGACCTTACTTTATGGTGTTGACCAATTTTAATGGCTAATTGAATCCAAAACTAGTATAAAAACCCACCTATGATCCATTACACTTTGCACCTCTAAATCGATTGTTTCAATTCGATAAAACTCTCCCTCATACCTTTCTTCTAGAGTATATTACTTCTACATTTGAAGCTTTGATTATAAGCTCTTGTAATTGGCGAATTGGAAGCTTGATATTTTTACTATTCGGTTTCTTTTCTTCTAAATTGGACTAGTTTCGTTGTTGAATCTTTGGATTGCTCGCGTTTTCACGCTCGCTTAGACATCTAGTCATTTGGCGAAAGTGAGTATTTTCTATCCCCCTTTTGCTTTTATTCATTTTTGGGGTGTTACATGTACACTTATACAAATTACAAATACAAGTTCACATTTTTACAATACAATTCTAGTACTATGTGCATTTGCTTACAAACGTGCTTTATGCTTAGACATTACATGTAAAATACATTTGTACTTAGTGAAATCATTAACATTGTACAAGCCGACCTTAACATTGGATAGCGCTATTGGATTGGCACCCCGCCTAGGTTGATTCTCCCCCTTTTTCATCGGAGAATCCATGGTCATTGTTAAGTTATTATCCAATTATTTGGATAAGTACACCGCCGTTCATTTAGTACATTATACAGTCACAGGATTGATTTCGCTCATTTGTATGATACATAGTTTACATAAATGCATTGTAACATTGCACTCGAATTGTATACCATTTTTCCAACTTACTAAATGTATTAAAACTAGGAATGCTCACCAACATTTCATTTGTTGACAAAACTTATTTTGTACATGTTTCAGGTGCAGTTTGATCTTAGTTCCATAGCATTGGATTTTAGTGCTTGCTTTTAATAATTTATTTCAATTTCATGTTTTGTTTAGACTTTTGTATTTTTTCCCATTTCATCCATGTAAGACAATTTGAATTATTCAATAATATACTTACACTTTAGTACCATGTGCTTTTGAACAATCGTCACTACGTGACACCTCGATGATTCCGCCATCGGTTGGGGTGTTACAGATTTGTATCAGAGCCATGGTTATAGGGAATTAGGTTATTAGAATGCCTTTTAGCCTAGTCTATAACCAAGCTTACATTCACGAGTCCTCTCGTGTTTATTTCTCTTTAACCTATTTTTTTCAAGATATTTTCGCTATGATTCTTTCTCGTTATTCTTTCGGTGTGTTGTTTAAAGAAGAAGATACTCGTATTTCACAAACAAAACGATATCACCAAGTTAGGAGTGACATCCATACCTTGGTGATTAGTTTCACTCATCTATATGTTATTTATCTTAGGAATATATCTTTGAGATAGGAGTGACATCCACACCTCAAAGAGTATTTCTTTCAAAAAGGAACTTAACCACTAAGTTGGGAGTGATATCCTTAACTTAGTGATTGGTTTCATTCCACAATCGTTTTCAATTTTGAAATACATATTTGAGTTAGGAGTGAAATCCAAATCTCAAGGATCTATTTTTGCATCTCGCTTTTAATCTCGCTAAGTTTTGGAATTCACTATTGATGGGGCACGTGCAATCTGGAAGGGTGAGTGCCTGTATCCTGAGTTTTCTGTCTAGGCCTGGTATTTCGTATAAATCCCAATCAGACGAGGGACCCGTATACCTACCTGGGAACTCTTGGGATGAGCATTCACTTATAGGCTAAAGTACGCCCCCACAAGTCACTAGGAAATTTCAAATACTTGAGTTGGTCAAAGTTTCCTATAGAAACAATTCCAATGTTTTATATCATTGATATTTATGTTTGTTTATCATTTGAAGATTCCATTTAATCACTTGATGTTTCATATGCCATTATTCATTGATCATTCGCTTTTGAATCCCTTATCATCATTACTAAAACTTTTGTTCGATATATTATCGCATTAAAGCTTACACTATTTCACTTATGCTCATGATTTTTACACTATAAGGTATTACTTGTTTTGCGTTAAAACATTTTTACTCACGACTTAAGTTTTAAACTCTGTGTTTAACTTTGATCACATCCTGATTTTAGGAATGTTGCGTCATCATACAGTTAAAAATGAACATGGTTTTTTTCCAAACTTATTATTTCAACCTGTTTTATACCTTCATGTTTACAAACTTACTTGATCGAAGTCACAGTATATCCTCATATACCTAATACTAATATTGTTGCACCCAGTCTCCTAAGCCATAGCCAACTACCATTAGTTAGAACTTCTTATTCAGACTAAACTCATACATAAATGTCTACCTACACGATACGCACTAGTACATTACTCTCTAAAATGATTAATTTGACCACTTATTCTATAAGTCTTTTCACAAAACCTATTCGCCAAATTAGAACACACTTTTCATACACCTTGTGCCTTGAAACAAATAGCCCGCTATGAGCCCAAAGAGATGCCTTAACGATCCTGCAAATAAATGATCTTTCAATGTATAAATTTCGTAAAAGTTTGAAAATTTAAAAGGTTTCAAGTTTACCCAGTCTTAACGGGTAACACTTCGATTTTCTCAACATTTCATAACAATTAAAAATTTCCGACTTTTCAACCCACAAGTTAAAGAAACGTTTAAATACAGAAAATTTTATTTTCCAAAATTCGTCAAGGCATCTGGGATCATTAGCAACCTTCACATCATTTTAAATCTTGGTCTTTCGAAACACATTAGATTTACACACACTTCATGAAATGGTTTCATCTTGCATTTTATAAACTTGCATTGCATATTTTACAAATCAAATGTAAATCTGCATGTTTTCATATAACGTATCCAATATATGTTTTCGGGAGGAATTTGCAACTAATAATATACCTTATAACACTTTTCAAACTCGACTTCTCGTAAACACATGAAAATATGTACCTACGAAATCTTTTCAAGTGAACCTGTTTGAACTTAAAACATTCTTCGGTTTTCAAAAAGTTATCCTCATACCAGTAGACTATACGTCTGTTCTGCGCACTTTCATTTACAGTAAATTTCATTATTTTTTTACACCATTCTATTTATAGTTACGTTCGTACATTATCTTATTATTTTTGTATTATTCTTTTGTTGGTAGTTATTTTCACGCGTTATTCGCAACTATTCTCGCACTAGTTATTAGTACTTATTTTTACAACACTAGTTTTGAGCATTAATTTAACTCGTTTACTTTCATTTTGTGCAAATTGTGCGATTTACTCGATTTACGTTATGCTATTCTTTCAATCGAAATTTTATGCTATACTTATATACTTACATGAACGCATATTTGGTATGCATATATTTTTTTTTGTGAGCAAAACCCTGTTATACTTTACATTATTTTGTTCATCATCATGACCAACGAACATACTAATTGATAGCTCGTATGAGATTTAAGCCAGTTCCCATGTACGACTCGGTTTAGAGTATTCCTCTAACCCAAGGGGAACGGTGTAATCCTCAGAGTTTATCAATATGGTTGTTTAGAGCCCAATGATGTGAACAAAAATTTACCGGTTAAGGGTGAACCCGAAAGGTGAAGAACCCCTAATCATGTCTTATACTTACACATTAATCTCATTACGGTTAAAAGGTGAACCTAAAAGGGGAAGAACCTCTAACCGCATCTTATACTTGAGTAGTATCTATTACTTAACACATTTTGGTTGCACGCATTGTTTCTTGTATTACTTATGTTAGTGTTATGGAAAAGCATAGCACCCTAGTGTAAGGTAAATCGATGATTACGGTCCGGAATGCAATCATGGATTTACAGGTACATGGGGGTGGTGTGTGATTCTACTTAGGGTAATGGTAGACAATCAGTACGAGTCCAAAGTATCAGTAGTGTGGTGGGTTAGCTGCGGTACACCCTATATATAAGCACGAGCGATACTGCGGGAGCGGACTAGGAGTCTGACCATGAACCTACCCATTACTATCTCTTCATTAGATCATTGATTAATAGCTAGCCTTTCAATAAGAACATTTTACATAAGCTTTAATTAGTTTTGTTGGAGCCTTCCTTATTGACCACCCCAAAGAAAACTCAAACCTTGTGTACTCTTAACAAAGTTCTAATCATAACCTTTCTAAAGTAGGAAAGACTGCTTCATCAGTGCCTCTGCCCTCACCAGTTACATACTTTTCCCAAACCTTGCTCATTATAAACTCGTAATTCTCTAACCTTGGGTCAAACTTTAAGGATTTTCAAACTCTTATTTTGGGTATTAAATAACTACTTCAAACTTTGTCAAATCATGGCTGATGCATTTCTTAAAATCTACTTGCATTTTGGGTATTAAATAACTACTTCAAACTTTGTCAAATCATGGCTGATGCATTTCTTAAAATCTACTTGCATTTTTACAAATGTATTTTGTTTCATGGAAACCTTCACTTGAAAGTAATTTCGGGACGAAATTTTCTAAAGTAGGGGAGACTGTGACAACTTGCACCCTTCACTTTTCATAAATGTGCATAATTGGTTCCTCAACTATTTCAAAATTTTCATTTTTAACCCTCGTATTTTAATAGGACCAAAATTCACAATTTAATAAAACTTATAATTTTTATAAGTAAAAGTATGCACATTTTATACTCACATCTACACCCGAGCACGTATGTTTCAGACATTGATACTCAAAGCCCTTAATTTTCGGTCCTAAAACAACTTAGAAACAGAAGGAAACAAGTCTATAACTTAAAATTGATTAAATTAGAAAAAAATATTTTTTTTAGCCGTCGCGGTCCGCTAAGACAGTCTCAGTCAAAGTCCCAGTCAAAGTCTCAGTCAAAGTCCCAGTCAATGTCCTAGTCAAAGTCTTAGTCAAACAGTCAAAGTCCTAGTCAAATATTCAATTCATCATAAGACCTTACTTTATGGTGTTGACCAATTTTAATGGCTAATTGAATCCAAAACTAGTATAAAAACCCACCTATGACCCATTACACTTTGCACCTCTAAATCGATTGTTTCAATTCGATTAAACTCTCCCTCATACCTTTCTTCTAGAGTATATTACATCTACATTTGAAGCTTTGATTATAAGCTCTTGTAATTGGCGAATTGGAAGCTTGAAATTTTTACTATTCGGTTTCTTTTCTTCTAAATTGGACTAGTTTCGTTGTTGAATCTTTGGATTGCTCGCGTTTTCACGCTCGCTTAGACATCTAGTCATTTGGCGAAAGTGAGTATTTTCTATCCCCCTTTTGCTTTTATTCATTTTTGGGGTGTTACATGTACACTTATACAAATTACAAATACAAGTTCCCACTTTTACAATACAATTCTAGTACTATGTGCATTTGCTTACAAATGTGCTTTATGCTTAGACATTACATGTAAAATACATTTGTACTTAGTGAAATCATTAACATTGTACAAGCCGACCTTAACATTGGATAGCGCTATTGGATTGACACCCGCCTAGGTTGATTCTCCCCCTTTTTCATCGAGAATCCATGGTCATTGTTAAGTTAGTATCCAATTATTTGGATAAGTACACCGCCGTTCATTTAGTACATTATACAGTCACAGGATTGATTTCGCTCATTTGTATGATACATAGTTTACATAAATGCATTGTCACTTTGCACTCGAATTGTATACCATTTTTCCAACTTACTATATGTATTAAAACTAGGAATGCTCACCAACATTTCATATGTTGACAAAACTTATTTTGTACATGTTTCAGGTGTAGTTTGATCTTAGTTCCATAGCATTGGATTTTAGTGCTTGCTTTTAATAATTTATTTCAATTTCATGTTTTGTTCAGACTTTTGTATTTTTTCCCATTTCATCCATGTAAGACAATTTGAATTATTCAATAATATACTTACACTTTAGTACCATGTGCTTTTGAACAATCGTCACTACGTGACACCTCGATGATTCCGCCATCGGTTGGGGTGTTACAAAACTCCTCATGCATCCTCATAAAAGGATCATGTTGTAAGCCAAGGGGAACCACATCATGATACATTTGAGTCACTTGGCCAAATGTTCACAAGCCCCTCTCCCAGGGCTAATTCTCTTTTTACTCCTCCACCTTCACCATCACATGTTCCATAAACCATGCAACCTCTGTTTGAGGCTATTGACAAAACTCAGGAAAATCCCAGTTCCTCTCTTTCACCTGTAAATGAGAGTATACCTCCACAAGTGACCGGGACTGAGGAAATTCAATTAGCCATCCCACAAACAGATGAGGAGGTTACACCCCTAGAGTTCAATGCAACTCTAGGTGAGTTTTCAAGTGGAGCAGCCACTACTGATGTAGAGACCATTGTCTCACACCAGGACAGTGGTTACATAACTAAGACTCCCTTGAAGGCAACAACTGATGAGGCCACTATAGTGTCCCCAAAATCAGTTGGAAGTCCCCAGAACCAAGAAAAAGGGGCATCTGGTTCTCATCCTTTGGATTCACCTCCTAGGACTGAATCAGTTAAAACTACCACTGGTAGGAATTCAGATGATCCTATTAACTTAGGTGATGTATTAAAATACCAAGAATTGACGGCTAGAGTTCAAACCATTGAAACCTCTGTTGCTGACATCAAATCTGATGCCAAGCTAATATTGGAATCCTTGGCTACTCTTTCCAAGAGTCAACCATCCACAGCTGATCTTGCTAGTGAGCTATGGAAATCTGTTTCCCCCATCATCATAGCTCACAGAAAACTAGCAGATCAGAATCATGAAACCTACATGGCTGAAATCAGAAACATGGTAGATGCAAGGTACAAAGATACTCATGCAGACATTCAAGCCATCAAAGACCATCTGCTGAAGACCTCTGGCTCTGCCCCTACCACCATTCTCAGGGATGAAGATGATGATGCATTCACAGCTGATGATGCCAAAAAGGGGGAGAGTGGCAGAGATAGGTTGCCAAAGCTAGATCTCTTTGGTTGTCCACCTTCACAAAAAGGTAAATCAAAGTCTGCCAACATACCAGGGTCTACTCAAACAGCACCACCACAACAACAACAAACTCAAACTGCACCACAACAACAACAAACCAGCAAAGATAAAGCAGTAGACAACTCTACAAATAAAGAAGCTGAAAAAGCTGCTGAAGACAAACAAAAGAGGGCTGACACCTTGGAAGCCAAAGCAGAGTTGTTGGTACAACTAAAAAGGGAACAACAACAGGAAGTTGAAGATGTGGGATCCTTAAAAAGGAAGAAGATGCATGCTAAACATGTCAGAAAACCACCATCTAAACTGACAACCACTGCTGCTAAAACCTCTGTTGATAAAGCCACTGCTGACAAAACCACTGCTGCCACCCAAACCACTGATAAAACCACAACACCTGAACCTACAACAACACCTGAACCTACAACCACATCTGAACCTACAACCACCAAACCTACATCTGAACCTACAATCACATCACAACCCAAATCCCAAATATCTGCTGGTCCTACTAAGGTGCCAACAGATGTTAACACAACCACTGCTTCCACACCACCATCACCAAAAATCTTGTACAAAAGGAAGAGGAAATCAACCTTTATTGTACAGGATGAAAACATACAAACATCACCACACACCACCTCAACCACACAATCCACACCTATATCAGCCATTCCACTCTCATCATTTTCACCACACACATCACAATTCAGATCCCATAGACCACCACCAACCATTACACCATTGGCTGTTCAGTATCCCCTTGAACTTGATCTACTCAAAGGGAAATGCAATCCTTCTATAATACTGAACAACCATCTGATAGATCCTTCCATTCTCTTCCATATTTCCCTGTTCCCTTAAACATTGACACATATCTTAAATACAAGGCTGAACAGGCAGATGTTATCATAAAAGAGAAATGCAAAGGGACGGATGACAGGACTGCTCAGGGCATCCATTCAGCAGAACTTAGCAAATTGAGAAGGATTGAAGATTTTGCTAAGACCCTGAGCAATTCCATGTCTGCCATGCCTCTCAGCAGTGACATGGAAAAGGAGGTTAGGGAATCCCTTCTTGAACAGATCTTGGCAACCATGCCTTACAAAGCAAACAAGAAACAGTTTGCAGGCTGGACCACTCATGCACTCAGGGAAGAACTCTTAAGAATAGAAGAGTTGGCCAAGAATCCCCAAGCTAAAGTCTCTGCCCCTGATTTTGGTAAAGGCAGAGATCCAGCCAGAGCCCTGAAGTTTAAAAGGATGAGACAAGAAATTGTGGCTGCTGATTATGGGGAAATGAGGTCAGTTGCAAGATGGTCTGAGCTGAGGCTGGTTGAAACATACAAGAGACTTGAAGAAAATAGGAAGAAAGATCCAAGCCTACCTAGAAAACCTGTCTACACTGATGAACCACTGATGAAGAGACCTCAACAGGCTTTTACTCTAGACAACTTACTGGACACTTCTGATCTATCAGCTGCTGCTAGAAGACAGTTCAAGAAACAGAAGGAAATGTCTGAAGAAGATCAGAAGAAGTTTGCTGATACTTACATAAAAGAGGGCCTCTTCAATCAAGTGCACTTTTTCTCAGATCCCACTACTGACAAGCTCAGAGAACTCATTGGGAGACCTCCATCACCAAACTCATCAAGAATAAAAGTGCATCTCAGCAAATCCACTGACTCAAAAATTCTAAAATGGAAAGTCAATAAAGACAACCATGAATTGACTCTGCTCAGGTCAGATGGAAAAGTTCAAAAGCTAAGCATGGATGATGCATATAGCCTGTGTGAAAATGATCTCCAAACACTGCTGAACCTTGAGCTTGAAAGAGATGTAGAAGACCTATTTGCCTTGGACTATGAACTTCAATTCAAAGGACAAATCAGAGAAAGTCTGATGAGAAATAAAGATCAATAATAAAGCTTAGTTTTGGCATCATCTGTTCTAGGGGGAGATTGTTGGGTTTGCTGACCTGGAGAAGAACAGATGATTAAAAGCCAAAATATGCTAACAGTTGATTCCACAAATAAACAGTCTTTACAACATATTCTTCCCAAAAGACTGCTGACCCTAACAACTGTTCCATCCAAACAACTGCTGTGACAACTGTTGATACAAAGGACTGATAGAGAACAACTGATAGAGAACAACTGCTGACCAAAGGTCTGATGAAGAAACAACTGCTAATCAAGTACTGAAGACTAAAGGTCTGTTGGAGTCAACAGCACTTAGACTCCAACAGATGTTACAAGACCAACAGAGTTTTCCCTTAGCAGTAGTTTACTTTACAGTGTTTTGTAATATAACAGTAGTTTGTATAGGGCAGATGTTTTATGTTGTTATTCTGTTAGAGGTCACTATCTTAGGTGACGTCAGCACATGTCACCAGTGGTTTAGGTTTGTCTATAAATAGAACAGTGCTTGTACTGTTCTATTACATCACACACAAACATTCTCTCAGACAAACAATCACTGTGTGATTAGGCTGAGGGGGAGTATTTGTACTGATTGTAATCTTTCAATTAATGAAAGCATTTGATCATTGAAAACATTTATTCCTGTTGTTTTGATTATAGTTTATCTTTCCGCTGCACTTTCCATATATACTTACATCATTCATTTCTCATCTTATTCTAAATATATCAAAACAATCAAACTCAGATCCTAACAATTGGTATCAGAGCTTGGTCAATTAAATTCGATCTAACCAATCAATTTAATATAAACAGATCAGCTCACAATTATTGAAATCGTTTGTCTGTTGGATTGAAAACAGAGTAATAGTTTAATTTTCGGCTAAAATAACATTGTCTTGCGACCCCTGTTAACGCGTCGTTTGACCTGCTCTTTCACCTTATTGATTCTAGTAAAGACCTGTTCATGTATTTTCTTGATGTTGGTCGCTAACTCACTAGCATCAGAACTAAACTTACTAGACCTGTCAAGAATAGCCAAATCAACAGGTGTGTGTGGGTTAGCCCTATAAGTAACTTCAAAAGGACTATGACCTGTAGTCTTGCTAAGGGCCCGGTTATACGCGAACTCTGGTTGAGCTAGTAATTCATCCCATTGTTTGCTATTTGACTTGATAAGGGCTCGTAACAAAGTACCTAAGGTTCGATTAGTCACCTCGGTTTGACCATCTGTTTTTGGATGGCTCGCGGTGCTGAACTTCAATCTTGTTCCCATTTTCCTCCATAATGTCAACCAAAAGTAGCTAAGAAACTTCACATCACGGTCACTAACCATTGTTTTAGGAATCCCGTGTAAACGTACAACCTCCCGAAAATACAAATTGGCAATTTGTACAGCATCAAATGTGGTGTGGCATGGGATAAAATGAGCCATTTTAGAAAACCGGTCAACACCAACCATGATGGAATCTTTGTTTCGCTGTGTGCGGGGTAATCCGGTTATGAAATCTAAACTCACATCTTCCCAAGGGACAGTGGGTACCGGTAACGGTAAGTATAACCCGTGAGGGTGGCTGTGCCCCTTGACTTTGTGACATGTACCACACCGCCTTATTAGATGATCAACATCTCTTGTAAGTCGAGGCCAATAAAAATGTTTCTTAACCATGGTGGCTGTTTTGTCGATCCCGCAATGCCCCGCTAGGCCCCCTTCGTGTAGTTCCTTGACCAGAAATTCTCTCAAACTCTGTTTAGGAATGCATAGTTGAGATCCTTTGAACAAGAATGCGTAAATGACATGAAAATCTCCTTTGGCATGATGCCGGCAGTTTAGAAACATGTCCTTAAAATCCAAATTAGTTGCATACATGGATATTAATACATAAAAGCCTAACACCTTGGGTTGCAACATGGATAAAAGAATGTGTTTTAGTGACAAAGCATCGGCTCCTTTGTTTAACTTGCCCAACTTATATTTGATAGTAAAACTAAAAGCTTGTAAGAACTCGACCCATTTGGCATGACGAGGTTGTAGTTTATGTTGGCCTTGAATGTATTTAAGTGCCTCATGATCGGAGTGTAGAATAAATTCTTTTGCAACAAGATAATGTTGCCAATGATCCAAGGCTCAACGAGGGCATAAAACTCCTTATCATACGTAGAATACCGATGTTTGGCATCGTTAAGTTTTTCACTAAAATAGGCTATGGGTCGCCCCCGCTGGGACAATACGGCCCCGATTCCAACACCCAATGCGTCACACTCTACTTCAGGCACCTCGTCAAAACACGGTAGCGCTAAGACATGAGTTGTTTATAATTGATTCTTCAATTTTTCAAAGGCAGCTTGGGCTTGGCTATTCCACTCGAACTATTTCAATTTCGTGATCTCGGTTAGAGGGGCCACTATCGTGCTAAAGTTCTTAACAAAGCGGCAATAAAAAGAAGCTAAACCGTGAAAGCTCCGAATCTGTTGGATGGATTTGGGAGTTGGCCAATCTTTAATGGCTTGTACTTTTCTTTTGTCAACTTGGATGCCTTCGGCTGAAACAAGGAATCCTAAAAAAGCGACCTGTGGAGAAAAAAATCACATTTTCAAGGTTATCATACAACTTATCCTTTGCTAACACATCAAACAAATTTTGTAGGTGCTGTTGGTGTTCACTTTTAGACCTACTATACACGAGTATATCGTCGAAGTACACAACGAAAAACTACCCCAGAAATAGTTTCAAAACATGGTTCATCAATCGCATAAAGTTACTTGGTGCGTTTCATAATCCGAACGGCATAATAAGCCATTCATACAACCCTTCTTTTTTCTTAAATGCGGTATTCCATTCGTCTCCTTCACTAATTCGAATCTGGTGATAACCACTTCTTAAATCAATCTTTGAAAAAATCTTAGACCCATGAAGCTCATCCAACAAATTATTTAGTCTAGGAATAGGAAATCGATAGTTAATGGTAATTTTATTGATTGCCTAACTATCAACAAACATCCGCCACTCCCCATTTTTTTTGGAACGAGAAGAGTGGGTACGATGCATGGACTGAGAGACTCGCGATTGAGCCCCTTGTTTAATAAATCCTCAACCTATCGTCAAATCTCTAAAGTTTCACATGGGTTGGTTCTATATGTTGGCTTGTTGGGTAAGATAGACCCTGGTACAATGTCGATTCAGTGTTGAATTCTACGCAACGGTGGTAACCTGGAAGGGATTTGTGCATGGAAGACATGCTCATAGGTGTGTAAAATGGGTTGAGCTAGAGGGTGTACCTCGCGGTTAGAAGAGTCCCCCTTGTCATCTAAACCCATTAGAATTAAGTCACGAAAGTCACTAAATTTAGGTTGAGCAGCTTTCATCAAATTATTCAATGGCAGTAGTGGTTTGGTAAGGGTAGTGGATGGTGGAATGGGGATCAATGTGATTCGTTTATCCTCGTGACTGAAAGAATAGGTATTTTTATACCCATCATGCATGAATTTTCTATCAAACAACCAAGGTCGACCAAGTAATACATGACATGCGTCCATAGGGATCACGTCACACCAAATATTGTCCTCATATTTTCTACCGATGCTAAATGACAATAAAGTACGATGAGAGACACTAATGCCCTTACCTTGGTTTAGCCATTGGATCATATATGGCGAGGGATGGGGTTCGATTTCCAACTCAAGTTTAGAGACCAATGTTTGAGAGGCTACATTCGTGCAACTGCCGTCGTCAATGATCAAGGAGCACACTTTTTCGGAGATGGTACAACGCATGTGGAAGATAACTTCACGTTGCAAGTTATCCTTCCAGCTAGTATTACTGTTAAGTACTCGCCTAACCACTAGGCACTCGCCTTCATCCGGGCCTAATACCTCTTCTTCGATGTCATAATGAACGGGCATTTCATCCGTATCACACGGATTATGTTCTAATTCAAAGTTAGCTAGAGTGACAATCTTCTTGTTAGGCCACTCCGAGGCTAGATGGCCAAGTCCATGACATCAAAAACACCATCGTGGTACTCGCGTTGGGGTAGTAACAACTTCTATGCTTTGTTGATTTTTAGGGGTAAAAGCGTGTTTAACTTGGGTAGAGGTTTTGGGGTTTGAACGACCAACTTCTATCTTTCCCTTAACCTTTTTTTTGGAGATCAACTTGTGAGACAACATTGTTAGTTCCTCCAAGGTGGAATAAGGGTATAGGTCAACAACATGTGCAATTCTTGGTTTTGGTCCCCCCAGGTAATGAACCAAGGTTTGTGGTTCATCTTCTGGCAAATCACACTTCATAAGAAGGTGCTCAAAGTCGCGAGTATACTCTTCAGCTGATCGGGTTCCTTGTTTCAAATTATGAAGTTGAGAGAAACTGGATTGAAGATAATAGGATGATAAGAACTTTTGTTTCAATAGTTTCTTCATTTTTGGCCATGTCTTCACTTTTGGTTTTCCCAACCGTTCCTGTTTCGTGCATGTATTCGCCCACCAGGTCGAAGCATATTTTCTAAGTTTGAGGGCTACAATTTTTAACTTATTTTCTTCATGGATCTGCTTGTAATCAAAAACTCGTTCGACCGTGTTCAACCATTCAATGAACTCGTCCGGGTCAAGACGACCATCATACTCCGGAATATCGACCTTAACATTGTTAGAAAATTAAGGTCCAGACTGCTCTTGATTGCGAATTCCAGAGCCTCTAGTATGGTTGTCATCATTGTACTCATCCGACTCTTCAGCTCGAGATCTTCGACCCGAGACAGTTAACTCTCAGATCTGGTCATGCATTGTTTTCATTTGTCGAGTCATTTCATGCTTCTCAGCTTCAAGGTTTTCAATGATCTTTTTCAACTCGGCACTGCTGTGAGTATCCATGGAGTATGGATTCTGGTAGTCAAGTCTCTAGTGAAAAAAAATAACGAATTGAACCTAGGGCTCTTATACCAAATGATGGCCAGAGACTTAGAAATTCAATCGTTGGTAAGGAAAATAAAACAAATAAATGGTAATCAACAGATGACCAGGATACAGAATTGATACCACCCATTTTGATCATTGGGCGATCCAAAAAAATCCGAGTCGTGATACAGTTTACACCACGAGACCCAGATAATGGTCCCAAAGATCACCTCCTAAATAGCCACGAATTAGGATAGCAATTGGAAAAGAAGAGACGATTAGTTTGTATTGTTTTTTTTAGAATAATTCACTATGCTTTTCTTTATTCATTTGCTTCTTTAAATAGAGGATTACAAGAGTGAAAAAGGAAGAACTAAATTCCAGGGCCATAACATTTAACCACTCATTACAACCATAATTAGAATAAGTTAAAAAGGTAAGCTAAGTCAAAGGTAACAACCTTGACTATTATTATAATAACTATTATGAAGGTAAAACAAAGAAAATCTCCAAATGTAATCTTCATTCGGGTGACCCATTCAAGTGACCCGTTCCTCTGACTTGATTAAGGTGACCCAAACCTGGCCCAAATTGTGTAACCCGACTCCTTCTACGGCTAGTGCAACGGCTAGGGAATTTGAACGTGTGGGGGATTGGCTATCAAAAACCCTAGGTCATAACCTTCCTAAAGGTGTGTTGGTGCAACCATAAGAGAGATGAGGAGAGAAGGTTATGAAAACAAGGAGAAGAGAGGGAGGGAGCTCGGGTTATCGTGTTCGTTATGATTTCGGTAAGTAATCGTGATTTCCCTTCATGTTTAAGTTGTGGTAATGAACAAAGAAATGAGAGAAGGCGGCTATTTCATGTTAGGGTTTTATGGATAATGTTTTGGAGGTGAAAGAGGGTGATTTGGAGTCTTTACGGTTGAATAATTCAATAAAAACCTAGATTCCAGCCAGGTTTTAGGATTTCAGGCCACTGTTTTGGCCACCGTCAGCAAATCTGGCAGAATATGAGGATAAGGTTGGTATAGGGTGAAAGTGCTTTCCGACGCGGTCACGTGGATATATTATTTGTCCCAAACTAAGTTCGTATGATAGGGTTACGAGCCACGCAAAGACAGACGGGTAAAACAGTGACGCACGGCTACTGATTCTATTTCCAACGACTATAGCAGAGGATTACGGTGACGAAAACTGATGGTTTTGAAACGGTTCGACGATACGGACGCATGGACATACTATTTGCTTAAAACAGAGTTCGTTTGGGTTGGTTTTGGTCTACTCGAATGTTAGCGCGCTAAACAGAATGATCTAGAAGGCTGTTCTGCATTCTGGCAGCAGCGAAGGTGTCCGCAGCCAACGCCGACAATTTTTTTAGGATGGTCATGTCGAGACAAGTGCGTGGTTATGTGGTTCACCCAAAATGGTGTTTGTATGGTCAAGTTATGGACGAAACAAGATTTGGTTCGCAATTTGTTAGAGGAGTTCTGAACAGACGCGTATAGAACGACACGTACGCAAAGGCGATTCAAAGCGTCCTTTATACGGTTTGGGATAGTTTGAGCCGAGTTTGTAGCTTGCTATTTTGGAATAAATGGATTGGTGATTTTGAGATACAAGGATTGATCGTGATGGTTTGTGCGACAACGTTTGGAGACTTATTCGCGAGACAGTTTACTTGTGAAATGAAAGCTTCGCAACATGTGAGTTCTTGTGCCCACTCTTTTAGTTATTATTTTTCTAAATATTTTGGGCTGACGTGCATGCTAAACCAGTATGATTATTTTTATGAAGTCTTGTTGGGTCAAAGAGGATTGACAAGCCCGTATAAACCTTAGTTTTATATCCTCTCTACATATTTTGTTTAGTATAGAATCTACTGAAGAAGAAGAAGACAAAGTTCAGAAGAAGTTGATACAAGTTCCGAAGAGTAAAAATCAGAAGTTCTGAAGATGAACCAGACAAACATCTGAAGAATAACTACTGAAGAGAAACTTCTAAAGAAATACTCATCAGTAGTTTGTCACTTATCAGCAGTTCCTGTAGCAGCTTCCCACCGCCCTTATACTTCAGTAGTTTAGTATTATATTAGTTTAGGTTACTTTATGTATAAGTTCCAATACTACAGCCTGTTTTAGTATTATTATAACTGTTTCAATACTTCCAATGTACGTATTGTTATTCTATAAATAGATGGGTTCATCCCCTCTATTTTAGACATCCTTTTGCAGTAACACTTCTAATATATTTTGAGGATCATTTCAAAGCATTTACTGTTATATTCATTAACTGTTTTATTCTCTTATTTACTACTTTAGTTCATTAACTAAGGGGGAGTAATAACTCCTGTTAAAAGTGAAGCTTTAACTTAGAACACTTATACTTATTTCGCTGTGCAATTTACTTTGATAAATCTAAACAGGTGTTGTTGATAAAAACTGTTAAAAAGAAACTGATCCACCAATTGGTATCAGAGCTCTGGTTCATCTGATCAAATATCAATCTAACAAATTGAGAATCAGACACAGGCTCTTATTGATATTCAATAAAGGATAAAAGTTCACTTTTTTAACATCCATCACTTTAAGAAATCATTGATCAATCAAATTTCTTAAAAATGGATCCTTATAATACTGGATATGCCAATAAACCTCCTATGCTGGTCAGAAATGAATACAATATCTAGCAAATGAGGATGGCACATACTTTATCTCAACAAAATACTGGCTGCTGGAAGTCTTCATGTATGGACCCCATAAACGAGTAATAAGAGATCTAGAAACTAAAGTAGAAAGAACAAACGAACCAAAAGACAACACGGATGAAGATTTCCTAAAACTTGAGCTGGATGCTAAGGCATTCTCTATGTTGGTAATGGCTCTCCCAAATGAAATATATGTTGGGCTCTTACATTGTGAGAGTGCCAAAGAGCTGTGGGATTGCCTCAAAGAAAGTTTGGAGGAACTGATGAGGTGATTGCCAACACCAGAGAAATTCTTGCTCAACAATATGAAACTTTTACTCATGTTAATGGAGAAACTTTGACACAACAATTTGCAAGATTGTCTTCTTTAATGTCTAAGTTAAAATTAAATGGTCAGACCTACACAAACTCATCTATGTTGCAAAGATTTTTAAGGTCTTTACCAGAAAAATGGGAAACTTATTCTATAGTCCTCAGATCTGGACCAGATTTTGACTCCCTTTCACTCACAAAATTACATGGGAGATTACTCACTTTTGAGAGAGAAATCAATCAAAAGAAAAAGTTACAAAATTCTGATAAAACTGCTGATAACTATATTCCAGGTAGTACAACACTTTTGGGACAAGACTCACCAACTTGTTCAAATGATTTTGGATCTTTTGATCACATTGACATAACTACTGGGATCTTATCAGAAAGATCATATCCAGCTTATGACAATGAAGAAAATAGACAAACTACTGATAACATGTTTTTTATAATGGATGACTTAAAAAAATTTAGTAGTGACGACTTAAAAAAATGGACATACTGCACGAACTGGCCTTGTTAAGTATAAAAACTAACAAATTTTACAAAAGGCCAGGAAGGAAATTTCCAGGACATAACAGTTCAACAAAAGTTGGTTTTGACAAATCAAAATTGAGATGTCATAAGTGTCAGAAGTTGGGACACTTTGCTAGAGAGTGTAGAAGCTCTAGCTATAACCAACCTCAGTCAGGAAATCAAGCTAACCCCAATTATAATAGGAATATAGGAACACAAGGAAGTGCTCATTTTTTACAGGCACAAGCTACACAAATCCAATATGTGCCTCAAATACAATATGTTCAGATGCCTACTCAACAATAGGGCCAACAACAGATGCCTTCCATTCCTGTTGTTCAACCTCCACAAACTCAACAACCCACTCAACAAAGTTTATTTACTTTTGGGTATGTTGACTAGAGCAGTCTTCCATATGACACCACAGAATGCAGTTCTGATGCAGACAACAAAATGTTTGACATCAATTAGGGAGAACCTGATAATGGCAGAAAGAATTTTGCCTTAATGGCTTTTGAGGGATGCTGCTCTAATTCTTCCTTATCACAGGTATTGTTGGATCAGTATGCTCTTTGAAGGTTTACTTGCATGTGAACACTTATGTGTTTAGCAAGTTTAATCAGATTTGCACAGCGGAATAAGTATATAAAGTTTCATTATCAACAGGAGTTATTACTCCCCCTGGATGTTTGCAAACTAAAGACAAGTTAATGAGAATCTAAGTATTGAATGTGAATGACAATAAATGCTCAGATAGATTCTCAGTTTATGAAATGGAAATAACAATAATAAGCTTTGAAGGATTTCAGTTTTCAATTAAAATCAATGTCTAAAACAAGGGGATGAACCTATCTATTTATAGACTTACAAATGCATGAACCTTGTTACAAAAGAAAGTCTGCAACAAGTTGCAGTCTTGGAACTTGTACAAAAAGATAAAGTAATAATAAACAATTAAACTACTGAAACATAAGGGCGGTGGAAAGATTCTATTACAAGTGCTGATGAATGACAAACTACTGATGAGTAGTTTGTCTTCAGTAGTTCTTCAGTAGACTTGTCTGGTTTGACTTCAGAACTTCTGATCTATCTTCTTCAGTACTTGTTGAATCCTTCTTCAGTACTTGTGTCTTCTTTCTTCAGTAGTTCTATACTTAGAATATTTTGCAGAAGTATGAATTAGACTAAGGTTTGCAAAAGTGGTTTCCTCAATCCTTTCTGTCCTTACAATCTCCCCTGGATTGATGGAGCCAAAACCTTATCTAATTCCTTATTGCTTTCTTCTTCTTTCTTCAACTATCTTCCATATTTCTTTGAACATGGAATTCTTTAGTTGATTCAGCTGTTCATTTGTGAGAGATCCTTATTGATGTTCTAGATGTTGAATTGTAAGCAAGTCTTGTGTTGATAGATTTCTCAGTTCATTCATGGATTTGAAGGCCTTGCTTGTCAGATCTCTTCTTGTCACTAATACTGAGTTGGAATCAGTAAAGGACCATCTTATGATCAATACTTTAGATTTGTCAAAATCTGAAGTATAGGGAACCATGCTGGATCCCTGGGATGTTCCTGAGTGTTGGAGGTTCTCTACTTCAGTGACTCTCAGGTGGGATTCACTTCTATCTTCTGTTTGCACCACATCAGGTAATTTAAAAGTAGGTAAGTGATGTTCAGTAATTACCTTTGTGTGCAGTTTATCAGTTACAGTCTTTTGGATTTGGTAAGTAAATGTTGAAGGATCCCTAAACTGTGTTATTAGAGGTTTTTCTTCAATATCAAAGTATCCTTGTACAACTGTGTTTCCTTCTAGCAACACCATCTTGAAATCAGTCTTTGTATTGTCCTCTGGCTTTCTCTTGGTAGCTGGCCTTGTTTGTTTAAAACCAGAAGTTCTAACTACTGAAGTTGATACTTCAACAGTTTTGTACTTCTCTAGATTTGCAGCCTTGTCAGCCTTGAATCTTTTGTATGTGTCCAGTAGTTTGTCTTCTCTCCACTTTGACATTGAGGCTTTTGAACCATAGTCATTGGCTACCAGTTCTTCAATTATCTCTGCTCTCTTTGCTTTCCTTTCTTTCTCAGTTGCGGTCTTGTCATCAACAAGTTGAGCTCTTCTTGTTAGCTCATCCATTGAGAGCCCTTTGAGTGAATAGGCTTTTGTCTTGCTGTTCTTTGTAATAAAAGACACCAGTTGTTGTCTTTTGTCTTCTTCAGCAACTCTTTCTATTTCAGCTTGTCTATTCAACTCTGCTTCATAAGCTTGAAGCTTTTCATTTAAGCTCAAGTCTTCCCTTGCTTCCAGGTTGTTCCAGATCTCATCTTCCTTAGCCTTTCTTTGGGCTGCAAGTAAGCTCTTCTCTAGTAGTTCTTTGGACATTGAAATTGGAGAAGGGCTTAGTACAGTCATTTGAGTTGTTGTAGGCCTTGGAATAGGAGTTGGTTGTTGTTCAGTTGATTTGGAAGGCTCTTTAGTTGTTTGTAAGATGGAAGTGTTAACTGCTGAAGTGTTGATAGAAGTATCAACTACTGAAGGATTGTCTTTAGTACTTTCAGAGTCTTCAGCAGTTTCTTCATTATGGCCTTGGGAAGTTTCAGCTTCAACTTCAGTTCTAGAAACAAGCCTTTCTTGATCTTCTTTTTGTTTCTTGGCTTTTTCTAGCAGTTGTTGTTGTTGTTGTAGAGCCACTCTTGCCTTTATCCTAGCTTCCAGTGACTCCCTTAGATCCTTAATCTTCTCCCCCTTTTTGGCTTCATCCACTTCTGGAAGCCTGCCAGGTAGAGAAGTTTTACCAGATAATTCAGCAAGCTGTCTTGAGTTGTTGTCAATTTTGTTGGACAGCTCACCAAGTTTCTTGTTAATCACCTCAAATTGAGTTGTGGTTTTCAACTCCCAAGAAGTTGTGAAAGATTTGAGGTGATTGGCTATTAGGGTGTTCATCATCTGGTATAGGGCACCATCTGGGCTGCATAGGAGGTTCAGATCTATGCTTGATGACCCAGGGAATTGGGTAGCCATTTTTAGTGAGGGGTGTGTGTTTGGGTGATCTTCAGGATGTACTGAAGATGCCACTTTAGGGGAATGAAGGATCAAGTGGACTTTAACCTGATCTGGTGTGACCAGCTCTTTGAGCTTAGAGACACCAGGTGCAGGACCTTCACTAGCAACCGTCAATTCATGTTTTAGTGGAGTGTGAATCATCATCCAAGTTAATGGAATCATCTGAATCCCTGATGATATCCTCAATGAGGACATTATCAGTTATATCAAGAGCTGGGCCCAACCCAGTTGTCTCATGAACCTCTTTTTCTTGGTTCAGATGGTTTCCTACCTCAGGCATAAAGCCTTCATCAGTAGTTGCCACAAGTGAGGTCTTAGCTATGTTACTTCTGTCCTCAGGTCCACCACTAGGTGGTAAATGAGTAGTAGCAGCCTCAAATGTACCTAAGGTCTCTAAGTTTGGGCTTAGAAACCCTGGTTCATCCTCATCTATTGGGTTAGGGCTATGGACATCCACATTCATGCTAGGTCTGATGGCATGCCCCCTGTTTGATGTGGTTGTTGGGGACTGACATGTTATAAAGGGATGGTTTCTTTTAGCCCAGAGAGAAGTTTGGCTATTTCAATGGTTGATGGTTCTGGTTCAGAAGTTTGTGGTAGTGTTTCAGCAGTTTCAAAAGAAGGGTGAGTAGTTATGGTTTTCTTGAATTTCTTTCTTTTGAAAAGAATGGTAATTGGGGCTCTTGGAGGGGTTTGAGATGGATGAGACTGAGAGGATGTTTCAGTCACATCTTTATCAAGTGCAGATTGCACATTGGCAGGTTCAGGCATCTCAATTTCCTGAACTGCCTTTCTTTTAAGGCTGGTGGGTTTTGGTTTTTGTTGTTTTGTTTTCCTGGCCTTTTTCGGTGAGGGTTTGGAAGATGAGGGTTCCATGGGGACTTTTTCTGGTTGCCCTTGGTCATCTTCTGGCCAGGCAGCTGGTTTGTTTTGCCTTGAGTATGCTTGTGAGGTTAATGGGTTTAAAACAGTTGTTTTACCCATAAGCACCCCATCTCCAAGTTTTTTGATTATGCAATGCATGATGAATCTTGGATACAACAAAAACTTCTTTTTAGAATTTAGGTGATGTAACACCAACTCATTAAAGAACAGTGCTGATGCCTTGAATTTTGTTTCATTCACAATGGAATGAAAAATTGGTTGAAAAGTAGAGGACATCTGATCATAAGATCCAGTTTTTGGACTCAGACACATGATTATGTAATGAAACAAAAGTTTGTATTTTGGTTCAAAATATTTCTTAAAAATAGTTGCATGTGAGAGAGTACCTTGGTAACCACACTCTGTCATGGTCAAATGAATTTCAGAGTTTGGAAATTGATCTGGTGCATTCACATCATCTAGACCCAGTCTAATTCCCAAAGTTGCTGGTGTGATTGCCATTACTTTCCCTTGGATAGTTGATTTGAGGGAAATCACTTGATCATTCACTGTGACCGTTTTTGCGTTCGCCCAGAATTCATTAAGAGTTTCAGTATGGATTGGAGGATCAACGGTTAGGGCAGTGAAGTAATGGGAATTGACGACTAAATCAATGATTTCGTCATATTGGGGCCAGGCTTCATGTTTCTCAAAGTAGACTCTTTGATTGTGTCCCTGTTTCAGTGTAAGAGCCATGCGGTTTGTGTGTGGGTGGATCAAACAGTGTTTTTGTTTGCAGGTTAAGGGTGTAACACCCCAACCGATGGCAGAAACATCGGGATGTCACGTATTGATGATTGTTCAGTAGCTCATGGTAAATAATAAATTTCAATAATTGATTTAAATACATTACATACAATTGTTCTACAAGAATTTGTACATTAAATGAGAAATACTAAATATGCATCTTCAAGCATTAACTCTAAACTCCAAGCAAGCTATAACCTAAAACATGTTAAGTTTGAAAATATTTTGGGTCAACAAAAGTTGGTGAGAATTACATAGGTTTTGATAATTGAATAAAAACTTGTACAATTCGAGTGTCATGGAAAGTCTAGTCCATATGTGAAAACAAAACAATCGGGTAAATCGAGTGCATAATCAAACCTTGTGACTAGAATATTGTGGTCCATCCCATACGCTCATGGTTCACTCGATTATGTTATAAATTCGATAACAATCACCCACGCTACCTATGTAGGAGGTACACGTATCCGGGTGGGATTGTCAGTCCAATAGATCTATCATTGTATACCGTCGGCTGATCAATGTTAATGATTATGCTAGAATAATGTGCTTACCCCAGTAATGTTTAAGACATAATGCAACATAGAATAACACATAGACACTTATGATTGAATTGTAAATTGAATGTTGTAACATGTTTCACCCAAAAATAGTGAATGGAAAAAGGGGCTATGTAAACTCACCTTAGGTGCTTAATGAGTTCGTGAGTTTTCTTGAGCGTGCAAACACTTAGTAATAATGCCTTGGAAAACTCGGAACTAGCTAGAGGAGATAATGATGGATGAAAACTTTAGTATGTGGGAGATGGGATAATAAGGTTTTTTTTTATTGAATGTTATAAAGAGTTGAATGGTAGGCTATTGTATTTATAGTGTAGAAATTGGAGTTGTAATTAGGGACTACTTTGACTAGGCTAGAATTTAGGAACAACTTTGACTTCACTAGAAGACCATATTTACTAACACTTTGACTTGACTAGGAGACCATATTTACTAACACTTTGACTTGACTTGACTAAGAGACTACGTTTGATTTTTCAGGTTTGACTAAGGGACCTTGAAAGGGTTTAAGTTTAATTGGTTTTAATTTACATCACAAAACACCAAATGGTGTAGTGGTTTGTGTGGTGTGGTTAAGGTTTAGCCCGCCAGGGACTCGGGTTCGAATCCTGGCTTAGGCAAACATTTTTTTAACGTTTTTAAATTAGAATTTTTAATAAAATCAAATTTAATATTGATTATAAGTCATTATTTAAACAAAAAAATTAATAAAATGGATGGGAAAGATAATGTAAACATGAATCAGATGAATAAACGAGGGAGTTCTATATATATATATATATATATAAAATTGTGTGATATTACAGTCTCCCCTACTTTTAGGAACTTCGTCTCGAAGTTTATTAAAAACACGGGGTTGAGGATGATTAGGTAGAAATTAAGTCAACTGGGGTTCGGAAAATTTGGGTTAAGGCACGACATGAATTTATAGGTAATAGAATAATCTGTTTCGAATAATTTGGATAAAAGGTTTGATATGTGTGAGTTTTAAGGGTTGGATTAGGTTCGTCTAAAATAGCAAGGAGAATAAGAATCTAGCAAAACACTAAACTTAAGTGTTAGGGAAGAAATGCATGAGTTGATTGACTATAGAAAGACTAAATGAACTACCAGGTAACTAGAGTTTATAATTGATTATCTACCGTAAACCTTGATAGAATTCCACACTACCTTAACATATCTGTAAATTCATGATTACGTTCCGGGCCGCAATCACCAATTTACCTTACATTAGGGTTTTGTGTCCTTCTATGACTCTAAACACATATGTAAGTAATGCAAAATAACCTTGTGATTGAATCTTTGTATAAATGAGTCTAATAAATCTTTGTATCAAATTACATGTATGATGTATCCAAAAATGAGTCCAACTGTTGAGCAGGAAAAGACCTCTACCAGTCAGTGAGTAGGAACCTCTACCGATTGTTGAGCAGGTGCGATAGCCTCTACCAGTAGTTGAGCAGGTTATTAGAACCTCTACCGACTGTTGAGCAGACATGATGACCTCTACCAATTGTTGAGCAGGTTGTTAGGTACTCTACTAACTGTTGAGCAAGTACTTCGTCCTCTACTAGTTGTTTGATTAAGTGTAACAATTGTTTTTTTATTTAACACATAAGTTGCAAGTTCGTAATATATACATGTAAGTAAGTTTGTAAATGCATCAAGTATAGTATGCGAGTTGTAATAGAGTTGTCCTAGACAAGATTAATGACTCTAGGTGTGTTTATAGCAAATAGTTTATATTACATGCTTTCAAGTATCATGAATAATCAAATGTTCAAGTAGATAATCAAATCCTCATGTATAACTAAGAATCAAGTTTGATGCAACGAACAATCAAGTTTTCAATAGTCTGATTATCATAGGGATCAAGTTCATGTTCCGGAAGGTGAAGAATATGAATTTAGTTCTTGAGAGGATGATGAAGAACTCAAAGCATCATCAAGGTTATGAAAGATAGTGAACGTGAAAATAGTTAATAAAGGGTTTATTTTATAGTAAGGAGATTATGTAGCAGTGTAAATCATGGGTTTTGGATCAAAGGTTAGAATCTAGCGTATGAGAAAACATGATTGTGATAAATACCAAAAATTGTAAAAGTTCGAACAAGTTGAAAATAATTAGGTGGCAATGGAGATTAAATTTTGTTCATGAGGATGGAAAGATCTTATCATTTTTCTTTTTAAAACTGGTTTCTTATATAAAACAAAAGTTGCTAAATAGTACAAACTAAGTGGCTTTAGATCAGAATATTTTAGTTTAGTCGAAGATTTTAAACACGACGTTAGGTTTTATAGATCAAGGTGACATTATATCAAAAATCCTTTGTTATGCTAATGAATAAACATTTGGATTTAGAAATTAAGTTTGAGGATATCTTATAACAAAAATATGTATTTTCCATGGTTTATAGGTGATGAAAATTTTGACAATATTAAGAAATCTTTAGAGTTGGGCTAGGGTCTACCCAGGTTATGAGGTTACAGTTTAGAAATATGTAACATGTTGAAAAATGAAATAATATGATTTGGGGAGGGTGTTGAAAATAATCAAACATGTGGCTAAGATGGTAAGATGAAATGTGATTGTGAAATCCATATATGATTAGGAAATGGGATTGATTTAAGCTATAAAATTTTGAGATTTTAGAGCTTAGTTTTAAGGAAAGTGAGTGTAATCATTTATTCATTAATTAAAACGAATAAACGAAAACGTTGACTTATCAAAGCTTCTAGATTCTAATAACATAGTGAAGACATGTTTTAGCCTATAAGTGAACACTCATCCCGAGAATTCCCAGGTAGGCATCCAAGTCCCTCGTCTGATTGGGATTTATGCGCAATGCCAGTTCTAGACAGAAAACTCAGAATACAGGCGTTCACCCTTCCAGATTGCACGTGTTCGTTATTAGAATATAGAGCTTCGACGAGATTTATAAGGTATTTCAGGTTAGGATCTGAGAATTTTGTTCCAGTTATGGAGAGCAAACATCTTGTAGGGACTAAAGTAGGGATAAGAAGTAGGATAGAGGTAGAGAATAGAAACAAGTGAGGTTGCAAGTAAAAGGAGCAAGTACTGGTTAAAATCCTATGGTTATAGACTAGATTATTTTTTTTCTAATAATCTAATTCCCTATAACCATGGCTCTTATACCAATCTGTAACACCCCAACCGATGGCGGAAACATCGGGATGTCACGTATTGATGATTGTTCAGTAGCTCATGGTAAATAATAAATTTCAATAATTGATTTAAATACATTACATACAATTGTTCTACAAGAATTTGTACATTAAATGAAAAATACTAAATATGCATCTTCAAGCATTAACTCTAAACTCCAAGCAAGCTATAACCTGAAACATGTTAAGTTTGAAAATAGACAAAATTACACAGATTGTCCTTTATTTATCACCCAAATTTCATCCTATGTCCCTTGTCTTTCATTTGCATTGGTTATGTCCTTTATTTTCTCAATTTGTTACACCCTTTGTCCTTTAGCCTAACTAAGTTAAAAAAGTTGGTTAACTTTATTTTCTAACTTTACACTTTTAGCCCCTATAGTTTTCCTATGCCTTAACTCCAAATAAAACTACGAAACTAAGGCACTGCATGAAAAGAAATCATAGGGCTTTTAAACTACATCAAATTCCGATCAAAACCATAATTTTGAAGTAAAACGATTGATAAAAACATATATTGTTTTTACAACAACTCATTTTATATATAAACATACACATATATATAACCGAAGTTAAGCGATTTCACATCAAACATAATCCGATACACATGAAACCAAACTGAAACTTGTTAAAAACTTATATCGAACCCAACCGATATAAACCGGATCGAAAAACGGGTCAAAACCCGATCCGCAGTGGTCCAGATTTTTTTCGGGTTGTTCACTGCAACCCCTGTATATTTTTTCTGTCCTTAAGGTTTCATTCTACTAACATACCAAATTTAACAGGATTGCAATCTTGCATCAATTTTCAAATCAAATTCGAACAATAGAACAAGAAAAGAAACTATCATCAAAGAATTGAAGCAGTTTAAAGATCCAATTATGGTTAATTTCAACATTAAAGATTTGTAATTTGAATTAAATTTAAACGTATAGTGTATTATTTTTTTTAAAACAATGGCCACCTTATTGCATTTTTTTTCTGGTCAAAACTAGAATAAGCAGAGAACCATGTTGGACTTTGGAGACAATCTCTTGAGTTGAAAAAGCTTTAAATCGAAAATTCGATATCAAACAGAAGGTATAGCAATTACTCAATTAATCTATTCAGAAGCGTAAATAGATAAGAACAGAGGGTATGCTACTCGATTTTTTCACTTGAACCTTGGTTGGTTTGTGGATTAAAGATTTTCACAGCTCATGATTTGGTATAAACTTGGCTGCAAGTGTAATACAAATACGTGGAACTTGAATCGCTAAAATGATTGAGATTGCAAAATTTAATGCTTGAAACACAGAAACATGTTTTGAAAATCCATACATAAAATGGAATATGATTTTGTTGTTTCAATTATTACAAGTTTACAACACTTTCATATACTTGAAAATTACAGGGGCTAAAAGTGTAAAGTTAGAAAATAAAGTTAACCAACTTTTTTAACATAATTAGGCTAAAGGACAAAGAGTGTAGTAAATTGAGAAAATAAAGGACATAACCAATGCAAATGAAAGACAAGGGACATAGGATGAAATTTGGGCAATAAATAAAGCACAATCTGTGTAATTTTGTCTTGAAAATATTTTGGGTCAACAAAAGTTGGTGAGAATTGCATAGGTTTTGATAATTGAATAAAAACTTGTACAATTCAAGTGTCATGGCAAGTCTAGTCCATATGTGAAAACAAAACAATCGGGTAAATCGAGTGCATAATCAAACCTTGTGACTAGAATATTGTGGTCCATCCCATACGCTCATGGTTCACTCGATTATGTTATAAATTCGATAACAATCACCCACGCTACCTATGTAGGAGGTACACGTATCCGGGTGGGATTGTCAGTCCAATAGATCTATCATTGTATACCGTCGGCTGATCAATGTTAATGATTATGCTAGAATAATGTGCTTACCCCAGTAATGTTTAAGACATAATGCAACATAGAATAACACATAGACACTTATGATTGAATTGTAAATTGAATGTTGTAACATGTTTCACCCAAAAATATTGAATGGAAAAAGGGGCTATGTAAACTCACCTTAGGTGCTTAATGAGTTCGTGAGTTTTCTTGAGCGTGCAAACACTTAGTAATAATGCCTTGGAAAACTCGGAACTAGCTAGAGGAGATAATGATGGATGAAAACTTTAGTATGTGGGAGATGTGATAATAATGTTTTTTTATTGAATGTTATAAAGAGTTGAATGGTAGGCTATTGTATTTATAGTGTAGAAATTGGAGTTGTAATTAGGGACTACTTTGACTAGGCTAGAATTTAGGAACAACTTTGACTTGACTAGAAGACCATATTTACTAACACTTTGACTTGACTAGGAGACCATATTTACTAACACTTTGACTTGACTTGACTAAGAGACTACGTTTGACTTTTCAGGTTTGACTAAGGGACCTTGAAAGGGTTTAAGTTTAATTGGTCTTAATTAACATCACAAAACACCAAATGGTGTAGTGGTTTGTGTGGTGTGGTTAAGGTTTAGCCCGCCAGGGACTCGGGTTCGAATCCTGGCTCAGGCAAACATTTTTGTAACGTTTTTAAATCAGACTTTTTAATAAAATCCAATTTAATATTGATTATAAGTCATTATTTAAACAAAAAATTAATAAAATGGATGGGAAAGATAATGTAAACATGAATCGTATGAATAAACGAGGGAGTTCTATATATATATATATATATATATATATATAAATTGTGTGATATTACAAAGGGTTTGAGAGTGTTTTTGAGAGAGAAGGAGGGAATTTATCTTTTTGAAAGGATAAGTGTTGGAAATGGTGTTTATTAGAAGTTTATAACCGCCTTAGGTCAAACTTCTGAAGTGGGAAATGTCTGATTTACCCTTAATGACAAAACTGCTGATGAAGAACAACTTTCCTCAGTAGTTCCCATTTTCTCTTTAGTAGTCTGTTAACAACTGATGAGAATGTTTATAAACACTTTATTCATAACTTCTGAAGTTTATTTTATCAGAAGTTAATCATTTTTTTAGAAAATGTTCCCATACTGATGTTTTGTACATCAGTAGTTTCTCTCTTTTTGTTTTTTAGAAGTTTTAGAATAAAATGGATGTAAGTGAAAAATGAAATATGTGCAGAAAAGTAAAAGAAACACTTAAAAATTCAGCATCCCAAGCATGGATACTAACTTCTGAAATATTGATGTGTCAGGGGGTTTAGTGAATATGTCAGCTATTTGATTAGCTGTTGTCACATGCTTCACTTCAATCTTGCCTTTTTCATAGCAATCCCTTATGAAATGATACCTGATTTCAATATGTTTAGTCTTTGAGAACTGAACATGATTTTGAATGATGCTAATGGCAGATTTACTGTCTACAAGTAATGGTGTCTTGGTCTCTTTGATTCCATAATCAAGAAGTTGATATTGGAGCCATTGTATCTGTGATGTACAACTTGCAGCTGCAATGTATTCAGCTTCAGTAGTTGAAGTTGCAACAGATGTTTGCTTCTTTGATTGCCAAGACACTAGACAGTTTCCCAAGAATTGACAACCACCAGATGTTGATTTTCTTGACATTTTGCACCCTGGATAGTCACTATCTGAAAAAGCTGTTAACTTGGTATTGCTAGAAGCAGGATACCAAATTCCAAGTGTAGGAGTTCCTTTCATATATCTGAATATTCTTTTGACTGCAATTAGGTGTGATTCCCTAGGAGCTGATTGATATCTAGCACAGACACATGTTGAAAACATAATATCTGGTCTAAAAGCAGTTAGATATAAAAGAGAACCTATCATACATCTATAAATGGTTTGATCAACCTGTTTTCCTTGATCATCTGGTTCAACTTGTGTGGTTGGTGTCATGGGAGTGGAACATGATTTACAGTCTTGTAAAGAAAATTTGTTCAATAAATCTTTAACATATTTAGATTGATGTATAAAAGTTCCATTTGTTTGTTGTTTAATCCGCAGTCCTAAAAAGTACTGCAGTTCTCCCATTATACTCATCTCAAATTTTGATTGCATGAGTTTCTGAAATTCATCACACAGTTTTGTGTTTGTTGAACCAAATATGATATCATCAACATAAATTTGAACAAGTAAGACATGATTTCCAACATGTTTAATGAAAAGAGTTTTATCAATGGAGCCTCTTGTAAAGTTATTTTTGAGCAAAAAGTTGGAAACTGTTTCATACCAGGCTCTTGGAGCCTGCTTTAGCCCATAAAGAGCTTTGTCAAGCTTGTACACCCACTCAGGATGAGAAGGATCCTCAAACCCCGGTGGCTGACAAACATACACTTCCTCTTTGATCTTTCCATACAAAAAATGCACTTTTAACATCCATTTGAAAAACTTTAATTTTGTTGGAAATAGCATAAGCCAGAAATAACTTGATGGCTTCAAGTCTTGCAACTGGAGCAAAGGTTTCATCATAATCAATTCCTTCTTCTTGAGAATAACCTTGTACCACCAGTCTTGCCTTGTTCTTAGTAATCATACCAGCCTCATCTTGTTTGTTCCGGAAAACCCATCTTGTGCCAATTGGTAGCTTGTTTGGTGGTAAGGGACAGATTTCCCAAACCTGTTGCTTCTTGAATTAGAGCAACTCATCTTGCATAGCTTGCACCCAATTGTTGTCTTTGAGGGCTTCTTGGTACTTCTTAGGTTCCAACTGAGAAATGAATGCTGAGAAGAGGCAAAAGTTGGAAAGCTGGTTTCTTGTGAGAACCCTTGTTGCAATATCACCCATGATTTGATCCAATGGATAATCTTTGTGTTCAATCAGTTGTTGTAAACCACTGACAGGTGTAGGTGGCTCTTGTACTTCATCAAACAAACCACTGAGTTTTATAATGTCTGGTTCAGCTGTTTGAACATCTTCAGTAGTTGTAGGAGCTGAAACAGATGTTTGAGTTTGTACATCAGCAGTTGTTGAATCAGAAGTTTGTGAAACTTCCGATGGTTTGAAAGTTGACTTAATGACTGTATTAGGAGTCCATGGTGCTAGATCCTCATCATCAAACCTCTGATCACCATAATAACTAGGTTTAGATGAAGTGACAGTCTTTTCAGGTCTGAAATGGAAGCTGTCAAGGTCAAAGAGTTCAGCAGGATGTGCTGGAATGAGAGTGTGTTTTGACTCATTGAACTTGACATTCAGTGTTTCTTCTACTATCTTGGTTCTTGAGTTAAAAACCTTGTAGGCTTTTCTAGTGGAAGAGTAACCAAGAAAATAACCTGAATCAACTTTAGCAGCAAACTTTGAAATAGAGTCTTTAATGTTTAGAATGAAACATTGACATCCAAAAGCCCTGAAAAAGGAGATAAGGGGCTTCATGCCATGAAGAACTTCATAGGCAGTTTTGGAGTGTCTCTTGTTGACAAGGACTCTATTCTGAACATAACATGCAGTGTTGACTGCTTCAGCCCAGAAATACAATGGTAGGCGTGAATCAGCTAACATGGTTCTTGCTGCTTCAATTAATGTCCTGTTCTTCCTTTCTACCACACCATTTTGTTCAGGAGTTCTGGGAACACTGAATTGTCTAATAATCCCCTTGGACAAACAGAATTCATCCAGAGTTTTGTTCCTGAACTCTGTCCCATTATCACTTCTAATGGATTTGACAGATAGAGAGTATTGTTTCTCTACTTGTAGAATGAAGAACTTGATGATTTCAGCTGCCTCATCCTTGGAAAATAAGAAGAATACCCATGTGAATCTTGAATAGTCATCAATGATGACTAAGAAGTACTTCTTCTTACCAAGGCTCATGATTTTTACTGGCCTAAATAAGTCCATATGGAGTAGTTGAAGACATGCAGTTGTTTTAGATTCTTCAATAGACTTATAAGAGGACTTATGCTGCTTTCCCTTTAAACAGGATACACAGTGTTCTTGACACTGGTATACTTTCAAGGGTAGACCTCTGACCAAGCCCATTTTTGTGACTTTATTTATGGTTTTAAAGTTCACATGGCCAAGTCTCCTGTGCCAGAGATCAATCTCTGAAGTTGATGCCCTTGAGAAGAAACAGGCGGTGTTGTTCAGTACTTTGTCCTTTTCCATGTCCATTGCATAGACATTGCCACCTCTTTTGGCTATCAACAAAGTATGATCTTCAATGATCTTCTCTATCAACTTCTGGCCTTCTCGTGATATGATCTTGCATGCTGTCTTTGTGAAAAAGGAAGAATATCTTTTATCACACATTTGTGACACACTTAGCAAGTTGTACTCAAGGTTTTCAACCAGATTGACCTTGTCAAACTGTATTTTTCCTGAAGAGACATTGCCATGTCCTAGCACATATCCCTTGGCATTGTTCCCAAAGGATACATATCCTTCTCTTTGACTGATAAAATTGTTTATTAGGTATCTGCATCCTGTCATGTGCATTGAGCCTCCACTGTCAACATACCAAATGCTATTTAAGCCCCTGGAGACTCTCTGCACAAAGTAGCAAATTAGCTAGATTTGGGAACCCAAGCCAGTTTGGCTTTGGGTTTGCTCTTGAGAACATTAACTGTTTGTTCTTGACCAGGTTGAGGAATCCATGTCTTTTTGGCAATGGAGTTTTCATTAAGAGCAATGGTGGTATCCTTTTGAGGACCACCATCAACCTTGGTCATCAGTAGTTGTACCATATACATGAGATCTTTAATCTCAGCAGTTTGTGAAACTGCTGATGATGTAGGTCTAACTACTGAAAGAGAATTTTGAGAAAAAGACTGTTGTTGAGATTTCATCTTTTTCTAAGAAAAGGTGTTGCCTGGTTTTTGTTTCTTGGGAGAAAAATTTTCTTCAAAATCATTTTTGTGTTGTTTTCCCACAACCAGTTGTAAATTTTTCTTGTTATACTGAATTCCTTTTCTGTATCTACAAAATTCTGTTTTGTGGTTAAACAAACCACAGATTTCACATTCTTTTGCCTTTTTTTTTCATTTAAAGGCAAGTTTCTGACTGTCTTGATTTGATTTAGGTCATCAGTAGTTTTCAGGTTCTCAACTCCTGATGTAGATGAAACTACTGATGGCTTAAAGTCAGATTTTATCAGTACTTCTGTAGAAATTTCTTTTACCGTTTTTAGAAAGTTTTCATGAAAAGATGTGCATTCTTTCTCTTCAGAAGTTTCATTTGAAACAATTTTTCTCCCATCTTCAGTAGTTTTGGGAGAAAAATCAGTTGGTGTTTCAGTGTGATTGTACCCTATGCCAAACCTAACATTTGATGCACTTTGTTTGTTAAGCAGCAGTTGGTACCCTTTACTTGACTCAACCCATTTCCCACAGTCAACCTTGGTGTCAGCAAGCTCTTTTCTGACATTTCCTAGGTCTTCTATCATTATTTTAAGTTGTGATTGGGTTTCAATAGCATTGTTAGTTAATTTAGAATTTTCTTTTGTTTTAGCAGCAAGCTTTCTTTCTAAATCACATTTCATTTGAGTAAATTTTCTCTCAGAGTCATTGGCTCTGCCTTGTAAATGCACATTGGTCTCTCTTATGAGAGCAAAATATTCTTTACATGAGTTTGAACAAAGTCTTGTTAAAGATTCTTTTGATACCTGAGACAGGGCAAATTTTGTGGTGCAGCCCTCAAATGCCATTAAGGCAAAATTCTTTCTGCCATTGTCAGGTTCTCCCCAGTTGATGTCAAACATTTTGTTGTCTGCATCAGGATTGCACTCTGTAGTGTCAAAAGGAAGATTGCTCCAGTCAACATACCCTGAAGTGAACAGACTTTGTTGTGAGGGTTGCTGAGTTTGTGGAGGTTGTTTAGCAGCTGGAATGGAAGGGATTGATTGTTGGCTCTGCATTTGTTGAGCAGGCATCTGTATATATTGTATTTGTGGCACACATTGGATTTGTGGAGCTTGTGCCCGTACAAAATGTGCACTTCCATGTGTTCCATTATCCCTATTATAACTAGGGTTAAACTGATTTCCAGACTGAGATTGGTTATAGCTAGGGCTTCTACACTCTCTAGCAAAGTGTCCCAACTTCTGACACTTATGACATCTACGCTTAGATTTGTCAAAACAAATTTTTGTAGAACTGTTTAGTCCTGGAAATTTCCTTCCTGACCTTTTATAAAATTTGTTTGTTTTTATACTTAACATGGCCAGTTAGTGTAAAATGTCCATTTCTTCTAAGTCATCACTGCTGAAATTTTTTAAATCACCCATGATAAAACACATGTTATCAGCAGTTTGACTATATTCATCATTGTCATAACCTGGGAATGATCTTTCTGATGCGATCCCAGCAGTTATGTCAATGTGGTCAAAAGATCCAAAACTATTTGAACAAGTAGGTGAGTCTTGTCCCAATAGTGTTATACTACCTGGTAAATAGTCATCAGCTGTTTTACCAGAACTTTACAATTTTTTCTTTTGATCAATTTCTCTTTCAAAAGTTAGCAATCTCCCATGTAATTTTGTAAGAGTGAGGGAGTTAAAGTCTGGTGAAGATCTGAGGACTATAGAATAAGTTTCCCATTTTTCAGGTAAAGACCTTAAAAATCTATGAAGCATAGATACATTTGTATAGGTCTGACCATTTAATTTTAACTCAGATATTAATGAGGAGAATCTTTCAAATTGTTGTGCTAAAGTTTCCCCATTTATGTGAGTAAATGTTTCATATTGTTGAGCCAGGATTTCTCTAGTGTTGGCAATCACCTCTTCAGTTCCTCCAAACTGTTCTTTCAGGCAGTCCTAAAAGCTCTTTGGCACTTTCACAGTGTAAAAGTCCAGAGTAGATTTCATTTGGTAGTGCCATTGCCAACATAGAGAAATCTTTAGCATCAAGCTCAAGTTTTAGGAAATCATCTTCTGTGTAGTCTTTTGGGTCCTTTGGTATTTCAACTTTAGTTTCAAGATTAATGTTTACTGGTTTGTGAGGACCATATATCACAGATTTCCAACAACCGGTGCTAGTCTGAGACAAAGTATGAGCCATCCTTTTCTGCTATATGTTGTATTCAGAACGAACAAGCATAGCAAGTTTATTGGCAGAACCAATATTATGTGGATCCATTTTAAAGAGTATTGATTTGTCAAATATCTCTTAAAGGGATGGATGTTGAAAAAGTGAACTTTTAATCCTTTATTGAATATCAATAACAGCATGTGTCTGATTCTCAATATGTTAGATTGATATGTGATCAGATAAACTAGTGCTCTGATACCAATTGTTGGATCAGTATGCTCTTTGAAGGTTTACTTGCCTGTGAACACTTATGTGTTTAGCAAGTTTAATCAGATTTGCATAGCGGAATAAGTATATAAAGTTTCACTATCAACAGGAGTTATTACTCCCCCTGGATGTTTGCAAACTAAAGACAAGTTAATGAGAATCTAAGTATTGAATGTGAATGACAATAAATACTCAGATAGATTCTCAGTTAATGAAATGGAAATAACAATAATAAGCTTTGAAGGATTTCAGTTTTCAATTAAAATCAATATCTAAAACAGAGGGATGAACCCATCTATTTATAGACTTACAAATGCATGAACCTTGTTACAAAATCAAGTCTGCAACAAGTTACAGTCTTGGAACTTGTAAAAAAAGATAAAGTATTAATAAACAATTAAACTACTCAAACATAAGGGCGGTGGAAAGATTCTATTACAGGTGCTAATGAATGACAAACTACTGATGAGTAGTTTGTCTTCAGTAGTGCTTCAGTAGACTTGTCTGGTTTGACTTCAGAACTTCTGATCTATCTTCTTCAGTACTTGTTGAATCCTTCTTCAGTACTTGTGTCTTCTTTCTTCAGTAGTTCTATACTTAGAATATTTTGCAGAAGTATGAATTAGACTAAGGTTTGCAAAAGTGGTTTCCTCAATCCTTTCTGTCCTTACAGGTATCAAAAGAATCTCTTTTAAAGCTTTGCTCAAAATCATGCAAAGAATCTTTTGCTTTAATAAGAGAAACCAATGTGCACCTACAAGGCAAAGCCAATGACTTAGAGAGAAAATACACTCAAATGAAATGTGATTTAGAAAGAAAACTTGCATTAAAGACAAAAGAAATTTCTAAACTAACAAATAATGCTATTGAAACCCAAGCACAAATAAAAAGCATGATATAAAACCTAAGAAATGTCAGAAAAGAGCTTGCTGACACCAAGGTTGACTGTGAAAATTGAGTTGAGTCATGTAGGGGTTACCAAATGCTGCTTAACAAACAGACTGCATCAAATATTAAGTTTGTCATAGGGTATAACCACACAGAATCACTAACTGATTTTACTCCCAAAACTGCTAATGATAGGAGTAAAATAGTTCAAAATCAAACTTATGATATGAAAGAATGCACATCTTTTCATCAGAACTTTCTAAAAAACACAAGTGAAAGTTCTGCAGAAGTTGAATCTACTGACATTAAGTCATCAGTAATTTCATCTACATTAGGAGTTGAGACCCTGAAAATTGCTGATGACCTAATTCAAAATGCTAATACTGTCAGTAATTTGCCTTCCAAAACTCCTGAAAATTTAAAATTGAAAGGAAAGGCAAAACCATGTGAAAGTATGTGGTATGTTTAACCACATATAACAGAATTTTTCATATATAGAAAAGGAAATCAATACAATAAGAAGATTTTACAACTGATTGTGGGAAAACAAATAAAACAAGATTTTGAAAATACTTTCTGTCCCAACAAACAACAACCACGTAACACATATTCTCAGAAAAAGACTAAATTTCAACCAAAGCCTTTTTCTCAAAATTCTTCTTCAGTAGTCAGACCCAAACCTTCAGCAGTTTCACAAACTGCTGAGGTTAAAGATCTTATGAATATGGTCAAACTACAGATGACCAAAGTTGATGGTGAACCTCAAAAAGACTCCACCATTGAGCTCAAAAGCAAGTCCATGGCTAAAATGACATGGATTTCTAAAAATGGTCTACAACAAACTGGTACTCTTCCTGTTCTCAAGAGTAAACCCAAAGCCAAAATGACTTCTGTTCCTAAAACTGACTAATCTACTTTTTTTGTGCAGAGGGTCTCCAGAGGTCTAAACAGCATTTGGTATGTAGATAGTGGAGGCTCAATGCACATGATAGGATGCAGGTACCTGATCAACAATTTTATAAGCCAAAGAGAAGGATCAGTGTCCTTCGGGAACAATGCTAAGGGATATGTGCTAGGCTATGGCAATGTATCCTCTGGTAAAGTGAGGTTTGATAAGGTCAGTCTGGTTGAAAACTTGGAATACAACTTGCTGAGCATCTCTCAAATGTGTGATAAAGGATATTCTTCCTTTTTCACCAAAATAGCATGCACGATTATATCACCAGAAGGCAAGAAGTTGATAAAGAAGATTACAGAAGACCATACCTTGTTAGTTGCTAAAAGATGTGGCAATGTCTATGCAGTGGACATTGAAAAGGACAAGGTATTGAACAACGCTGCCTATTTCTTCTCAAAGGCATCAACTTCAGAAACAGACCTTTGGCATAGGAGACTTGGCCATGTGAACTTTAAGACCATAAATGAAGTAACTAAAATGAGCTTGGTCAGAGGTTTATCCTTGAAGGAATATCAGTGTAAAGAACACTGTGTTTCTTGTTAAAGAAACAAATAGTCTTACCACCGGGTAGGGATGATAAGATTATTGTATTCCACAGGGTTGATCCTTCACTAGCAGTTCTGGATTGAATGACCTGCAAACAAGAGTTGATGTGGGTAGGGAGACGACTACACAAGGTAGTAGTTTATAACAAAAACGGGGTGAATGAGGATACTATCTCAGTGATAGATCTTTGGGTTAGTAAAAAGTGTCCTTCCTACTAGGGATGTGATCCCTTATATAGGAGTGGACGTATGCCACCATTACCCAAGTCCTAACCGTGATGGGCCTAATCCCAGTTAGGTTGTCTCCTCTACCCTTGATTATGTTAGTAAGGTAGTTAAGAAGAGCTAAGATTAAGGGAATGATGGAATAGTTTACGGCCTTTAGTGTTGAGTCAGCGTAATAATTTCCACGATTCATGCATGGTGGTTAACCATGCATGATACTCGCCTTTGACCATTACGTGGCTGTTGACCAGGCGTGAATTACTTCTTTGGTCTTTTGCGCGTGAGTTCCTTCCGCTCAGTTGTACATCCGGGTTAGGGTATAACGATTAGTCAGTTTAGTACCCAATTCCATCATCTGTTTCAAGGGAAAGCAGCATAAATCCTCCTATAAGTCTAATGAAGAATCTAAAACAAATGCATGTCTTCAACTACTCCATATAGACTTATTTGGGCCAATTAAAATCATGAGCCTTGGTAAGAAGAAGTACTGCATGGTCATCATTGATGACTAATCAAGATTCACAGGGGTGTTCTTCTTATTTTCCATGGAAGATGCAACTGATATTATTAAATTCTTCATTCTATAAGTAGAAAAACAGTAATCTCTCTCTGTCAAAGTCATCAGAAGTGACAATGGGACAGAGTTTAGGAACAAAAATCTGGATGAATTATGCCTATCTAAAGGGATTGTTAGACAGTTCAGCATTCCCAGAACTCTTGAACAAAATGGTGTGGTAGAAAGGAAGAATAGAACATTGATTGAAGCAGCCTGAAAAATGTTAGCTGATTCAGGCCTACCTCTTTATTTTTGGGTTGAAGCAGTCAACACAGCTTGTTATGTTCAAAATTGAGTCATTGTCAACAAAATACATTCCAAAACTGCTTATGAAATTCTTCATAGCATTAAGCCTTTAATATCCATTTTCAGGGCCTTTGGATGTCAATGCTTTATCCTGAATACCAAACACTCTATTTCAAAATTTGCTGCAAAAGTTGATTCAGGTTACTTTCTTGGTTACTCTTCCACAAGAAAAGCCTACAAGGTTTTCAATTCCAGAACCAAGATAGTTGAAGAAACACTGAATGTCAAGTTCAATTAGTTAAAACACACACTCATTCTAGCACATTCTGCTGAACTCTTTGATCTTGACAGTTTTAATTTCGGACCTGAGAAGACTGCCATTACTTCATCTAAACCCACTTATTATGGTGATCAATGGTTTGATGATGGTCCTCCATCATGGACTCCACATTGAATCAAATCAACTCCTAAACCATCAGAAGTTTCACAAACTTCTGATTCAACAAACCAAACAACTACTGATATACCCCAAACTTCTTATTCAGTTCCCAAAACTGCTGAAGTCGTACAAACAGCTGAATCAGACATCATTGACCTCAGTAGTTTGTTTGAAGAAGCTCAAGAGCCCACTCCCATAACACAAGATCTACAATTGATTCAGCACAGAGATCATCCATTAGACCCAAGCATGGGTGACATTGTTGCAGGGGTACTTACAAGAAACCAACTCTCCAACTTCTGCTTTTTTCTCAGTATTCATTTCACAGTTAGAACCAAAAAAGTACCAGGAAGCCCTCAAAGATAGCAATTGGGTTGAAGCAATGCAGGATGAGTTGCTGCAATTTAAGAAGCAACAGGTCTGGGAAATTTGTCCCTTGCCTCGTAACAAGCTACCAATTGGCATAAGATGGGTTTTCAGGAATAAACAAGATGAGTCTGGTTTAATCATCAAGAACAAGGCAAGACTGGTGGTCCAAGGTTTCTCACAAGAAGAAGGAATTGATTATGATGAAACATTTGCTCCAGTTGCAAGGCTTGAAGCCATCAGGTTATTCTTGGCTTATGCTATTTCCAACAAAATTAAAGTTTTTCAAATGGATGTAAAGAGTGCATTTTTATATGGCGAAATAAAAGAGGAAGTGTATGCTTGTCAACCACCTGGGTTTGAGGATCATGCTCATCCCTATTGGGTGTATAAACTTGATGAGGCTCTATATGGGCTAAAACAAGCTCCTAGAGCTTGTTATGATACACTTTCAATATTTTTACTCAAAACTCACTTCACAAGAGGCTCCATTGATAAAACTCTTTTCATTAAACATGTTGGAAATCACATCCTCCTTGTTCAAATTTATGTTGATGATATCATTTTTGGTTCAAACAATACAAAACTGTGTGAGGAATTTAAGAAACTCATGCAATCTAAATTTGAGATGAGTACCATGAGAGAACTGCAGTACTTTCTAGGACTGCAGATAAAACAACAAGCAAATGGAACTTTTATACATCAATTTAAAATATGTTAAAAAATTATTGAATAAATTTTCTTTACAAGACTGTAAATCATGTTCCACTCCCATGAGCCTAATCACACAAGTTGAACCAGGTGATCAAGGAAAACAGGTTGATCAAACCACCTATAGATGTATGATAGGTTTCCCTTCTTTACCTAACTGCTTCTAGATCAGATATTATGTTTTTCAACATGTGTTTGTGCTAGATATCAATCAGCTCTTAGGGAATTACACCTTATGGCAGTCAAAAGAATTTTCAGATATCTGAAAGGAACTCCTAATCTAGGAATTTGATATCCTGCTATCAGTAGTACCAGATTGATAGCCTTTTCAGATAGTGACTATGCAGGGTGTAAAATGTCAAGAAAATCAACATCTGGTGGATGTCAATTCATTGGAAACTGTCTAGTGTCATGGCAATCAAAGAAGCAAACATCTGTGGCAACATAAACTGCTGAAGCAGAGTATATTGCAGCTGCAAGTTGTACTTCACAGATATAATGGCTTCAAAATCAATTTCTTGATTATGGAATCAAAGAGACCAAGACACCATTGCTCCTAGACAGTACCTCAGCCATTAGCATCATTAAAAACCCTGTTCAGTTTTTGAAGACAAAGCATATTGAAATCAGGTATCATTTCATCAGGGATTGCTATGAAAAAGGCAAGATTGAGGTCAAATATTTGTCAACAGCAAATCAAATTGCTGACATTTTTACAAAACCTCTTGACACAACAACCTTTCAGAGGTTAGTATCCATGCTTGGGATGCTAAATTTGGAGTAATTTTGTAAGTGTTTTCATTTTTCTGCAAATATTTCACTTTCACTTATTTTTGTTACTCATCTGTTACAAAACCTCTGATGACCATCAACAGAGAAAGTAGTGATGTACAAAACATCAGTATGGGAAAATTTTCTGAAAAGAGAAACTGCTGATGATAATAAAATCATCATAAGTTAAATTGGGTGTTTTCAAAACAAGAACTCATCAGTTGTTCAAAACTACTAAAGAGTAACTAGGAAACTACCGATGAACAATTTATTCATCAGAACTTTTAAACAAAAGGGCAAATAAGTCTTTTCCTATTTCAGAAGTTTGACCTAGGGCGGTTATAAACTTCTGAAAACCCCTCTTTTCATACTTATCATTTCAAAAACAAAAATTCCCTCTCTCAAACTCTCTGTGAAACCTGCAACTGTTCTATCAAATAATCATGGCTCTCGTTCTTAAATAGGGACACAATCAAACATGCTACTTCATAAAAGATGCAACCTGGTCCCAATATGACAAAATCATTGATTTAGTCGTAAAATCACAATTTTACACGGCGTTCACCATTGACCCACCAATCCACACTGAAACTCTAAATGAATTCTGGGCAAACGCTAAGACTGTTACCTTTAATGGTAAAGTCATTTCCCTGAAGATGTCGATCAAAGGGAAAGTGATGGCAATCACACTGGCTACGCTGGGAATCAGACTAGGTCTGAATTATGCTGAAGTCCCAGAACAAATTCCTAGTGGAACCATTCAATCAACCATAACTGAGTGTGGTTACCAATGTACTCTGTCACATGCTACCATTTATAAGAATTTTTTTTTTCGATCCAAAATACAAACTTTTGTTTCATTACATTATCACGTGTTTGAGTCCAAAATCAGGATCATATGATCAGATGTCCGCTACTTTACAACCAATTTCCCATTCCATTGTGAATGAAACTACTTACAGGGCATCATCATATTTCTTTGATGAGTTGGTGTTGCATCACCAAAATGATAAAAACAAATTTTTGTTGTATCCAAGGTTCATTATGCAATGTATTATTAAAGAACTTGGAGAAGAGGTACTTGTGGGTAAAACTACTACTTTAAACCCTTTAACCTCATAAGTATTCTCTAGGCATAACAAACCGGCTACTTTTCCAGAAGATGACCAAGGGGAACAAGCCACAGTCCCCAAGGAACCAACATCTCCTAACCCACTCCTAAAAAGTCTAAACAGCCAAAACAGCAAAAATCCAAACCCACCAACCCTAAAAGAAAGGCAGTTCAGGAAGTTGAGATGCCTGAAACTGCTGATGTGCAATCTGCACTTCCAAAAGATGTGACTGAAACTTCCTCTCAGTCTCATCCATCTCCAACCCCAATAATAGCACCAATACCAATTCAGTTTTCAAGAAAGCAACTTAAAAAGACCATAACTACTGACCCTGTTTTTGTAACTACTAAAACCTTTCCTTCTACTGAACCAGAAGTTTCACACCAAACAGTAGAAATTGCTCAAATTCTCTCTGGGCTAAAACAAAACATCACATCAGACAATGTCAATCCCTAATCACCCCTTAAAACAGGGGATGAAAACACAGAAATGGACATTGATGAGGATGTTATCAGCCCTATCCCAAGAGATGAGGAGGAACCAAGGATTCTGTTAAAACATGTAGGACTGATACTACATCACCAATCGCTCCTGATTATCTCCACAAGACATCAAACCAAATAGATAAACCAACAAATAATATATGTGTAAAACCAAGAATATTGCTGTCATATATGATAAACAAGTCGGCAAAGATTCTTCATACATACAAACATACGTACGTTGTTGAATGGGACGCCGGCCTAAGGTGAGCTCAACCTCAAGCCAACCTAGACTAGACCACACACAGTAGTCTTCTCCTAAGAACTGTTGTAGCTTTCTCATCGAAACCCTAAACCCTTACACAAATATATATATATATATATATATAATTAACTAAACTTGGGCTGGGCCTTAGGCATGTCTCCTGGGCTACCAGAATTGCCCCTATTCTAGTTCTATTAGACTAAGCCCATAGAGTTGCATAGCCACAGTCACAAATGCACCCACAAACTCCCCCTTGACCGTTGCTATCAACTCTAACAACCACTGATAACAATCAGTCACAAAACATGGATTAACAATTGTAGGTCCTTGGAATGGATCGATATACAAGCTAGATCAGATCTATCAAGGTGCGAAATCCCTTGATAGATGTTAATGCAAACGATGAATCGAATAAACGATTTTGAACACAAAGAACATGATTAAACCGGCTTGTCTATTGATAACTTTCAGTGGGAACTATATTAATTACAAGCTTGCGAAAGGACCAACCCTAGCCCATGCCATGTATTTATACTTTCATGGGCCTCTGCAAACAAAGAAGATGCATAGCCCAGAACAAAGGACATAACTATCTTCTTTGTTTGCTAACTTCTTTGTTTGCTAGGGTAAAACATACAAGACTATCATGCTTGACTTATAACAACGTCAAACATGTTACAATAAACCTATCAACCAAACACAAAATGATACTAATTTAGAGAAGCATTTTTCACACAAACATGCACTAACAAACTCCCCCTTGACAAATGCTCTCTAGATCTTCAACCTCATATAGTCTTCAGTCTTCAAAATAATCTGGAATAATCTCACCTTCTTCCAAATCATACACATCTTCACTGTCTGATTCATCAGAAAGTAATCCAGTTAAGTAAACTCTCAGAGGAAAACTTATCGAACCCTAGAAACAACTCCTCAAGTAAATCAGTAGGTGTAAAAGTATCTTCAGGTTGAGGCATATCATCAACAATCCTTTTCCCAGCACCAGTTGTCTCCACTCCAATACTCGACTCCCGTTGAGTAGTAGCTTGCACACCAAGTGTTGTTGAAGCACTTGGAGGCTCATTCCCCGCAGAGCGGTTAGGATCATTATCGGGGTCATCATCAATTCATCACCCTTACACGTCACATTCTCCCCCTTAGCCCGCAATTGTTTCACCAACTCAGCATTTTGTTGAAGAAGTGTCTGTATCAAAGTTCTATATTTTTCTTGTAAGTGGTGGTGGTTGTGTTACTGTGACTGCTAAGGTTGTTGATGGCATCTGTGAGCTTGGCTCATGAAAAACTACTCCTCCTCTCTTCCTCTGATGAGTCCGGAGAGGTGGAACATCATCATTATCATCATCATCACCATCGTCATCTCTCTTCCGTTTCTCCCCTCCACAATGTCAGTAGGAGGTTCCAACCTCTGTGGTGAGTCTGCAACAATCTCACTTCCCAAACATCAACAAAACAACTTAAACATTCAATAATTAAAATTGGGCCTTGTGGATTGAAAACAATTTTTGAACAACAACTTAACCCAACATTTTTCAAAAGTGGCCCTTGAACATAAATCCAAGCCCAAAAATTTTCAGTTTTAGAGTTATTTAACAAAGCAATGACTTGGCTTTTGAAAAAATTTGGTTGGTACGAAAATGAGACGTTTACCCGAACAGTACGTGTACCCCCCTTAAATGACCATTTCCCGTGCATTAAGACCTGAAGTAGAAAAGTAGAAAATCGTTTTGTGATTTTTGATTTTTTTATAAATAAATAAAAGAAATAAAAACACTAATAAAGTGAAAATAAAATAAAATAAAATGAAAATTCAAAAGCAAACACTCTATTTTAGATGAGATGTCACCGGTGAAAGGATCATATCAGCTAGAACAAGACTGAACAAACAAGTTAGAGTTGTTCAATGTAAATTATTTAAAGCACAGCCGCAGTCCAAGGCGATTACCAGTATATTGATCCACTTATACAAACTTACATCGTTGTCTTCAAAGCCTCACTTTACGTATTACGATTATGAGCATTTGACAGGTACTACGTGTCCCACAACATGACATACCCCTGCGATCAAGGTATGCACAAAGCTTCATCGTAACAGGTGAGTATATTGCTGGTATCCGTATAATTTACAAGGTACGAGACACACGGGTGTACATGTAAGCATATATCTGGATGTAGCAAAGTGACCGGTGTGATCTCAACCAGGGTTAGGTTAAATACCATTTGGTATGAATTTTAGCTTTGGGCTTTTTGAGATAGCCTTTTAGCATATAGGGTTTTGGTATTTATCCTTTGCATTTGCTCTTTTAAGATATCCAGGTTGTGCCTAGGTCAGCATACATTTGGATGCAGCAGAAGGACAACCAGGTTATCCCCAAATATATCAACAATATAAAGACCCGGAACCTCTGATTTTGGCAATCTATCAACACAAGAATTAAGATCGTAAAATCGTACGCCGATGTTATGTTCCCCACATGTACCATAGTCCTATTATATTATTATAATATTAGCCGAGTACGTGTTGTAAGTCTGCCTACTGGTATATCACATGATGGAGTTGCGGTCGCACTTATTGGTTTAAGTTCTCTATTCTGTTTTAAGTGTGACAGTCAAGCAGCTGATGTGCTATCATGTTCTATCTTTTACGTAGTGACAGCTCGTTTCTTTCTTTTTTTTTTAAAGGAAAAATATTTACAAAAACTTCAGAAACTTATGGGAGACGTAAAATCATTCAGGATTCCTCATCCCGCTCAGTTGCACCAACAGTTCAAAACGAGCCCTGTCAAATGCTTTGGTTAACAAATATGTAAAACAATCAGGTGCCATACAATTATCTATCAAAATTGTTGTACTCAATTAAGTATGATTCATATACTAAATATGCAGGATGCGTCAGTCCTAATTCAATTAACAAATGCGTATACGAATCAAGTGGCATAAAAATTACTCATTTAACGCGTTCATAAAAACTCATACTACATAATTATATAACATATAAAATGACATAAAGAATTAGTCAGACGGTCATTTGACCTGTTTGACCCTATCACGTTACCAAAATTCTAATTATGTAAATTATTTATTATTATTATTATTATTATTATTATTATTATTATACATTATAAAGGAAGAGACTGAAGTCTTCGTAGAGTTAAAGTCAAGCTAACCAGAGCACCTCTTTTTTTAATACCAGTGGGTTTACCCACGCGTTGCGGCGGGTTAAAAAAAACTTGTAATACTTTAGCAGTTTTCCCATCGTTGCGGCGGGTAAATCCTGTCGACAAACATTTAGTCCTTAAAGTTTGGTTCGTATTGCTCGACTTATCATATAAAGTTCTAAGAAAATGATATAGGGAGGGTAGTTCTTGACGCTTTTTAAGCAAGTCCTCCTCTTGCTTAATGACTTGCTTATACACACAGAGTCAGCGATTAATTAAAGAAAGCAACATCAAAATTTGAGAGAAAAGTCCTTCTAAGAAACAAATTTTACCTGTCAGATTCAACTTTAGTGTCATAAAAACCCAATACACATACCGGTAAATTAAAAAACCCCGAAGATATCAAATAAGTATCAAAATCATTAAAGCATTAGTTCCAAATTAGTAGCGGGTAATTTTTCACAGAACTCCCGAACACAAACTTAGAAAAAACCTCGACTATTTGTTCTTGGGTGATACATTTGCAGTGTAATATATTGTAAGATGTCTTATTTGATCATTTATGTTTCTTCTTTAATTTATATAGGTGAGTCGTAGTTGTAATCTTATTCTTTGTTTGTAATGTTTTTCTTAACACAAAAAAGATTATTTTTTCCCACAAATTAGCACAACCAAACTTCTCATTTAACACACTTATGCGATACACAGTCACAATTTGCGCAACCGAACTTCCCATCAAACACGCTTATGCGATATACAACCGTGATATTTCAAACTTACCATCAGGCTTCAGGACTATATTCTAAATATTTGTATTTTGTTTTTTTTCCTCCAATGAATGTTAACTTTGAAAGTGTCAAATCAGGGTTTTGTTATGATTTTGCATTTTTAAAAGTTTATAGGACGTTCTACTCTTTTGGTCACTGGTTTTTTATATATAATTGCTTTGTAGTTTGTCATTGAAAGTTATTTTTTAATGTACTTTTAGCTAAACTTACAATCATAATCGATCTATAATTACAACTAATAAAAATGAGAAATTAAAAAAAACTTACATGAAAGCACTCAAGTTAGCAAGGCCATCAACAACTATACAAATATTCAAAGTCAATATTTCTCATAACTAAACAATTCAGTTGAATGATAAACATGAAATCACAATTTATAAAAATTGGAATAAAAAGAATATACAAGAAAACACTGACAAAATAATGAAAATTAAATATCTAAAAGAACTAACAGAAAGCCCAATAAATAAATAAATAAATAAATAATTAAAATAAAGAATATAGTGTGCAAGACTACAAGTGTTGGCTTACTAACATCATAATCGGTAAGCACACAACACAAAAGTCAGTCGAGGGGTTGAACAATATCATTTGGTGACTTATTCCAAGAGAAATAAAGAAAACGGTGTGATAAGGCAATGGTATAGGGGGTTTTAGAGATTAAATTGATGGATGTTGATTTTAATTCATCATTGAAGATGAGAAAAGGAAAAGGTGAGACATTGAATCTCAAACTGAATTCAATAAAGATGAGAAAATGAAAAGGCGAGCATTCATTCTTGAATTGAATTGCTAGATTTAATTGAGGTGATAAAAGTAGGGCAAAGATGGAATTCAATTTCTATCATTTCACTATAAGAGAGTGATCAACTTACTATCATACCCCTCTAGGCATCTTAAAATTTGACCAGTTTACAATTTTCCCTTCTAAAATAAGCTCAATTGTGTTGTACATGTTGCCTAAAAGATTGTACCCATGGTAAATTACTATCTTGTACGTCCAGTTTACATAATAATGTTATAAAGATATAGATATATAGATATATATATATATATATACACATATTTTCCAAAGAAAACATAGAATTCATGATGATAGAAAAGTACTAATGAGTCAAGAATCAAAATCAAGGTAATAAAAACATAAAGAGATAGCACGTATTGAGTCTTATAAACAACAGGTAGCAAAATGCTTGATACATATAAAAATTGGTACTTAAAACAAAAATCACCCCTGCTTTTGAAAATCTTTATAAGAGTATAAGGAGATAATGAGACCTTTCGCGTTATCCCCGGTGATCTCGAATCTATCTTTTGCCATTTAGAGATAATATTAATTCACCTGTCAATTATCATCAATCACCATAAATCCGCAAATTCATTTTTTTCCATTAACACAGTTTCATGGTTAAAAAAACTATTTAACTAACTAAATCAAGATTCCTAAAAAAAAATACTAATTAACATTACAATGTTTGCGTATCAAATTTCAGTGGAAATAATGTTTGCGTATTAAGCTTCAATGAAATGCCATAGAGAGGAAAAAAACAATAAATAAAATGAAAGATACGGAAAGGAAATAATGTTTGCGTATCAATCTTTAATGAAATGCCATAGAGAAAAAAAATGATAAATAAAATGAAAGATACGTTAAGGAATTACCTGTGATGATAGAAGAGTTTTGAGGCGAGAAACCAAAGAATTGCGTTTGGTGATTTATGTGCCATAGAGAAAAAAATGATAAATAAAATGAAAGATACGTTAAGGAATTACCTGTGATGATAGAAGGGTTTTGAGACGAGAAACCAAAGAATTGCGTTTGTTGATTTATGTGGTGATTCTTCTTGTTGTTGACCCCATATAGATAATATATAGATATATAAGAGGAATGAGTTACTAATAAATTTATGATAATGATGATGAAAGGTTGATGATTATGAGGGGTTGAAAGTTCTCATATTTAAGATGCATCATAGGTTGTATTTTGTGTTCTAAAAGTTGAACATGAGGGTAGAATTGAGATAAGATTTTAGGATGTGAGGTATTGGATTATGCAAAATTTACTATTCTACCCTTCTAAGAGTCTTAAATGTCCATAAAGTTCCAATTATACCCTTATTATATAAGCATAATACAATTGTACATGTTGCTTTATTAGTGGGATGCTTGACAAAATTACAATCTTAGCCATCACTCCTCGTTAATAAGATAATATAAATCATTCAACGCAATCATTTTTGTTTTTGAATTTTAATCATGATAATTACGTGAAATTAGGCTCCATAGCTTTTATTAGTTGATTAATTTTAGGCGTTTTATGATAGATTGATGATATGGTATACGTGTCATTCATTACGTATTGGTTAAAGGATTGTCTGTTTGTTTAGAAAATTTAAGATTGGTGTAGTATTTTATTGATCTACTTTGGTAGGAGAAATTCCATGATCTGAAAATTATTATTTCAAATATATCCAAGTCCAGTCTTTGTTCTTGATGATTTAGTCTATGTGAACAACTCATCATCACCAGTGAAACGTACTCCAATTACCAAAAAAAATGCATAATCGATCATTGTCTTGGATTACAAACTTGTAGATAATAATTAGTTTGGAAATAGTAAAAAAAAAAAAAACTTAAAAGTGTATTTAAATGAACAAAAGTACAAAACCATATATGCTACACCAATTATTTACAAAAATGTTTCTAATCTACTTGACCGACCAATTTCAACCTGTACGCTAACATCTTTTGGCATGTTAACATCTTTTAAAGATGTTATAAGGATGCTAACACCCCCTCTCTCTATGTATATATACATATATATTAGTTCTTTTTTACTTAAGTTTTATTCCAAATTAGAGAAAAAAATAAGCGATAGAGGTAGACAATTCAATGGGAGGCAAGAACCAAGGTAAATTTTCTATGACCTTTATTAGTTAATTTTTTCATCTATTTTAAGTTTGAAGTTCATATTTTGTGTTAAAAATGAAGAAAAGGAAGCAAACCTACATCAACTCAGAAAGAGTTTGTTATTTAAGGCAAACCCTATGCCAAGCTTCTACCATGAGGGTCCACCGCCAAAGCTTGCGCAAAGAAGGTAATTAATAAATCATTTAGCTTCTAATGGTTTGTTAACACATATATTGTTGTCACTACAAAGTATTGATTATATTCATATAAGATCGAGGTGTTCTATTTAACTAAACAATTCTAACGAGCATAAAGTCTCCCAAAGTCTTATCTCCAGTTCATATAATCTCACTAAGAAAAAAAATCCACTATTAGCTTTATGAGGGTGTTTGGATGTGCTTTTTCCAAGTTATTATCTAATTATTGATTTTGGGTATTTAATATAACAATATCACTTTTGCAAATACATATCCAAACGATCCTTAGATGTTCAAATTTTTAGGTGGAATTGTGGAAACATACTAACTGGAGCCTTAGCTGGAGGAGTGGTGGTTGGGGATACGTAGCTAAAGGTTGACCTTAAATGTTCAAATTATTATCTACCAGCATGTAACTTTCGAGCTGTTAGTAATTACCATTCATTTGAAAGGTACTGGGAATGTAGCCAGAGGTTGACCCTATAACTTCTTTTATTGTAATTGACACATTAATTAATAGTACTTAGTGTGCATCCTATGCGCAATGGGTTCACTTGTTGTCAACATGTAAGAGGCAAAGGCGTCGTTTGACCCATAATAAAGCATAAATATGACTAGGCTATTTGCTCATATATGTATATTTATTTCTATTCAAATTGAGGTTATCCTTTTCTTTATAATGTTTGTCTTCCTGTTCAAGATTGCCATGGTCTCAACATTGAAGCACAAAAATCCTGTTGAGTTGTGTGGAAGGAAATACACGTGTCTTGGCTTATGAATTTGCATCCACGGGATCTCTATATGACATATTGCATTACATGAACACTTGTTTGCACTTTTGTTTTCGTGTTTAAATTAACAGATATATAAGTTGAAATATAATTGGTGTTGGGTTTAAAATCTATATAATATGCATATATACATGCAGGTAGGAAGGGCTTGTAAGGAGCACAACCAGGGTTCGTGCTTGATTGGATGCAGCGGGTAAAGATTTTTGTTGATGCAGCAAAAGGACCGGATTATTTGCATGACAAGGTCCATCCTTAAATAATTCAGAGATATTAAGTCTAGCAATGTGTTGATATTTGAGGATTTAACGGCCAAAATTGCTGATTTTCAACCATTCAAAACAATCACCCCGATATGGCTGCACACTTGCCATTTACTCGTGTTTTGGGAATTTTTGGCTATCGTGTGCCATAATAATACTTATATTATAAACTCTTTTCATATATATGCATCTACCCAACGGCAAAGTGGACGGGATGGTTCGGCTCATTGGCTACACTGGGCAATTTTTTAGCTGTTGGGTCACGTTGGGCAAGTCTATTACAAACTTACAAATCAAAACTTTTAATTTCTAAATGGACAATGACCTTCATATAATAGTGTATACAATATCATATTATTACTGCATGCTTTTGTCATGTAAATGAACTTTATCATTTACCAAGGTGTCTTCAATGGTACGGTTATGTAGATATGCAATGACCGGACAACTTACACAAAAGTGATGTTTATGTTCATATTGGTCTGTTACAGTAACATACCTTTGTTTTATTAAGATTTGTTCAATAATGAGTACATGGTTTTTTTGGTAAACTGCAATCAGTTGTAAGTGGCGGTGCACGTTTCTTTTCTTTTCTTTCTACGATTACTTGTTAAAACATAGTGCGCACATTTCTATTCTTTTTGTGTAACTTACGGCAAAAAACCTAAGTTTCATAATGTTGTATTGCAACCCATTTGTCGATCTCGTTGCAACGCGCGGGTAAACCCACTAGTCTCTAAATAGTAGGTAACATATATATGCATTGTGTCTTGTATGATAATCAATTATAATTGTACATAAATTTTATGAAGTATATAGAAAATGTTTTTTTTACCAATAATTTCCAACCCAACTGGTTTTAGGTGGGAGGGTTTCCCTCTTTAGAGGGTTTCCACCCGGTGTTAGTCACAGGTTCGATTCTCGTCCATCGAAAAATTATACCCATTAAGGTTGAAAGGGCCCGGTGTGTGGGAGGACTCGAACTTATAACTCGGAGGTTGTTAAGACTAAGATTTCACCATTGAACTACGTCTTTTAAAAAAATATAGAAAATGTTTAATAATATAGTATAGATTTATATAAAATAGTAGGTTTACCCGCGCGTTGCGGGGGAGTTTCGTACGTGTACAGTGTTAACTTGATCTGTTATATCGAGGTCTTAAAGTTGCGGGTTGAACGCCTTTACAAACGAACACTCATGTTAATAGGCACCTTTATAAAGTTATGCAATTTTACTTGTTACCACCAAAGTGTAACCTATTATCTAATAAAAACTACCAAGGTTGGTGTAAAACGTTAGCAATGAAGAAAATACAGTTTGTTTAGGTACATAATGTGAATATACATGGAAGCTATAGAAAAAAAGATTCTGTGAATTATTAGGCTAATGATGATCTTTTTTGCTAGTTGGTCATATTCAATGCAAACTAATCAGGTACAAGTCATATAACATGGTAATTTGAATCTTTCAATAAAATACTAATTAATATAGGAAAAATAATGGGAAAAAAATTACACATAAGTCAACCAAATTTTGATACTACACATAAAACATGATAAGAACTAATTTGAATTTGAATTTTTAATTAGAATAAAAAAAAGACTAACAAAGAGAGGAAGACAACCTTATTGATGATCAAGGAACCATTTAACTTATATATTTTAATTGTGAATTTAGCTTTTAAAAGACATGTTTTGGCATTACTCAGTTCTTTCTAACGTGGTCCATTTAGGCACCCACTGACAAAAAAAACTTCTAAATCTGTCATGGACATTGCTCCAAGGTTCGCTCGAATATTAACTGAGTATGCTGGTAAGAAATAAACATCACTAATATCTCATTATTGCAAGAGTAATAGCAGATTAGCAGCACAATATATGGAGTCGAATGACTCAAATGAAAAGAATTTGTACAGAGTAATAGTAACACATCTTAATAACTTGCCTAACATCATTTTAAAAATTCTTTTTCACAAAGAGACATGTTGACTGTTGGTGTCTTGATCTTTTCCCTACATGTAGTCAATAAATTTGGTAAGTTTAGTGTACCAGCATCCACCTTTTGTCACACATTCATTCATTTTAATAATCAAACTATAATGATTCATAAATATAATAGAGAAAGAAACAAAGAGAAACATAAATAATTTTTTTTAACCCAAACTTACCTCTCTCCAGAGTTTTTCCTCAAAAAGAAGCCGCCCGACTTATATCTTGTAGTTGGAAGTGAATTAATAAGATCTTCAGAAAGACCCCGACTCTCAGTCCCAATAGCCTCGCCTAAATCAAATAATTCCTGCATGAATTAAATAAGGGTATTTTAATTTCGTTCTTGCTGTAATTTATTAAGAAAACCTTAACATTAGCATTAACCAATGAACACTAAATAGCAAACCTCGTATGCCATATTGTCTAGATCGATATCATCCTGCCAAACTGTCAACTAATAAAGCTAATTCTCAGATTGGATAATAAGCCTGATTATGGGCTCAAGGCATTCATAAAGGTCCATGAAAAAAAATCAAAATAAAAAAGCATACCGGAGAACTTGAAGCATTGTTTGGACTATACTACTTGCTACATTAAAAAAAATGGCATAAGTAAATCCGATCATCAACTAAAGTTGATATGAACAATCAAATTAGCTACATAAGATATGAGTAAAGATGAAATTAACCACTACATGCAAATTCTAGCTTAACATCCTAAAGGGCAGCTACTTTTGGTTTATATGTATAAACATACACACACACACACACACATAAATATAGAGGTTTGTTGAAACATAACCAACATTAAGTAGAGAAACTATGAGAAGCACATAAATGCTTTTTTAATCATGGTGTTAAAACTTGTGGAACAAATAATAATGGAAATGTGATGGAATCAAGTATAGAAAACGTATCTCTATAAGTTCCCAACATATGCGTTAAGTTTTTCTTCTTCTTCAAGAATTCTTTTATGAATCATTTTCTTTATTTTTCTTGTATTTTTTTCTAGTCTTTCAAATGAGGCACAAAGTCTTCTATGTATACAAGACCTAAGGATGAGTGAAGAGACTAACTTAATTAGAGCCATAAATTCTAATAAAGTGAAATAAAGAACTCTACTCAATAGTCTCATTAATAATTTCACTAAAATCAATTAAATTCCATTGATCATATTATTATTTTTTTGTAATTTCCAACATCTTCTTGAATGAAACATTCATTGGTAACATTGATGATGAAGAAGGAAAACCATAAGGCAAAGGATGTTTGTGAGAGTAGGGATGGAAGAAGGAGGGTAGTATTGTAAAAGTGTTTTGATATTGTAAAGCATGAGGTGGGTAAAATGTCTACATTGCCCCTCTAAGTGTCTTAATTGTCACAACTATCCTCATAATACTCTTAAATTTCATCCTTTAATATGTTGTGCATGTTGCATCTTAAGTTGTATGGAAATGAAAATGACCATGTTGACTATCACCCCTCCTTAATAAGATAATAATAATAATATAGATTATAGCCATCACTCCTCCTTATTAGAATATTATTTTACAAAGTAAAGTAGTACACCACAATATAAACGTTATATGTGCATGTATTGATTTTTAACACGCATGTGATAAGGATGTAAAGTGGGAATTTATGGTGCTATTAGTAATAAACAATAAACACATTAAAAACAATTCTTAAAGACAATTCAATGAATAATCTATTAGTATGGTCTTGAGGGTAGGATTGGAATAAAATTTAAAGTTGTGAGTGAGATGATGATGGTAAAGTTACAAACATACCCTCCTAAGTGTCTTAATTGACACAATTATGCCCATAATACCCTTAAATTTTTTGCTTATATGTGTTGTAAATGTTGCTTCTTAAGTTGTATGGAAATGAAAATGATCATGTTGTACATCACTCATCCTTTATAATGTACTAGTAGGAAACCCGCGCATTGCCGCGGGAGCGATAATATAAAATGCCATATTCTATATTTAGTTTAATCGATTCTCTCGTGTATCGCGTCCATGAGGATTTATGTACCCTGATTGAGCCTTAAAAATATGCTCCTTAGGCCTTATAAATGGGTATTGGTCATATTAATGTTATGGAGCCGTATGGGTTAACACATTTTAATTTTTAAATAGACACCTGAAAAATAGCACTGAATTTATATTATAAAATCAAAGAAAAACAAAAAAAAATCAAGAACATATAACTATAAAAACAATAAAATAGAAATCCAACCTTAGCAGCATCAACAGATTGTCAATCGAATAGAAGAACCAGCAAGATGTGAACATCTGGGTGATGGGTATGGAAGAACTTATAGTTTCAAAAAGATGGAGTTATGGAACTCGAAGAGACGATTTCGAATTTCCAAATTAAATTTTTGGTTAAAGTGAATTTGTTCTTTATAACAATGTTATGTGAATGATGATTGGAATGTGAACTAATCACCATTTGTGTAGTTAATATTGTATTCATTATGATGTACCACAAAGGAAGATGAAAGGTTAGTATGAATTGAATTGATTAAGATGGCCCTAAAGTGTCTTAAAAGTTTGATGAATGTCCACCTTTAATACCTCTAAATTGGCTTTAAGTGTATTGTAAATTATGCTTAAATATTTGTACACAATACAAAATTACAATGTTGTACATCTTTTGACATAATATTTATCAAACTCTTTGAAAGGCACTCAAATTTTATTTACAATGTATACAACTTCCTAATAATCGAATATGCTATATTGGACACTATATAAAGGTAAAACTTGGACCAAAAACAAATTGTATGCAAGGCAACCAAATCCTGACTCGGCCTGTTTCAACCAAACAAACTGGATTAAAGCACCAGTGAAATAAAACGACGGGAAGATATTATCGATCCAATCTCGATCTCCAATAACATTTTCAGCTTAGCGTTGTGATTTTTATTGGAAACTTCCCTCAATTACCCAACATGCAGTTCCAATAACAGTTTTGAGTTCAGCTTGATAATAAAATCAATGGCAACATGATAAATATTGATCTCAAATCTATAGATAAAACACATTAATATTTATAAAGGATATTAGCAATTAAAGAAAAACAATTCCAATAGGGTTTCCTACAAAGCTGTTGAAGGCCGATTAGGATGATGTGTGCGTTTCTGCCTCTTTGGCCATACAAGAAGTGTTGAAATTGAATAGGCACACCAATTCTTTAGCAACCTCATCCTGCACACCATAATATTTAATGAATATAAGTAAGTGTATGTTTCCAACAACTAAAGGTATATTATTAACAATATAAAAGGACCAAAAATTACAAATCGACAGTAAAACAAATCGAGCAATGAAAAATACCTAGAATTGGTTAAATGGCGTTTCTTTCTACATGCGAAAGCTATGAACTTTTTCGTGGTTTGCATCATGAGTAACCTAGACATGTCAAGTAATGATATTTGTAAGATAGGTTTCTTGAAAAGTAAAACAAGTTGAAGTTACTGAGCCAATACAAAATAAAAGCGTATGCCAAAGTTCAATATTTTATTGGGAAAAAATAATGCAATACATACCGTTTTAGGCTGATGACCCAGGCAGAAAGCTTTCGTCTTTGTCTCCTTTTCACAAATCATAAATCGTTCCATTTCACGCTCGATATGCTTGCGCGCATTCATTAAAGCCTGCTAGTAAGAGGCACTAACATATGTCCACATGCTTGGTCGTCCCTTTTCACAGATAAATGGGAAGCATATTCTATTTCTCTATGGTTGGAGATGAGAAGAATGGGAAGCATGTAATTTTTGAGACATGAGAAGGTGAGGATAAATATACACTTCATGCACACTCAAAGGTCTTAATATTAAGCATTCAATTAAGATTTATTGTGTTTTATGAGGGTGAGTTACATCTTGAGATGGATATAAAGTATGTATTAGATACATATACAATTGACATTAAATGTTGTACAAAAGGGCATAAAAGGAAGAAATTGGACAAAAATTATAGATTTATGACTGAATTAAAAGTTTTGTCCTTTAAGTATATACCCGATTGCAATGAATGTCCTTTAACTTTAAAATTGATTGGTTTTGTCCTTTATGTTTTAAAATCTTGCACGTTATATCCTTTATGGCTAACTCGGTTAGTTTTATTCGTTAAGTTTGGTCACGTGACCTGCACGTGAGGGCATTTTAGTCCTTTCATCACCCTTCTTCCCCAATTTACAGTTCACACTCTCTCACACACACACACACTCTCTCTCTCTCTCTGGACACACCCCCACCACCACCACCATAACCACCTACGGCATCTCAAATCCTACCACCACCACCTGCACCTGAAAACCCATCCCCAAAAACCTTGATTATCACCACCACTGGCCACCCCATACCAGTTTCACATAGCAACAACAAAATCAAATTTCAAAGTTAAAAAATCAAAGAACATATCAGTTTGTACTTCGATGTTTCTTACCGGAAAACAGATCTTCGATGACAAACGGTGAACAACGCCCTAATTATCGATTTGTTTGCTTCTTTGACCTCAATCAACGATATTATTAATATTAAATAATGACCAGAAACGCAATCTTATCCCTCAATGACAGCCGTCGTCGGATAGTAGTTCACCTCAATCAACCTTATCCCTCAACGATTTGTTTGTTTCTTTGACCTCAATCAACGATATCAGTTTTGTACTTCATCTCTAATAGTTGTTCATCTTTCCTCCATCCCTATTTATTTGTACTTCGATTTGAACAAAGATTTTGGGGATAGAGTTTTATGAAGATTTGGGGTTGCTATGGTGGGGTTGGTGGTGGTCAGACGAAGACGAAGATGGTGGGGTCCGATGGAGTTGGTGGTGGTCGGTAGGAGGGGGATACGGTGGAGGGTGGTGGAAAGGATAAAAGGTTTGTTTTGGTGGTGACAGCGGCAGCTGGTTGTGGGTTGGTGGTGGCGGCACTTGGTTGTGTGGTGGTGCTAGCTGAGAGAGAGAGAGAGAGAGAGAGAGAGAGAGAGAGAGAGAGAGAGAGAGAGAGAGAGAGAGAGAGAGAGAGAGAGAGAGAGAGAGAGAGAGAGAGGTGTTAATAAAGACAGAGTAAGATTTTTTATATTATATATAATTAATTTTTTTAATTTTAAATAAATGTGTAAAAGACCAAACTACCCTTTTGTTACCTGATTTAACGATAAAAATTAACCCAGTTAGTGCAAAAAGACAAACCATGTAAGATTTTAAAAGATAAAGGACAAAATCAATCAATTTTGAAGTTAAAGGACATTATTTGAAATCTGGTATATACTTAAAGGACAAAACTTGTAATTCAGTCTAGATTTATACTAAGACTTTTAATATACCATTTTAAAAAAGATGTAAATTTACCTTCTTAGCCATCAAGCACCCATTATATAATAGTATATATATAGATTATAAATTATAAATACGTTAGTTGAGACATTATTGCATAGTTAAATATAAAGACGTACAACGTCCTTTTAGGACCAACAAACAAAACAAAATCAAAGACGCAAGCAAACACACATAAACCTCTTACCTTAAAATCCAATTAAATAAAAAAAAAATGATCCTCAGCCACGAGGATTTCATTGATACATAAAAGTATAAAACAAAATAAAAAACCTACCCCCCAAATATATATACCATACCATTCACCCTATTATTATCAAACTCACAACTTCCCTCTCAACCACCATGAAGACTCCTGGCTTCTTTGCAGCTTCCATGGCCGCTGCCTCCGCCACCACCGTCCTCACTGGAGTCAAATCTTCTCGCCCGGTAAACCGTCATAAAAACCTCTTATTTTAGCTTGTAGAAACCATGGGATGGGACAGCTGCCACTTGAAAAAATAAAAAAACTAGTGTTTCTTATACGCTAAAATCTTGATATCCCGCATATAAATTTGGTTAAGCCCGAGACAACCTCGGATGAGAAAAAGTCTTGGGTCCACCGCTTATCATTGATCATGTAATTATTTTTTATCAGTCCAACTTGCTCATATCTTTTTTTTTTTTTTTTTTGGCTTTGTGTAGGATCCTGTAACATCCTGTCCAAATCGGTCAGGTACTTGTGTGGAGAACACCAGTAGTAGGCCGGAGAAATTTGCACCGAGGTTCGATGGACTGCGGTTCATAGAAACACTCGTAACGGCTCATCGATGACGATAAACCTTTAGATCCCTTTCAAAAACAATTCTTGTTTGTGTCTGATTTGTATTCATCTGGATTTGGTTTGATGATGCGGAAGCTTTTGTTATCAACTTACTGTTATTAATTTATGTGTCATTATCCATTTTTCGTGGATGTATTGTTTGTGTACCTCAGCAACAATAACAAGCCCGAGAGTGGACAAATTGTCACCATATTATTTTCCAGTGGATTGAGCCAATCAAAACCTTTTTTTTTTTTATAATTAATTACATATATCCCCCTATTTTTAACTATAATTACATATATACCCAACCAAAATTTAAATTACATATACCCCCTACAAAACTTCATAAATTACATATAAGCCCTCATGCATCCTACAACTTGATTTCACCGAAACGAGTGTTCTAACACTCTTACATAATCATTATTAAGCCCTCATATCATTACATTCATCATAACATGTAATGATATAAGGTGTTTAATAATAGAATGAGTATATTTGATATTTTTAGTTTTTGAGAATGGAAATAAGTAAATAAAATTTTTGACTTAGGTATATATGTAATTTATGAAGTTTGAGAAGAGGAAATATGTAAATAAAATTTGATTCAAAAAAAAAATAAAATAAAATAAAATTTTGACTTGGGTATATATGTAATTTATGAAGTTTGGAGGGGGATATATGTAATTGCCCTTTTTTCATTAGGTATATAATAATATAATTATATTTATATAATAACATAATTGAGTTAGATATTGTATTATTTAATTGATATAAATGATTTGATCATTAAACAAACCTTAGTTGTTGACATTGTAACAATCATTTCTACCTTAGTAAATGAGTCTAGTTGTTTATAGGTTAATTGGTTTGTTAAAATTTGGAATGAATCGAGATTAAACGATTGCTAACTGAATTCAAAGCTAAACTGGAATCATTCGATCTCGCACTCAAGTTTCACATATTAAACATATTAAATTTAAGCTTTGCAAGCTTATATAAGTGTGTATCTATACATATAATATTTAGGAGCAATTGTGGACACTTGGCAATCATTTACCACCCTAGCATTTAATGGTCATCCCTCATGGCACAATGTGGTAATTTATAAAATTTTCTTTTTCTTTTAATCAAAAATGCCGTAAATATATAAAGCAAATTAAAACACGCGTATAACCTAACCCCAATTTCTTTGCAAATCGCCGTTCAACCAAAACCCTAATCATAGACGATCGGCGATCGTCCATATCAGAGCTTCTCTTCCCGTCTTCTTCATCTCATCTTCAAGGTATTCTTTCTTCTATTCTTCCTGATTTGTTTGTCGATTAAGTTTTTTTTTTTTTTGTATGTGTTTTGTTTGATTTCAATTATTTACCTTATAACATTATTGTTTTCTGATTCGATTGCTGTTCTACTTCATATTGTTTTTATCGTCCATTTGGATTTGAAATCCTGTTTATATACATTATTGTTTTGAATTAATCGATTGTTTTAGGGTTTTGGTTTTGGTTTAGGTTTTAATTAATCCTGTTTACATACTGATGATTATTATGGAAAATATGTTTTTGGTCTCTATTTAGCTTTCATGTTTTAGGTTTATGATTCGATTGATGTTTTATAGAAACCTTAGAACCGATTGTTATGATTTAGTTTTTTTTTTTTTTTTTTTTTTTTTGAACATAAAACTTCATTCAAAAAACGGGGTGGACCTCAAATAAAGGACCACACACCACACCAATTACAACATATACAAAGGGAATCTAACCCAAGAATTCCATTCAATCCTATAACGTTTGTATCTATATTTTAACCAAATAAAAGACATAGATTTAACCAGAGCCACGACTTCCACCACCTTCGGATCCGCATTATGAAAAACCACCTTATTGCGTTCTTTCCAAATCGCCCACCACGTCACCATGAAAATGCCTCGAATAATATCCTTCCTAGAAACAGAACCTGCAGGAGGGTTATTCCACTGCAGAATGTCTTCCAAAGAGGTAAAACATACTGGATCAATGTGACACCAACTCCAAACAAGCCTCCACACCCCAGATGATAACCCACAATCGAAAAAAATGTGAGGGACAGTCTCATCTTCTGAACAGCACAGCGGACAAAGAGTACTAGGCAGACCAACATTCCTTCTAACCAACTCGACACGCGTAGGAACTCTACCCTTAGCGATTCTCCACACCAAGACGTTTACCTTAATAGGAACCCAGTTAATCCACCACAAACCTTGGTTCAACGACCCGCTATAATTCTGCCTCAAAGATTCTTTTACAGCCGCAACAGAGAAGCCATTATTCGACTTATTATCCCAAAGCCAGCGATCTTGACCATCCTTAAATTGAACCTGAGAAAGCATAAACATGACGTCTTGAATTTCCGAAATCCCTTCAACCGAGTTAGCCCCCAAGTCCCAGGAATCCGCTAATTTATTCTGCAGCCCGTCAAAACAGACCCGACTGCTGACAGAACAATTTTTTTTCTTTTTCCATAGCGAAGAGACCCGGCCATCTAGAATATAGTGGCGTGTCTCCATACCATAAATCCTTCCAAAAATTAATGAGGTCCCCATTCCCAAGCTGACATGTAATTAAACTGTCAATACTCGATCCATTAATGCGACTTCTTTCCAATAAATTGGCAATCGCCTTCCAGGTACCCGGTAACGCTTTATTGATCGGGAGAAACGCCCATTTGTTTCGACCCCCATGTATACTAATCACAACCTTTCTCCACAGCCCTTCCTTATTTGTTTTAAACCTCCACGCCCATTTCACTAGGAGCGACAAATTCACTTCAGACAGTTTCGAAATACCCAACCCTCCAAACTTTATTGGTTTTGTAACAACCTCCCAAGAGACCCAATGGATACCTTTACCCTCTTTACTCCCTAACCACAAGAATTTTCTCATCAACCTCTCAATCTCTTCAATCACCTCCTTAGGGGCTTTAAATAACGAAAGATAATAAACTGGGAGGCTAGCAAGGACCGATTTAATCAAAGTCAACCGACCTCCCATAGAAAGCACCTTAGCCTTCCATGCTAGAAGTCTATTTCTCACAACCTCAACAACGGGATCCCAATGAGCCGACCTATTCATATTAGCACCAATTTTTATACCGAGATACTTGAAGGGAAAATCACCGACTTTACAACCCAATATCTTTGACATACTACAAACCGCCTCAGGAGAAACTCCCAAACCAAAAATAAATGATTTATGAACATTTATTTTCAATCCAGAACACATATGAAAAATACGCAACAACCAATTAGTCATCAACACATTATTTGTAGACCAAGTACCCAATAAGAGCGCGTCATCAGCATACAGCATGTGAAAAATAATCGGACCCTCCGCATTCAGTTTAATCCCCTCAATATCCCCCAAACTACAAGCCTTCGTAATCAGATTAGCCAAGGCCTCCATAACTATCAAAAACAAAAACGGAGATAAGGGATCACCTTGCCTAAGACCCTTTTGACAGTTGAACTCAAACGTAGGCGAACCATTCACTAAGACCGCTGACCGAGCAGAATACACTATGCCTCTAACCCAGCAGCACCACCTATATGGAAACCCCATCTGCTCCATGATAGACAACAAAAAAGCCCAATTCACGTTATCGTACGCCTCTTCAAAATCAATTTTCAATAAGAATGCCTGTTTGCCATTTTTCTTTATCCACCCAATAAGCTCATTAAGAACAAGCGGCCCATCTAAAATAAAGCGATCCTTAAGAAACGCAGACTGAGAATCAGAAATCACATCCCCCATAACCTTCTTAATTCTAGAAGCCACCACCTTAGAGATAACTTTATTAATAACGCCCACAAGATTTATAGGCCGATAATCCTTCAACCCCAGAGGAACTTTTGTTTTCGCAACAAGAGTAATGTGAGATAAACTACACTCTTTACTTATCATACCCGTATCGTAAAATTCCTCAAACATCCTAACGAAATCGTCCTCCATCAAAGACCAGAAATGTTTAATGAATTGGAAATTAAACCCATCTGGACCAGGCGCCTTATCAGACCCACAATCGAACACCGCCGCCTTAATTTCTTCCTTGGAAAAAGGAGCAATCAGACCGTCTTTCTTCTCTAGAGGAACCTGCTTCAAATTATCACAAAAAAACCACGGTCTAGAAGAATTAGTCTCGCGAAAAAGCTCTCGATAAAACCTGAGAACTTCTCGTTTAACTAACGGAGGTTTTGAAACCCAAGTCCCATTGATCATAACGCCCGGGATATCATTCGCCGCTTTCCTACCATTAATACACCGGTGAAAATACGCCGAATTTTCATCACCCAGGGAAGCCCATTTTAACCGCGCCTTCTGTTTCAGATCTTTATTTTTCAAAAAAAGCATTCTATCCACCTCTTTTTTACTTTCCACCCAGGCCCACATCTCGTCTTCCTCAAGGTCTCGATTCTCCATAGTAAACTCAAGCCGCTTAATATCATTTTTAATAACCTCGAGCACCTCCTCTTCTTTTCTAGAAACCGATTTCCACCATTTCTTCAAAGCCACCTTAACTGCCCCCAATTTTTTTGAAATCGTCACATCTGCGGGACCATTCCCAGAAACATTATTATACGCATCCCTAACCACCTCCTCACACCCATCCCTGTCTAACCAAGAATTGAACCACTTGAATGGTTTTGGGCCAAAGTTATTATCACTGATAGTTAACAACAGAGGGCAATGATCAGACAATTCCCTAGGAAGGGCCCTAAGGCAAGCCCCATGCCATTTGTTATGAAAATCTTGACACACCAACATACGATCAATTTTGCTCATCTTCGCAGTCTTGCCAACACCTGTCAGAAAAGTGAATCTACTGCCCTGCATAATAAATTCTTGCAAACACGCATCGTCAATAAAATTATTAAAATCCCGAGCTGCTCTGCTATTAAATTTTGAATTTTTTCTCTCAGTATCATATCGAACCGAATTAAAATCTCCTAGAAAAATCCACCTCCCCACCATACCCTGCATCAGAGCCAACAACCGTTCCCACAACGCTCTTTTTTCCCCCACTTTTTGCGGCGCATACACATTAACGATGTGCACAACCGACCCATCCTCAACAAGATTCCCAGACGTCATAATGAAGTGCTGTTCCGACAACGTATTAAATTTTTTAAACTTTCTAGGATTCCAAATACTTATCAAACCTCCAGATTTACCCCTAGCCCCAAAACAATCCATACCAAAATCACCTTTCCCCCAAACCAAAGAAAAATCAAACTTCTCAGGGTCAACAAGTATCGATTCTTGAAGACCTAAAAAATCAACACTGTACTTCGAAACCAACCCTTTCACCCAAGAGACTTTCCCTACCGCCCCTACCCCTCTAATATTCAAAGACATAAAATTCATCGCAAACCTGATTGAAATCCTTCTCCTTCAATGGTTTTAGAGACCAAATTACTAAACTCCTGCAAATTGATCCCTAACCGATTCCCAAACTCCACTGTAGCCTCCGATTCCTTCTCTTTTGCGGACCGAACATCATAATTTTGCACAGCAATTGCAGGGTTATCGACATCCTGCTCCTGAACCTCCACTTCATCCAGAGTCTGCTGTTCGTTAAAGAGAACCTGAAAAGAATTTGAAACCTGGATCGGGCCCTCCCCACGAATTTTAACAACATGCTGGTCCAGGCCCATTATAATGGGGTCCAAATCAAATGGGTCGTCAGCTAATGGACATGCAGTCTTGGGCTCCTTGGTGGGCCGGTCATTGCTACTAGAATAGTTCCCTCCTGAGTCCAGGCCCACTCCCATCCTTTTATTCTTTAATTTTTTTTCTTTTCAACTGTTTATGTGGCCCCCTTTGACTATTCTGAGTGCATTCATTAATATCCTTGTTTGAAAACTCCACCTCCACTTCAGACAAAACATCCGCTGACTTCTCCACATTTTTTGGTATATTAATATTATCATTATTAGTATCCATAACACTCACCCTTTCCACATTTATAGGTATATTATTATTATCATTATTAGTTTCCATAATACTCTCCCTTTCCACATTTATAGGTATATTATTATTATCATTATTAGTTTCCATAACATTATCCCTTTCCAAAATTACATCCTTCGCCGGAGTTTCTTCCGAGTCCATCGCTGAAACAGAATTCCGATCAAGATCATCCGAATTACTATCCTTCACATAATCTGCTTCAAAGATAAAATCTGTGATCCAGTCTCTATCATCTTCCTCAATCCAAATCTTCACGGTTTTCCCACACCATTTTAAGAACAACACCTCTTGAACTCGGGCACCATGACCAACCAAGACACCCATGTAATGAAAAGAAGAGTCAATTTCCAGCTTATCCACCCTCGGTTTTCTAACCACTGTTCCAAAAAAGGACCCGATATTATCTAAAACTTGGTCATCAGCCAGGCACAAAGGGATCCCAACCAGTTTTAGCCAAGCAATTCTTTCAAAACTTATCTCTTGACCTTCCCAAATATCCACCGAGCTAAACAGTTCCGGTCTACCCACCAACTCATCCTTTGCCATTACCGCATGCTCCCTACTTTTGAAAGAGATCAAAACAACCAAACCACCCAGGCACCTTACTTCACCTTCCCCCAAGCCCATTTCCATCAGAAAACATCTAATCTTTTGAAGGACATCCAAGGAGCAGACTTTCAACATTATCGTCCTCCCGTGCAGCCCCTCGTTTGCACTTACAGAATCGTCTATCAAAATTGTTTTACCTCTAGAGGCACCAGAGAAAGCCTCCTTAAACGACATAGCATTTGCATTGAAAACATTCTGAGAAGAATTTATCCCAGACCCATTGTGTTCCTGCTTCTTATTTACGGTACTATCCTTGTTGGGAGGATAACTCGACTTACGAACATTAACCTCTCCATCCTCCAAAACAAACCGCGCTACATTCACCTTGAGTTTATACTCTCCCAAACGAATAGAGGATAATACTTTCTCCATCTCCCCACGGTCTTCGACGTCGAACAATGAAACGAAAGCAAATCGTCGTCCTTCTTTATCCCTTTTTCTCGCTACATAAATATCGTAAATAGATCCAAAGTTCCTTACCTCTTGAGCCAGATCCATACCACTACATCCGTCGGGGAGATTAGAGACATAAAACTTGGTTATCCTTGCCGCTAACTCCGCCGGAATAGGTTTCCGGCGAGACCCCATCGCTGTTTTATGATTTAGTTTTTGATTAGTGGTTTATGTTTTAGGTATCGATTTATGGTTTAAGAAATACTTTATTGGTTTGTTACTATTTAAGCGTTCAACTTAGAATGATTTTGCATTTATGTTATAGGTTTGTATTAAGCTTGAATGTTTTAGGTTTGCATTTAGTAAAAATGGTTCAATTGATTTAGTCTTCAATTTATGTTATAAGGAACCTAGGAATGTTTCAGATTTCGATTTATAGTATGTCCGAAATACGGATTACAAATATTATCCCTAATTGCTAAGCGGGACATTATTCGTAGTAATATGTTTTAGGTTTGCATTTAGTAAAAAATTGTTCAATTGATTTAGTCTTCAATTTATGTTATAAGGAATCTAGGAATGTTTCAGATTTCGATTTGTAGTATGTCCGAAATACGGATTACAAATATTATCCCTAATTGCTAAGCTGGACATTATTCGTAGTAATATGTTTTAGGTTTGCATTTAGTAAAAATGGTTCAATTGATTTACTCTTCAATTTATGTTATAAGGAACCTAGGAATGGATTGTTATCATACATTGTCTGGATTAGGTTTGCATTTAGTAAAAATGGTTCAATTGATTTAGTCTTCAATTTAGTCTTCAATTTATATTCTTTATGTTATACTCATATAAACATTACTTTGCTGATATGTATTTGCGATTATCTTTTGTGGTTGCTACAGGTGCATACACGTTCGGAATACAATGGTTTATGGATTTTGGATTGAGTCGGAGGGTAACAACCGTGTTTGTATTGTAAGATATCTGTTACAGGCTAAAATGTATATAGTACAGTATGTTTATACTTTTCCTAATAATATTTTAATGTTTGTAATTCTAATCAGGCGTTACCAAAACTCTATCATAAGTGGATCGAAGATTATGGTTATCCTACTGGTAACACCAAAATCCGTACCTTGGACTCTAAAGTCTATGACATTAAAGTGTTGAATATTGCTGGCAAGTGGTTCTTCTACAATGGTTGGAGAACAATGATTACTGAATTGAAGTACCCATCTGGGTGTAACTTTCTATTTCAGTATGAGGAAAACCTTCGCTCTTTCAGGATGATAACTTTCCATCAAGATGCAGTGTATGCAGCTGGTAACTTTTTTTACTGCAAATTGTCCGATCCTTATACCAGTGAGAAGCGTCTGGTATGTGTTTCTATTAATCAAATTACATCATTATATTTTATTATACAATTTTTTGATAAAAAAAACTTATTTTAAACCCCTGTCAACATTTTTTGTGTTTTTTCCAGCATGTTAGTTGTTACGTTGTTCATGGTTTATTGAACAGACAACTCCCGTTGGACCCAATTGCAGTTAGAGCTCCTCCACGTAAAAAGTTTCAGATACAGCTAGCAGTTGATGATGGTCTCTTTTATGTCACTAAAGGATGGGCTTTCATTAAGGAAACTTTTTCAATCAAACCTGATCATCTCATTGTCTTCGAAATCATTGATGAGGTCTTCTCTGTTTTCTTAAATATAAATTCTAAATCTTTAGATTTATTTTTTTTGCTCGTTGTATACGTCATAAGGCTGATAAAATGTATATACTTCTTTTTGGTTTAACAGAGCACATACAATATGTCGATTTTTGAGAAAAACAAGCTTACTCTTCCTCCTGAACTTAAATGGGAAGCTGAAGTTAAGGAGGAGGATGATGATGAAGATTACTCTGATGAAGATATCATTGTCGTTTCTACTGATGATAGTGAGGAGGTTGTCGTTTCTGATGATTTCAGTGAGGAGGATGAAGAGGACACTGATATGGAGGAAGAGGATGATGATTCTGAGGAAGAGGACGATGTAGGTGTGCCAGTGGTGTTCGTTGTTGACAGGCACTATGTAAGTAATAATATTTATTTTTTAAATGTATTAACTTAGATGTATTTTAGTCCTGTTTACATACTACACTGATTTTAATTAATCGATTGTTTTAGGGTTTTGATTTAGGGTTTTGATTTAGGTTTTAATTAATTCTGTTTACATACTGATGATTATTATGGAAAATATGTTTTTGGTTTCTATTTAGCTTTCATGTTTTAGGTTTATGATCCGATTGATGTTTTATAGAAACCTTAGAATGGATTGTTATGATTTAGTTTTTGATTAGTGGTTTATGTTTTAGGTATACATTTATGGTTTAAGAAATACTTTATTGGTTTGTTACTATTTAAGCGTTCAACTTAGAATGATTATGCATTTATGTTATAGGTTTGTATTAAGCTTGAATGTTTTAGGTTTGCATTTAGTAAAAATGGTTCAATTGATTTAGTCTTCAATTTATGTTATAAGGAACCTAGGAATGTTTCAGGTTTCGATTTGTAGTATGTCCGAAATACGGATTAGAAATATTATCCCTAATTGCTAAGTATGTCCGAAATATGGAGGAAGAGGATGATGATTCTGAGCTAAGAGGAGGATGTAGGTGTGCCAGTGGTGTTCGTTGTTGACAATTATTTTTTAAATGTATTAAGTTAGATGTATTTTAGTCCATCAGGTTTATTATAAGTCTTTATATGTTAGTGCAGCCATATTAGTGGTTTATAAGTTGACGACCTCCTAATATGTGTCAACTGTTGTTACTTAGTATTATGTAGATCTTAGATGTTAGGCTTATAACAAATATGGGTCAACTGTTGTTGGTTATTAAGATGCTAAAAATGGGTGAAGTGGTCTAAATGTTAGATGTTACTTTATGGACAAATTAACCACACCTGTTGTTACTTATGTAGACTTCTCAAACAAATATCGGTCAACTGATTTATTTGTTAGATGTCAATTGATTTAGATTCATTTTAGTTTCAGCTACACAAATAGGTCAAATCTGGTCAAATCATCAGATTACACAAATTGGTTACCAGTTGGTATAAAATATATATTTGATTCAAATGGGTCATCTGTGGTCATCGTTTGAGAACTGCACCAATTTAGTTGTTTATTTAGACTTTGTTGACCTTATGAGGTCAAACTGCACTCAAATGGTCTTTACTTGTCATATGGGTCAAATGCCATTTACTATGTAAGTTCAATCATTTATTTTTAAAATCTATTAACTTAAATGCATGTTAGTCGAACAGTTTTATTATAAGCCTTTAGATGTTATTGCAGCCATAGTAGTGGTTTATAAGTTCACGACCTCCTAATATGGGTCAAGTGTTGTTACTTAGTCTTATTTAGATGTTAGATGTTAGTCTGTTGTCAAATGGTCTTTACTTGTCATATGGGTCAAATGCCATTTACTATGTAAGTTCAATCATTTATTTTTAAAATCTATTAACTTATATGCATGTTAGTCGAACAGTTTTATTATAAGCCTTTAGATGTTATTGTAGCCATAGTAGTGGTTTATAAGTTCACGACCTCCTAATATGGGTCAAGTGTTGTTACTTAGTCTTATTTAGATGTTAGATGTTAGTCTGTTGTCAATTATGGAAAAACTGTTGTTGCTTATTTAGATGTCCACTTATGTCATATCCAAATGAGATGACAAGCTATATTTATATATTATTATTGTATAACTTTCTATTCTTTGTTATTTGCGTAGCGTATGAAGACCCCTTGGGCAAGGGAAAACGGGTTGTGCAAGAAGAGGGCTTTGACCATTCGTGATGGTGAGGGTTTTAGTTGGGGAGTGTCTGTTGGGAGGGAAGGTGAACCTGGAAAGTACCGTTACAACATAAGAGGTATGTCAACTTTCGTAGGTGATAAGAACTTTCAGCTTGGTGATCAAATGCATTTCCTGTTTTTCCAAAAGCAAGGTGTGTTCGAGTTCTCTAATGTTGTTAGCGGTAATGGTAGTTAGTTTGGTTAGTGGTGGTTGTTATGTGGTTTGAAGACAATACTTTTTGGTGGGTAACTTTTTTAAGTTAGAACATGATCTATCGTTGGTAGTCACAAACATTTCCACGTTTACTGCTCATGTGGTAAGTCGTGGTTTTTGGGTTTATATATATGTTGATAAACAATAAATTAGTAGGTTATGTATATTGTAATGTTTTTGGGTTGTTTAGCCAGTAAGTTAGCAATGTTTGGATAAGTTAGTAATTCTATTACCTAAGAATCTAAAATATTTGAATTTTCATCTTAAAATTTTACATTTTGATACAAAAAACTATATTTTGTAACATTGGTTGTCCAACTCTTTTTAAGAAAAAGGTTTTTTTGAACATTAATGTTGTAAACTTTTGGTAGGTTTAGTTGTCATGTATGATTGTGCATATGATGTTTGGTTTGTCGTGATATATGTTTATGCTAATCCTATTTTGTTGTTTATTGAGTAATTATGAATTGTGTACTGTTTAGGTAGTCGTATTACAATTACAACCATATGGATTTTTATACAAAAAAAAAAGTCATCATACATTTTTATATTAGAAACATTTTTTAACAATCATGTGACATTTTATATTTTTTAAATTTGATAATTTTTTTTTAAGTAAAATTTTAGCAACATTGACTTTTCCAAGTCAATCATATTAATGACAGTTTTCCAAAAATATTTTAATTTATTAATTGTAAATAAATATAAATTCCGTTTATATTAAGAAGTTTAACTTATCTCAATCATTGTTAACAAAATCAATTTAAGATTATTACAATTAACTAACAATCAATATAATTGTATCATCAAAATATTTTTGGTACATTTCAATTATTTAAAACATAAGTTGAATGACTTTGTTTTAAAAAATTTAAAACCAACCCTTTATAAATTCAATGTTTTGTAAATTTAAACGAAATTTAACTTAATAATGGAAATACTTAAATGTAAATCAATTTCTGGTCAATTGTTATATTTATGTAGACATAATTTAGTAATGTTTACTAAAAATAAAAAACTTTACATTTTTATTACATTTTTATGTTAAACCTCTATAAATACATATTAGATTGATCGTACCTAATACCTAGATACCATAGAGTTGTAGCATTATGGATCTAAACAACATTACTTTTTTGAATGACATCACTTGGCGCATGACTAAATATACCATCAAAGTTAGGGTGCTTAGGCTTTGGAAGCGAGAAAATCGAAAGAAACCTGGAGAAATTCTTTCTCTTGATATGGTTCTTATGGATGAACAGGTTATGTTTTTAACATATTATTTTTTTAATTTGTTTTTTTCTATACATTTGTTTGTTGCGAAAATTGGTTGTTAATAATTTTTTTTTCTTTTAAAACAAGGGTCGAAAATGCAAGCTATTGTATGGAGTAGATATATGAAGAAGCATGAAAAATTCTTACATGAAAATGAAACCTATTATATTTATAACTCACAACTTGCTGAAAACAAATCTACTAAACATTTTTCTAAAGAAGACATGCTCTCTTTTACTTTTGAAACTAATATTTCAAAGTGTAGTAAGTTTGATGGAAGCGAATACGGTTTTAATTTTTCATCTTTTGAGTCAATTAAAGGTGGAAATCTGTCTACAGAACAAAGAATTGGTTTGTTTTTATTATACTAACAAAATGTATTTTAATCCTTTTCTATATTGATTATGTATTCGTATAAAACTGTTTTAACTTTTTTTTTAAGATTTCATTGGCTATGTTGAAGAATGGACTCCACCAGAACCAACAGAAACTAAAGCTGGTTTGAAAAGCAAGATGAACCTTGTCTTGATCGATCTAGAGTATGTATTTCATATCTACTACGAATATGTTTGTATAAAACCCTTTATAATTTTCCTTTTAACATACATTCTGTTTATATGTAGTGGCATGAAAATGACCTGTTCTTTGTGGGAAGATTATAGTCATGAGATGTTTGAATACATCAAGCAGAATGAAAATAAAGTTCATGTAGTCCTTATTGTTCAATTTGGAAGCTTTAGCAATTATAAAGGTATGTTATATATTACTTTTTTTAGAAATTCCGATTACATATTTTTGTATACCGGTATTTGTTTTACCTGTTTTAATATTTTTTTTTTCAAAGGCAATGTAAGTGTTCAAAATGCTTTCTTTATCACTCGCCTTTTTATTAATGAAGACATTGAAGACATTCGTTCTTTCAAGAAAAGGTAGAATAGTTATCTTTTTTTGTGTTTTATTTATATGTTTTCAGTTGTTTAAAGATATATAAATATTTTTTTTAATTACAGTTATATTGAAAAGTTTATCTCCAACGAATCATGTTCTGCTCAACGATCCCTGGGATCGTCTGGTAGTATGAATATGTCTGATGAATTTTTGAATAAAACACCTTTTAGCAGTATTCGTGAGCTTCCATTGATAACAGAGGTTCGTATAAAATTAATATTTTTTTTCCTAATAACTTTCTTTCCAAATACATTTCAAGGTTATTCGTCACATTTTTAATTTTGGTTTTGTTGGTTAACAAACAAGTAATTGTTGTTGGAACAATCAAGGGGGTGGATCCTAACGAAGATTGGTATTACCTTGGTTGCGAGTTCTGCAACCACAAGGTTGAGCCAACTTTGAGTTTACCAGATGATGAAGAGGTGAAGGACGTAACTTCATTTAAACAAGTTTTGATTTGCACGAATAAAGGTTGTCCCAAACAGATTGTCTCTGGTGATCCAGTGTAAGAATTCTATTTTCTATACATAAGTTATAATTGTATGATATTATTTATTTATTTTTTATGTTTTAGTATTCATGTTTACGTTTAGTAATTTTTTTAGATATAGGTCTGATTTTTTAGTTTTGGTGTTTTAGGTATAGGATTCCAATAAGGGTACAGGATTGTACTGGAATTACATCCCTTACATTGTTTGATCGAGAAGCAAAAAAAATGTTGGGCATGTCAGCGATGCAGCTTCTTGAGAAAAGCAAACACGTAACCTATTTTTTTGAGCCTTAAACAATATATGTAATTCTACTTTGTATTACTTATATGATGTATGATCTAGGTTTCTATTGAAGAGAAAGTAATTCCTGTTGAGTTTTATGAAATTGAAGAGAAGAAATTTGCTTTCAAAATTAAAGTAGGGCAATTTAATATTGATAAGCATGTTGATGGTTATGGTATACGGAAGCTTACAAATGATTCGAAAATTGTAGCTTCTCTTGAAGAACGGTTCCTTGACATTCAGGTTATGATTATCATTTAAATATTTTCGTTATAATTACTGTTATGAATCGTTATTATTTTTGTTGTTATTTAGTTATTGTTTAAACCCCTTTTACGTTAATCGTTTCTTTATTACATTTTTTTTAGATCGAACAACCTCTGCTTGAAAATATCGATGTAGGTGACTCTTCAACACAGAATACGGTGTCTTTGAAGGTTAGTAGTTTACTTGGTCAATCATGTGTTCAGATTATAGTTTAATGTAGTTTATTCTAACAATTTAGACATGGCTTTTAATATTGTAGGATTCTGTTGGAGATAACACTACTCCAGAATCATCTTCTAGAGTTAGTTTGATTCGTGATGAAGCTGAGGTAAAGCGTAGCTTGGACAAAGTTTACAAAATGGAAGATGATGCAAGTCAGTCAACAACTAAAGTCCTCAAGTCTGAAAAGTTGATTTCCCGTAACAAATCACCTGAGAACACGGTCTTGATTCCTAAGGTTGAAAAATAGGATCAGTTACCCGTTTTTTGAACAATGGTTTATTGTCAGGATTTTTATTTCCTGTGTGTTGACATTTTGTTTTCATTTGTGTTTGCTTTGATTTTGAGACAATTTTCATCTACATAAATTGCGTGTTTACATTTGATGTTTGTTTATTATATTGGTAAAAATTCTACATGGTTGAATTGTTTTTTAGGATTTAACATTATTGTTGATAGTTTATAAGAGACCCTGTACTCTTATATGGCTAGGTTTATGGTGCTTTATCAAGAGTAAAAATCAGGACTGACGTGAAGTTACTTATACTTGACGCGGATGACAAGTTGAAGAATAAAACAAAAATGTTTTGTATAAAGAAATATTTTAATGATATTTGATTAGAATATGTATCATTTTCTTTTCCATTTTAATAAAATATTTCATCTTATAATAAGATTACAGTCAACTTCCAAATGTGCCAATTCCAAATAAGCGTATGTTTCTCAAAGACCATCAATAAAATCCAAGGACAGTCTTTATCGAAGGTTGTATTATATTTAAGAGACCCGGTATTGTCACATGGTCAACTTTATGTCGCATTGTCAATAGTTAAAAGCAAGGCAGGCGTCAAGTTACTTATACTTGATGCTGATGGGAAAGTCAAGACTAAAACAAAAAATCTGGTGTATAAAGAAAAATTTTGTGATATTTGAATAGAATGTGTATTTATTTGTTTTAAATCTTAATAAAATATTTCTGCTACATTTTTTTATATGTTTTACCCCTCAAAATAATTGTACGTTGGTGAGCCGTGTGTAACGCGGGCAAAGATCTAGTACATAAATAAAGGTAAGAATAGTTAAATGTTACATGATTCGTTCGTGAGCAGAGGTCAAGCTCGTAATGTTGGTACGTTGCTCACTAACCAAACGCAATATTAAACATGAAGCTTACAATAAATTAAGGTCAAGTTTACATAAAAGTATACTTTGTTAAGACCACCCGTAATGGTTAATGCGCCTCACAAGGGGCATTTTTTTTTGCCACAATAGCATCATAATCAGGGGCGGATCTACGTTGACAGCTACGGGTTCACGCGAACCCATTGCGTTTCGAAATTTTAGTAGAAATCATATAGAAAAAACCAGTCTGAACCCATTAATATAATTTGGCCGAACCCACAAACCAAAACCCTTCACGGCTTAGTGGAAATGTCGCTTCACAACATAGAAGGGAAACAAGGTTCGAGTCCTTTCTGATACAAAAGATATGCATATTATCTCACAAAACCCCCTAGAATTTATTTTCTTTATTTTTTTAACTACAAACCCACCCAAAATAAATTAGAAATTCCCTCCTGCATTTTCATTTCCAAAATCCCCCCATCCAAATAGAGCTTCTAATGAAACAAATTCCCCCCATCCAAGTATCTCTTCCAATGAAACAACTTATTACATTCGTTTTCTTTAAAATGACAAATTTAGAATGAGAGTGAAAATGAAAAATATCCCTCTTCAAAACCATTTTTCGAGTCTGTTGTGGATCCATCTGTAATCATTTTCTTCTTTACAGCCACCTTGAACCAATACCGCGTATGTGTTTTGTTAGGATCTGAGTTTGTTTGTTTTGATTATGTTTAACTAAATATGGTAATAATGAAAAGAGAATAGAATGAAAGTGCAGCGGAATAATAAACTGTTAATCAAAACAAGAGAGTAAATGTTTTCAGATCGAAAGCTTTCATTAATCCAAAAGATTACAATCATACAAATACTCCCCCTCAGCCTGATCACACAGTGTTTGTCTGAGAGAATGTTTGTGTGTGTGATGCAATAGAACAGTACAAGCACTGTTCTATTTATAGACAGACTCAAAGCACTGATGACCTAGGCTGACGTCACCTAAGACAGTGACCTCTAACAGAATAACAAACGTAAACATCTGCCTATTACAAACTACTGTTACATTGAAAGCACTGATATTAAACATCTGTTGAAGATAAACTCTGATGGTCTTGTATCCACTGCTGGAGCCTAAGTGCTGTTGGTTCCAGCAGTGCTTGATCTTCAGTACTTGTATCAGCAGTTGTTCTTCATCAGATCTTTGGTCAGCAGTTGTTCTTCATCAGTTGTTTCCTCAGCAGTTCTTTGTATCAGCAGTTGTTGAGCAGTTGTTTGGATAGAACAGTAGTTAGGGTCAGCAGTCTTTTGGGAGAAGTAAGTTGTAAAGACTGTTTATTCAAGGATCAAACTGATAGCATGTTTTGGCTTTCTAATCATCTGTTCTTCTCCAGGTCAGCAGACCCAACAATCTCCCCCTAGAACAGATGATGCCAAAACTCAGCTTTATTTATAGATCTTTATTCCTCATCAGACTTTCTCTGATTTGACCTTTGAATTGTAATTCAAAGTTCAGAGCAAATAAGTCTTCTTCATCTCTTTCTAGATCCAGATTTAGCAGTGTTTGGTGATCTTCTGCACATAGGCTGTAAGCATCATCCATGCTGATCTTCTGAACCCTTCCATCTGACCTGAGCAATGTCAATTCGTGGTTGTCTTTGTTGACTTTCCACTTTAGAATTTTTGAGTCAGTGGATTTGCTGAGATGAACTTTTATTCTTGATGAGTTGGGTGAAGGAGGTCTTCCAATGAGTTCTCTGAGCTTCTCTGTTGTAGGATCAGAGAAATAATGTATTTGATTGAAGAGCCCTTCCTTGATGAATGTATCAGCAAACTTTCTTTGATCTTTCTCTGACATCTCCTTCTGCTTCTTGAACTGTCTACTTGCAGCAGCTGTGAGATCAGAGGTTTCAAGTAAGCTGTCCAGATTAAAGGTCTGTTGGGGTCTCTTCATCATTGGTTCATCAGTGCAAATTGGTTTTCTTGGAAGACTGGGATCCTTCTTCCTATTTTCTTCCAGACTTTTGTAGGTTTCAACCAGCCTTAACTCAGACCATCTGGAAACAGACCTCATCTCCCCATAGTTGGCAGCTACAATCTCCTGCCTCATTCTTTTGAATTTCAAGGCTCTGACTAGGTCTCTGCCTTTGCCAAAGTTAGGAGTGGAGACTTAAGCTTTGGGGTCTTTGGCCATTTCTTCAATCCTGAGTAGTTCTTCTCTCAAAGCATGAGTAGTCCAACCATTGAACTGCTTTTTGTTTGCTTTGTAAGGCTTGGTTGCCATTATCTGTTCAAGAAGAGATTCCCTTACCTCCTTTTCCAAATCTACACTGAGAGGCATGGAGGACATGGAATTGCTCAGGGTCTTAGCAAAATCTTCAATCCTTCTGAGTTTGATAAGCTCTGCTGAATGGATGCCCTGAGCAGTCCTGTCATCCTTCCCTTTGCATTTCTCCTTAATGATGGCATCCACCTGTTCACCCTTGTATTTCAGATATTTATCAAGGTTGAGGGGAACAGGGAAGTTTGGGAGAGATGGGAAGGATCTTTCTGATGGCTGTTCAGTATTGTAGAAGGATTGTATTTCCCCCTTGAGTAGATCAAGTTCAAGGGGATACTGAACAACCAATGGTGTAATGGTTGGTGGTGGTCTATGGGATCTGAACTTGGATGTATGTGGTGAGAATGATGTGATTGGAATAGCTGTGATGGGAGGAGTGGATTGGGCAGTTGAAGTGGTGGTTGGTGATGTGTGTATGTTTTCATCATGTACAACAAAGGTTGATTTTCTCTTCCTTGTGTACATGATTTTTGGTGATGGTGATTTGGTAGCAGTGGTTGGATTAACATCTGTTGGCCTTTTAGTAGGTCCAGCAGATGTTTGGGATTTGGTTGGTGATGTATGTTTGGTGGTTGTATGTTTAGGTGTGTTTGTTGTTTTAGGTGCAGTGGTTTGGGTAGCAGTGTTTTGGGTAGTTTCAGTGTTTTGGGTGGCAGTGGTTTCAGTAGCAGTGGTTTTATCAACAGAGGTGTTCAACTTAGATGGTGGTTTTCTAACATGCTTGGCAGGTCTTTTCATCCTTTTAGAGGATCCCACATCTTCAGTTTCCCTTTGTTGTTTCTTTTTTAGTTCAATTAATGACTCTGCTTTAACTTCCAAGGTGTCAGCTCTTTTCTGTTTCTCTTGAGCAACCTTTTCAGCTTCAATGTTTGCAGAGTCATCTACTGCTTTATTCTTCTCAGTGGTTTGTTGTGGTGGTTGTTGTGGTGGTGCTGTTGTTGCTTGTTGTTGTTGTGGAACTTGTTGTGGTGGAGCTGATTTGGTAGACTCTGGTTTCTTGGCAGACTTGGCTTGGCCTTTTTGAGAAGGAGGACAACCAAAAGGATCTAGTTTTGGTAGCCTATCTCTGCCACTCTCCCCCTTTTTGGCATCATCAGCCGTGAAATCATCATCATTTTCATCCCTGAGGATGGTGGTAGGGGCAGAGCCAGTAGTCTTCAGCAGGTGGTCCTTGATGGCTTTGATATCAGCATGGGTATCTTTGTACCTTGCATCTACCATATTCCTGATCTCAGCCATGTAAGTTTCATGTGTCTGATCAGCCAGTTTTCTGTGAGCTATGATGATGGGGGAAACTGATTTCCATAACTCACTGGCTATATCAGCTGTGGATGGTTGACTCTTGGAAAGATCTGCAATTGAGCTCAGAATAAGCTTGACATCAGATTTGATGTCAGCAACAGAGGTTTCAATGACAGAAACTCTGTCAGTCAATTCTTGGTATTTTGACTCATCTCCTAAATTAATAGGATCATCTGAGTCCCTACTAGTGGTAGTTCTACCTGATTCAGTCCTAATAGGTGAATCAGATGCCCCTTTGTCTTGGTACTGGGGACTTCCAACTGTTTTTGGAGACACTATAGTGGCTTCAACAGTTGTTGCCTTCAAGGGAGTCTTAGCTATGTAATCACTGTCCTGATGTGAGACAGTGGTCTCTACATCAGTAGTGGCTGCTCCACTTGAAAACTCACCTAGAGTTGCATTGAACTCAGGTGGTGTAACCTCCTCTTCTGTTTGTGGGATAGCAGATTGTATATTCTTAGGACCAGTCACTTGTTGGAGTAAACTCTCAGTGACAGGTGGAAGAGAGGAACTGGGATCTTCCTGAGATTTGTCAATTGCTTCAAACAGAGGTTGCATTGTTTGTGGGACATGTGACGGTGAGGGTGGAGGAGTAACAAGAGAATTAGCCCTGGGAGAGGGGCTTGTGAACATTTGGTCAAGTGACTCAAATGTGTCATGATGTGTGTCCCCTTGGCTTACAACATGATCCTTTTGAGAGGATTCATGAGGAGTTTGGTCAGGTGGAGGTATGTCCAACTGTTGTGAGGAAGTAACAACAGTGGTTTCAGGTTGCATTTGTTGTGCAACAGAGGTTTCTTCTGGTACGTCATCATCCAGAAGCCTCATTTGTGGTTGAGTGGTGGTTTTTGTGGATGGATGTTTCTTTTTGGAAGTAGCTGGTGTGTGTTTCACAGCACTGGATATAGTGCCATGATCACCAGGAGCAGTGGGCTCAACAACAGAGGTTTTGACAACAGTTGTTGCCTTTGTCCTCTTTGTTTGTGTTTTAGAAACTTTTGACACTTTAGACACTTTTTCTTGGGTGCTTCCACCCAGCATTCTTGTGAAAGTTTCATCAGTTAAGCTTTTCATTTGCATAGCCTCACCCTTTTTGAAAACTTTTTCTGGTAAGACTTTTTGTAAGAGTACACTAAGAATTCTTGGGTAAATAAGAAAAGCATTGTTTGACCCAGACTTGACAGCTTTCACATTTGATACCAAGTCCATGAACAATCCCTGGGAAAGATTGAAGTCAGAGTTTGACAACATGGCATAACCCAGATATTGTATCCTCAATGGTATTTCATTGAAGGATGTGGACTTAGCAGAGACACAAAGAAGAAGAGTATGGAAGAAAAATTTCATGACTGGAGGGAAAAACTTTTTGAAAAGAGTTGATCCAGTCATCTGACCATCATACCCTCTTTCTTGGAACTCAGTGTGAAGCTCTGCTTTAGTAAAGGAATCCTTACCTGCCAGGTCGTTCAATGTGAAGGTTGTAGATATGGTTTCAGGGGTAATGACAATACTGGTTTCTCCAATTTTGGAAATAATGGAAGTAGGCTTTTTGTCTTGTAGTAGAAACTCAGCATTCAACCAAAATTCTTGGAGTGTATCAAGGTAAATGGGGGCGTTAGCGGTTAGGATGGGTAAGTATTTGGAGTTAAGAAAAATGTCGATGGTGGAATGAAATGGAGAGTTGTCATCTGTTTTAATCAGATAGGGGAGACAATTGTGTGTAGCTTTGGCTTGAAGATCCATTGTAATGGATTTCGAAAGTGAGGATGATAGAAGATTGATGGAGGGTTTGAGAATGAAGAGGGCGGTTATCAGTATTTTGAATACAATGAGACAGTGTAACGTCTGTTGTGGAAAACAGGATTTTTATAGGCTCAATAAAACCGCTGATGTGGCCAAACCGCTGCTTATATGAGCAGACGTGGCAATCATCTGATGGATGAAACATCTGGTGGATAACAACTGTTTTTGGCAAACAACTGATACAAACAGCTGATGGGTCCAACTGTTTTTTTTTTTTGATATAATATATATATATATATATATATATATATATATATATATATATATATATATATATATATATATATATATATAGGCGGACAGTTGTTTTATCTGAACAGATGTTCTGAAACAGATTTTTCAACTAACAGTTGTTTTATCTGATCAGATGTTTTGAAACAGACTTTCAACCAACAGTTGTTTTATCTGATCAGATGTTATAAACAGATTTTTCAACCAAACAGCTATTTTAAAATTTTGATTTGCTGAAACATTTTATTAAGATTTAATGAAATTTTATTTGATTAATCCATGTTTAACATACCAATTCTGGAAATCAGATTTGTAAAGGTAGATGTGTCTAAAGCTTTTGTTAACACATCTGCCAACTGATCCTCTGTTGGAACATGGTGTAAAGAAATCAAACCTTTTTCATAGCTGTCTCTGACAAAATGATGTCTTATGTCAATGTGTTTGGTAGTGGAATGAGAGACTGGATTCTTGATGATATTTTCAGCAGCTTGACTGTCCAACATGAGTGGAGTCCTAAGTGCAGTTATCCCAAAATCCAGTAGTTGATTTTGAAGCCACATGAGTTGGGCTGTACAGCTTGCAGCAGCAATGTATTCAGCTTCAGCTGTTGAAATTGAAACAGCTGCCTGCTTTTTGCTTTGCCATGAAACTAAGGCATTCCCTAGAAATTGGCACCCTTCTGAAGTGGATTTTCTTGTGGTATGACAGCCAGCAAAATCACTATCTGAATAACCTGAAAGCTCAATGTTTCCATTAGCAGGATACCAAATACCAAGTGTGGGAGCACCTTTGAGGTATCTGAATATCCTTTTCACAGCAATAAGGTTTGACTTTCTGGGTGAAGCCTGGGATCTGGCACAGACACAGGTAGCAAACATAATGTCTGGCCTAGATGCAGTTAGGTACAATAAAGACCCAATCATACATCTATAATGTGTTTGATCGACCAGTTCATCCTTGTCATCAATAGTGAGCAGCTTGACTGTACTCATGGGTGTGCTACATGGCTTACAATCATTCATCTCAAATCTGGTTAATAAGTTCTTTACATATTTGTTTTGGTGAATGAATGTGCCATTTTGCAGTTGTTTCACTTGAAGACCAAGGAAACACTGAAGCTCACCCATGGCACTCATCTCAAACTCTGCTGTCATGAGTTTTCTGAACTCTTCACACATTTGGTTACATGTGGATCCAAAAATGATGTCATCCACATATATTTGAACAATCATTAAGTGTTTCCCTTTCCATTTAAGAAATAAAGTTTTGTCAATTTTACCTCTAGTGAAGCCAATGGATAAGAGAAATGTGGAGAGAGTTTCATACCAGGCCCTTGGTGCTTGTTTAAGTCCATACAAAGCTTTGTTGAGCTTGTAGACATAGTCAGGATGGAATGTGTCTTCAAAACCAGGTGGCTGACATACATAGACCTCCTCCTGAATTTTGCCATAAAGGAAAGCACATTTGATGTCCATCTGATACACCTTTATGTTGTGGTTGACAGCAAAGGCTAAAAAGAGTCTGATGGCTTCTAGTCTTGCTACAGGAGCAAAACTCTCATCATAATCTATTCCTTCTTCTTGTCTGAAGCCTTGAACCACAAGCCTGGCTTTATTCTTGACAACAATACCCCTTTCATCAGTCTTGTTTTTGAAGACCCACTTTGTTCCTATAGGACAAACATCCTTAGGAAGTGGTACAAGCTCCCATACTTGTTGTCTTTTGAACTGAAGGAGTTCTTCCTGCATGGCCTCTACCCAACTGTTGTCTTTCAGTGCCTCTTGGTACTTGACAGGTTGTGTGAGGGATAAGAAGCCTGCAAAAAGACAGATATTTGAGGATTGGCTTCTTGTGAGCACACCCTCTCTGATGTTGCCAATGATCTGGTCTGGTGGATGAGCTCTTAAGTAAATAAGATCTCCTTGATATGGAACTATGGCATTTTGAGGTGATGGACAGAGGTTTGGTGACTCTGTTGGTGTAACATTTGTTGGTACTTCTGTAGTGCCATCAGATGTTTGGAATGGTAATGGAGGAATGGGTCCAAGTGGTGTGAAGCTTGACTGACTTTTGTCAACAGATGATTGACTTTTGTCAACAGATGATAGGTCAGTGGTTGTAAGGGGTGAGGCAGTGGTTTGAGGATAAGACTGGCCAACAGTGGTTGACACAGCTGTGGCAGAGTTTTGACAATTGTTTTGAACAGCTGCTTCCTCTGAGGCAGAATAGACTTTGTAGTGACTGGGGATCACAACATATGTTCTGTAATCTTGCTGTGGAGACTGTGGAATACCTGCATTGTTAGTTTTAACAGTGATATCTTCAAATTTGAATTTATCTAAATCAAATAATTCAGCAGGGTTTGCAGGGATTTTTAGAGATGAAAGTTCATTGAACTTTACATTCAGAGTTTCTTCTATTGTCTTAGTCCTTGTGTTAAACACTTTGTAGGCCTTAGCAGTAGAAGAATATCCCAGAAAATAACCACAGTCTACTTTGGCTGCAAATTTTGAAATGGAATCTTTGAGATTTAAAATGAAACATGGGCAGCCAAAGATTTTGAAAAATGAGATTAATGGTTTGATTTTGAACAAAATTTCATAAGCAGTTTTTTGATGTCTGGGGTTGATCAAAACTCTGTTTTGAACATAGCAAGCAGTGTTTACAGCTTCTGCCCAAAAGGACAGTGGCAAACCAGAATCTGCTAGCATGGTTATTGCAGCTTCTATAAGAGTTCTATTTTTCCTCTCAACCACCCCATTTTGTTCTGGTGTTCTTGGGATGCTGAACTGCCTCACAATCCCTTTTGACACACAGAAGTCATCCAACTCCTTATTTTTAAACTCTGTTCCATTGTCACTCCTGAAGACTTTTACTGGCAAGTCATATTGCTTTTCAACTTTGGTGACAAAGTCCTTCAATATACCTGCAGTCTCATCCTTAGAATGCAAAAAGTAAGTCCATGTAAACCTAGAAAAATCATCAACTATGACAAGACAAAATCTCTTTCTTCTTAGACTCATGATTTTAACAGGGCCAAACAAGTCCATGTGCAACAGTTGTAGACACTGACTAGTTTTGGACTCATCAATGGATTTGTAAGAGCTTTTATGTTGTTTCCCTTTTAAGCAAGAAACACAATGCTCATCACATTTAAATTCTTTTGATGGTAAACCTCTGACAAGGCTTTGTTTAGAGAGTGTGTTGATAGTATTAAGGTTGGTGTGACCCAATCTCCTATGCCACAATTCTGTCTCCTTAGTGGAGGCAGCAGAAAACAGACAGACATTTGCCATAGGATTGTCCTTTAACATATCAACAACATACACATTGCCACTTCTATGAGCAACAAGTTGTGCTTTGCTCTCAGCAATAATGGTATCAATCTTTTTCACCACTTCTGGCCCAATAATCTTACAAGTTTTCTTTGTGAAAAATGAGCCATAACCTTTATCACTCATTTGTGAAACACTCAGAAGATTAAACTTGAGATTATCAATAAGATTGACATTTTCAAACTTGAGTTTTCCAGCCTGTACAGTCCCTGAACCCAACACCTTACCTTTAGAATCATTACCAAAGGATATATCACCCCCTCCATGAGCCAAGAAGTCCAGAAGCAGGGCTCTACATCCTGTCATGTGCCTGGAACCTCCACTATCTACATACCAAAGACTATCTAAACAAGCAGAAGCTCCCTGCACATCAGTAAATGATTAGTTTTGGTGAGTGTCCAAAGCCAAGTTGGCTTTGGATGGGTCCTCAGACCTTTCAGACTCAAGCTTTGGAAGGTGATCAGTGGTTTGGACCAATTTCTGAATTAAGGTCAACAACTGCTGCTGACCATTTGCCAGTGCTTGAATGTCAACACTTGGGGCAGCAGTTGTTTGATCACTTCCTGACAGATGATAATACCCATATGGATTTCTGTTCACTCTTGGTTTAGAGGGTCTCTTTGGCTCCTCATAAACATGTGGCAGACTGTGACATGGAGGTTGACCATAACCTCTTGGGTATTTGCTTGTGGTGGAGCATCTGTTACTTGGACATCTCTAGAAGCAGATGTTTCAAGCCTTTTTGTAACAGATGTTTGGACAGGGGTGAAGGTCTGTTTGGGCTTTCCTTTTGGAGTTCTAACCACAGGGTTTGCAAGAGTTTTAGCTTTGTATTCTTGTATTTTAACATCAAAATTTTTGAGATACAAGCACTCTTTGGTCTTGTGATTCTTTTTCCCACATATTGAACATGTGGCTTTGGAATCACATTCACTTGTCCCTTTGTTAATATCATATGCTTTTAGAAGAAAACAGTTTTTGGTGACATGATTCTTCTTTTCACAGAAATCACAGAACAAGTTGACAGTCTTTTCTTTCTTCTTCCCCTTTTCAGTCTTCTTTTTAGCAGATGTTTGAGAATCTGCTGGAAGATCTTTCAGGGGAATGACTTTTGCCAAGGGAATGACCCTTGCCTGAGGAGCTGTCTTTCCCTCAGGAGTTTTGAAATCAACAGGTTTATAATTCTCAAGAGTATCACACTCATCAGACCAAGTAGGTTTAAATTCATACTTTTCAAGTTCAGCAAAAGATGAGGAACCTTCTGGTTTTTCAAGAACAATTTTCTTACCATTTGGTTCAGTGATTTTAATCTCTTGACCCTGCAGGTTTGTTGGTACTATCTCAACAGACTTTTGACTCTTTGTGTCAGTGTTTTCAAAAGCTGGAGCAGTGGTTGCAAAACCAAAGCCAAACTTCACATGACTTTTGGTTTGTTTGTTGAGTAGCATCTCAAATCCTCTACATGATTCCACCCATTTCTTACATTCAACTTGGGTGGACTCAAGCTCACTTTTACAACTTTGATATTTTGTTATCATAGTTTGGAGCTGGTCTTTGGTTATAGTTGCTCCATGTTTTAAGCTGCTTATTTCAGACTCTTTTGCAGTTAAACTTGTTTTCAAATCTTTTTGTGAGTTTTTCAAATTTAACTTCATCATCCAAAATTTTCTTTCTAAGGTTTTCATTCACCTCTTTGATGTTAGCAAATGCTATTACACATTTGTCAGAACACAACTCTTTAAGAATTTGAGGAGATACCTTAGCAGCAGCCATCAATGCACAATCACACTTGCACTCACAGTCATCAGATGCACCCCAGGGATCTGAGAGATTCACAACCTCTTCTTCAGGTTTTTCACCTGTAACAACTTCACTAACAACATCATCAGTCACAACATCAGATTCAGTTACCACTTCCTCAGATTCAATCTCATCTACCATAGCCATGAAACAAAAATTTTCTGGTTCATTTTCAGCTTTGGCTACTAGTGCAAAATTCTCATCTGTTAGCTCATCAAGTAGACTGCTCCAATCAACAAAGCCTTGAGTGAAGAAGCTCTGTTGACTGGTCTCTGCAGGAGCAGAGGATGGAGCAACAGTCGTTTGCACAGGTGTTTGAGCAACAGGTGTTTGCACATAGTGGATCTGAGGAACAGTGGTTTGGACATACTGGACAGGAACAGTGTTTGAGGACTGTGCAAAATGAGCATTGTTTTGCACATTTGGTCCAGGGGCATTATAGGAATTCTGATAAGTGTTGGTCTATGGTCTTTGATTTGGATAGGTTATCATAGGTGTACCATGTTGACCCCTACATTCCCTAGCAAAATGACCAAACCTGTGACATTTATAACACTTGATCTTTGATTTATCCAACCCAACCTTAGATCTGCCAGTCAACCCTGGAAACCTTCTACCAGTTTTCTTGTAAAAATTATTAGTTCTTACACTGAGAAGGGCCAATTGGTGCATAATGTCCATTTCTTCCAAATCATCAGGGTCAAAGTATTTCAGGTCATCATACTCAAAGGATATATTGTCAGATGCCTGTATATCACCACCACTTGCTGTGAAAGCATAGTTTGGTGAATAAGAATCAGAGTTAAAACCTGAGTTAAAACCTGAAGTTATGTCAATAAAATGATCATAACTCTGATCCTTTGTGTTTCCAGGCACCTCATCATGACCCAAAAGTGCTGTATTCCCAAACACATAGTCATCAGACACTTTTCCAGAGTCCTGGAGCTTCTTTTTCTGGTTAAGCTCTCTCTCATAGGTCAAGAGCTTACCATGAAGCTGGGTCAGTGATAGGTCTTTAAATCCTATTGAGTTTCTCATCACAATAATAATAGTGTCCCATTTGTCTGGTAATGATCTTAAAAACCTATAGTTCAAGGTTGAATGAGGGTAAGTAAGACCAACCAATTTTAGTTCACTAATTAAGCAATTAAATCTCTCAAACTGTTGAGTTAATGACTCTCCTTTGACATGACTGAATGTTTCATATTGTTGGTTAAGTATTTCACGATTGTTTTCAATAACCTCCTCAGTCCCACCAAACTGTTCTTTCAGTGCATCCCACAACTCCTTTGCACTGTTACAGTGTAACAACCCAGCATATATATCATTGGGTAGAGCCATGGCCACAATACTGAAGGCCTTAGCATCTAGCTCAATTTTCTGAAAATCCTGGTCGGAGTAGTTTTCAAGTTTCTTTGGCTCAAACACTTTGGGATCTTCAGTACTCGGCACAGTCGGAACATGTGGTCCGAAGATAACCGACTTCCAACACCCAGTGTTTTGTTGAGCTAGAACATGGCTCATCCGACGTTGCCAGATATTGTATTCAGATCTGACAAGCATCGGTGGCTTGTTGTTCGTGCCAGTGTTATGTGGATCGTGATTGATAGAAGCCATTCTCTGATTTTTCAAAAACAAAGTCTGTTTAAAAACGGTTGAAACGAAATTAAACTATTACTCTGTTTTCAATCTAACAGACAAACGATATCAATAATTGTGAGCTGATTATTAAATTGATTTGTTAGATCGAATTTAATTGACCAAGCTCTGATACCAATTGTTAGGATCTGAGTTTGTTTGTTTTGATTATGTTTAACTAAATATGGTAATAATGAAAAGAGAATAGAATGAAAGTGCAGCGGAATAATAAACTGTTAATCAAAACAAGAGAGTAAATGTTTTCAGATCGAAAGCTTTCATTAATCCAAAAGATTACAATCATACAAATACTCCCCCTCAGCCTGATCACACAGTGTTTGTCTGAGAGAATGTTTGTGTGTGTGATGCAATAGAACAGTACAAGCACTGTTCTATTTATAGACAGACACAAAGCACTGATGACCTAGGCTGACGTCACCTAAGACAGTGACCTCTAACAGAATAACAAACGTAAACATCTGCCTATTACAAACTACTGTTACATTGAAAGCACTGATATTAAACATCTGTTGAAGATAAACTCTGATGGTCTTGTATCCACTGCTGGAGCCTAAGTGCTGTTGGTTCCAGCAGTGCTTGATCTTCAGTACTTGTATCAGCAGTTGTTCTTCATCAGACCTTTGGTCAGCAGTTGTTCTTCATCAGTTGTTTCCTCAGCAGTTCTTTGTATCAGCAGTTGTTGAGCAGTTGTTTGGATAGAACAGTAGTTAGGGTCAGCAGTCTTTTGGGAGAAGTAAGTTGTAAAGACTGTTTATTCAAGGATCAAACTGATAGCATGTTTTGGCTTTCTAATCATCTGTTCTTCTCCAGGTCAGCAGACCCAACATGTTTTCCAACTTAACTGTCTATGTGTTTAAGGTACTAAGTGATTGTATGTTTGTGAGTTTATCATATAGTTTATGATCTATGGCTGATGTTTTCTTTTTTGGTTTAAAAATGATAGGTTTGAAGATGCACGCCAACTGCTTGACAAAATGCTTCAACCAAAATTTCAAGATATGTATCACTAGCTTCCTCTATGTGATCTGGTATTCCTTATTCTGGATTTGTTTATTCCTATTAGGTTTAGAAATTATGAATATTGTTGATTTGTTAATGCTTAGAATGCGTATGTGAACTTTATGCGATTAACCTTATCTGACTCGAACCGTAGAACCGACCCGAAGCGTCAACCCGGCCCGGAAAATTTTATGCCCGCTTATATAAATTAGAGCATATTAAAACTATGAACCCATTGAAAAAAATTTCTGGATCCGTCACTGATCATAATGCACATTTAAAAATTGTGTAATGGTTAAACACCCCTTATTGTCCTTTCAGTCAAAACTTTCCATTTTTTTCTCTTCTTTGGCCAGTATACTAGATATGTTCATCTTCATGCTCCTGTAACGCTCGGGAGATGGTATTAGGAGGTTATCAAATTAATTTATGCCCCAACAATGTAGATTACGAATGATCTAAAGTAAAACAATGGTATCTTAATATTTTCATTAGTATAGTTTATTATTTTAGAAAGTAATTAAATAAATTATTACACTTTATATAAATAAAAAAGAACTGCTGAGTAGACTAGACGAATACGTATATATATGCGCATCTAGTCAATCTTCTATGAAGCTTTTTGTGAAAACGAAATGATGACATCAGTTTTATAAAAAAAAAAAAATTATTATTTATTGAGGGTGTTTTTGTTTAGAGATTTCTACCGTTGGTTTTCAAAACTAAAAAGTTAATTTTAAATATTTTAAGGTGATTATGTGGTCTCTTAACCTTCCCTATCTTTTTTTTTCTTCTTAATTATAAAGTAACATAATAATTGTAATTTATCTATCAACTAGTGTTATACCCCGTGCGCGTTGCGGCGTGCTAAACCGAATTGTTTTCGCTTTGACAACATTAATCAATAAACATAAACACAAATATTAGCATACATATGAAGTACATACATAAAAATATTATCCGGCGGCACCACTATCTACATCACATATTTAACCACATCGACTTATCCCCGTTGCTAGCATATACACGTTCAATCACAAAGAGAACGTATTAGCATTACATTAATTATATTTTGATTTTTGAGGTCAAAATTACAGTGAAATAATTACTTAAATGAAACTAAATAACACACCCAATTATCTAAATAACATTACACTAAACAAATTCATGTGAATACGTAAAAGAAAGCTTACAATTTGTGTTTTCCTAATAAACTTTTTGAAGCAAGTTGAACTCATATAAATGGGAGTGGGTGAAAGGGCATTGCACATATCTGGTGGCTTTTATGTGTAGCGGTATTTGAATTTAACCTATCTCAATACGGCAACCTTATTTTTGTCATTTTTGCCATTGATCCCTGACATACCTACAAATGAACACCCAAAAATGAAGTCAAAATAAGTAACCAACCAAAAAACTACAGAAATATAAAAGAAAACGAAGCATAGAGACTTAGCCTAATGGCCACCACCGGAAGTGTGCTAAGTTAGTCACAGGGGAACCCCGAGTTCTTCCCATGTAACTGTGCTTGTTTTTAGAATTCCTATATGCGAGGCTTTCTTATTGCTCACCGCTGCTTGATTTCCCAGCCCTATCTACTTCCCAATCACCTAAATCCCAACACAACGCATATTCAACATCTTTATTCAACAAAAACACATAAAAGCATACAACTGCAAAAACCAAGATTGAAAACTGCTCTAAGAATCCAAAACTGGCGTAAACAATGAGTAAAGCACAAAACTTGCTAAACATAAATAAAACAAATAAAAATCAGAACTTTAAATAAAATAACTCCAAAACATACATACAAGATCCACATACACACAAAACAGCTACAAACCCTTAAATGATATAGCTAATAAAACAACAAAATCCCCACAAACAAATGTTGATAACACAAAATCTCAAAATACACCGCTACTTAACCGTGATCACCCCACACAAACACACAAGCGTCCTCCTACTGCCATCACTATAACTAACACCACCATCATCTCCAACCAACACCACGGTGTACCAACCACCGTACCGACTTCCTCACCCAACACCACCGTTTCCCAAGCAAAAAACTAAACATCAACACCATCGATTACCGTCTTGACAAACCTAAAACTAACCACAACACCATCGGTTACCGTCTCCACAAACCTAAAACTAAACCCGAGACAAAAAAAAAACCTAGATCTGACAGCAAATTCACGATGAGGGTAAAAAAATACATACATTTGTTTGTCAACCTATTGGGCGTGGCGTTAGTTTTTAGAGAGAGGAAGAGCAGAGATAGAGATAGAAGAGTTAGAGAGAGAAAGAGCAGGGATAGAGATAGAAGAGGTGAAGGTTTCAGTGAGAGGGAAAAAGAAATAGGTAGCTTGGATAAGAGTGGGTGGCAGAGGCGTAAATAACATGAAAAACCTGTCTAAATTGCAAAAAGTTGATTACTGTTTACGTTTTGATTTGTTGTATATATAGAGTAATAATAATAAAAATAATAGAAATAATAAGAATAATAATAAATGTGAACAATTACATACCTTTTTTTTAAATAATCACAAATACTTTATGTATCTAAATTATTATTATTATTATTATTATTATTATTATTATTATTATTATTATTATACTCTAAATAGATGAGGTAAATGAATAGGGAATGGCAGCGCTGGCAATTATCTATATTATCTTAATAAGGAGAAGTGATGTACAACATGGTAATTTTCATTTCCGTACAACTTAACAAGCAACATGTGCAACATATTTAACTAAGAAATTTGATGGTATTATGAGGATAGTTGTGACAATTAAGACACTTAGAAGGGTAATCTAGACATTTCACATTCCTTCTTCTTCCCAATATAAAACAAGTGTTCCACCACTGCCCTTATGATCATTGAATCGATAGAGAACTGACTCAGCAAATGTGGAATGCTATGAACATGATGTGTGCAGCCGACCCACGCCACGGACGTTAGCTCACTGCTCCAGTTATGTTCAGGGGAAAAATGAGCACCAAAGAGGTTGATGAACAAATGATCAATGTGCAAAAAAAGAACTCGTCTTACATTGTCGAATGGATTCCAAACAATGTTAAATCTAGCGTTTGTGATATCCCACCAATCGGGCTCTCAATGGCTTCTACTTTTGTTGGTAACTCTACTTCAATTCAAGAAATTTTTAGATGAGCGAGTGAGCAGTTTACGGCCATGTTTAGGCGCAAAGCTTGCTTGCATTGGTATACCGGTGAAGGAATGAATGAGATGGAGTTCATTGAAGCAGAGAGTAACATGAATGATCTGGTGGCTGAATATCACCAATATCAAGATGCTACTGTTGATGAAGAATATAATGAAGAGGGTGGTGAGGAGGAGGGAAATATGAAGTGTAAAATGGAGTTAATCCATGTTGTTGTCTGAATCTTTTAGGAAACCAAACTCGAGGCTCGAAAAGTTATTAAAAAGGAATCTGTAAAAACCAAAAGTGATAAACCGAATGAACCTGTTTTAGGAGATAATCGTGCTTATCTGTTGGGTTTCATTAATGAAATCAATAAGGTTTCTTCAATCAGGTTCGCGTAGGTTAAGTAGTTACTGGTTCCATCCATTTTCGACTATTTACTCAATGAACCTCTGATTGTAGATTTTAGAAGAGCATAACGTTCTTTTTCTTTGAGATTTCCCATTGAAGGTTCGTTTTCTTCCCTTTTCTCTCACTACAAATATGTTAAACAATTACATGGGGATTTTATTTTTTATAAATTTAGGCAAATTTTCCCTTTGCCAAACATAGAATGCAAGTAAAAAAGTTGCCTTTACTTTGTTTTCTGTCAATTAGTTGTTGTTGATAGCATTGGCATCATTTTCGGCTATGATGACTGTGGTGAAAACCAGCTTTTGGCGTGGAATATGTAAGGAAAACACCTGTTGTAAAAACCTGAGTTACAGCCAATACACTCCAGTTTCCTACACTAACAATTTTAAATTCCCTTTGCGGTTTAAAGTTAAAATACCCCCTCTTTTTATTTTGTCAAAGTATTGCTTACACCCTACCATGGTAATATTAGGGGTGTACAAAATGCTCGCAACTCGCAACTCGCTCAAAAAATGCTTGAAAAAAACTCGACTCGAAAAAGCTTTGTTATCAAGCCGAGCTCGAGCTAGGGGTCTTGGCTCGTGGCTCGGCTCGATGGCTTGGCTCGGTGGCTTGGCTCAGTAGCTCGGTTCGTGGCTCTATAAACATCTTTTATATACTTAATAATACTTTGAATTAATCAATAAAATATGAAAAACAACAGAACAAAAATACAAATTATACAAATAATATTTTTATTATGCCTTTCATTCATTAAAATATTAGAAAAATAAAAAAATATATATAATTTTATTTGTATTTTTTTGTTTTGTATTTTATAAATATTTAAAAAAAAATAACGAGCTCGGCTCGAACATTTACGAGCCGAGCTCGAACTCGGCTTTTCAGCTCGACCAAAAAAAACGAGCCAAGCCGAGCTGGCTCGATTTGTGTTCGAGTCGAGCTCGAGCTTAGCTTGGCTCGGCTCGACTCGGCTCGATTACACCCCTAGGTAATATTTTATAGACAACATTTGATATATGATTTGCTTATTGGAAAATTATTTTCGTTGTCTTAAGTAAAACTTTTTCCAAATGGTAGCCCATTAGCCGGTTATATTGTAATTTTAACAGAATAATCAAATTGCATTTAAGGTTGACCACGTTTAAGATAGGATATAAATACATAATATCTATTTTCAGTATCTTGTATTAAGTTGATAGTTTAATTGAGTTCATTTATTGTGGTTTCTTGGCCGTCGTTAGTGCTTCTACACACGCATTTATATGCCACCATCTCCTACTGTTTCAGGCAACAAGATCCCAATGGCTGATTTATCTTCATCTTAAGGTATGAGTATGGAATATATGTGTTCTTCGTTTTCCTGCATACCCGACCATGGCGAGATCAATAGATATAGTTGTATTTCTTATGATTGTTGTTGGCAAGATATGTTTATCTTGTTTCTGGATTTTTTTTCGAAAACATAATTTTGATTCAAAACTATTTTGACTCAAGTTTTTGGGTTTTTAACAGTTATATAAGTGAACATTTCAAATCAAGCGTGAATGGAATGAAGGGTTTAATATTGGATTTTTTTCATACAGATTCATCGTCTGACTCAGGTTCGATTGCTACTGTACCTTCAAACAATTGATTTATTTCATATGCAGTTTTTTAATATCATAGATACAACCTTTTACTTGTTCATTTACTAGATTATTGTCATGGTTTCTGATCCCAAATTAGACAATCTACCACATAGTTCTTAAATTTTGCGTCGATTATTTCTTTTAGGTTAGATACTATGAAAAGCTTTAATGTTTGATATAAATATATATTAGTTTGGCCATCAATATGTAAAGTTTGCATTTGTTAATGGTAAAGTGACTAATCTACATGAGGCAATCCACCACAAAGTTCTTAAATTTTTTTGATATATTAGCAGCCAGAGAAGGTGACATTAACGTGGTAATGGATATTTTAGGTGACCGTTACGACGAAGAAGAAGTGGTATTTATGTTGTCAAAACAAAGTTACGCCGGCGAGGCAGCATTGTATGTGGCGACGGAATGTGGTAATTTTGATTTAGTTAGATTAGATTTCTGATCGACCAGTGTGATATTGGATTTGCTAGCATTAAAGCTAATAATGGTTTGATGCTCTTCATATTGCCGGGGAAGGGGATTTAGGTAACTAAATGGTCATTTTTTATTTAGTATGTCATGTTATGAATAATTGAATTATGATCAAACTGTTGTACTTTTAACTATTGTTGTTTTAATATATAGATGTGTTAGAGTTAGTTATGAGGGTGGTTGTGTCGAACACCACGGCTGTGTAGGGCAACATTGATTTGATGAACTATTTATTGGATATAAAGAGTAGATTGGGGAAATTGATTTTGCATTCAGCTGCAAGGAAGATTTAGGGGCTATTTGGTTGATTACGAGTGCTGAATCATTAAGATGTCTGAATGGTTAAGTGCCGAATCATTAAGTTGGACCTTTTAATGGTTAATTTTCTTGTCCCACATTAGTAGGAGAGTATCATTAAGGTTCAGCCTAGTTCAGTGCTTAATAGTTCAGTGCTTAATGGTTTAGTAACATCTCAAATCTTAATGGTTCAGCCTTAACCATTCTATTTAGAAGCAAAAACAAACGCGAATGCTGAATCATTCAGCGCTAAATGGTTCAGAGTCTCATTAAGAGGCTTACCAAACAGCCCCTTAGTGACTTCTTATGTGTGATGGTTACAAGATATGATGCCCCTTGATTTCTATATTGTTTTATATAATATTCATGTGTTAGTACTCTTTATTTGAAAATGGATTTTTTTTGTAACACTTTTAACTTTTTCAAGTGGAAAGGTACCTAAAGGATCTACGAATCATGGACAATGCAACAAAGATCAAGATGGTTACAATGTTTTCCAAGAATACAACTACATTTACGGCTGAGCAGATTTAGTCATGATCGGCACGGGACCGACACCACAACCATGAAACACCGCAACTGTTATTCGTCTGTCTCTTCCGAAAAGATCACAAGTTCATGTATTTTGTTTTCTTTTATTCAATAAAAGTGGATATTGTTGTTTATTAGATAGCAATTTAGATAAATTTCCAAAGTGTATATCCCTTTGTATTTTGAACTGCCAAATATATGTATCTAGGAGAGCATTTGTAACTGTGAACTTCCAAATTGTTGGCGGAGTTATCAACATCTGAATATGACAATATTACAGAAAATTACACGTTTGGATTCACGCTTAAGGTTTGTTACCGTCATAGCCATTCTCCTGTTGTTTGATTGCAATCTGTATTTTGAACCTCCACATATGTGTATCTAGGAGAGCATTTATAACTGTGAACTTCCAAATTGTCGCCGGAGTTATCAACATCCGAATATGACTATATTATAGGAATTTACGCCGTTTGATTAACGCTTAAGCTTTGTTACGGTCATAGCTATTCTCCTGGTTTTTTTACTGCAATCGCGAATGTGATATTTTGTTTACAAATTATAGTATGATGCTATAAGAATAATTGTTTTGAAAGATAAATTGCTTCATATATGTTTATTGTTTTTTACATGTTTATGAAAGTTGCTAAGCATGTGATGTTTTAGAGGTTAATTATTTACATGATTTTGAAAATTTTGTTTATATTATTAACAGTAGTATTAGGAAGGGGCAATTTTGCAAAACAAGGTCAAGTTGGTCGATTATTCCCTAAGTACTCGCTTCAAGGTAAGTCGCTGAGTATATCCGAGTTCACCGAGTACTCCCTCGATTAGGCCGAATACTGGCTTCAAGGTAGGTCGCCAAGTACAAGCCCAAACCGAATTTTGCAACACTAGAAGGGGTGGTGGTTCATATTAGTTGGGACACCCGTTGCAACGTGCGAGCATACCCACTAGTACTCTTAATAGATGAGGTAAATGAATAGAGACTGGCAACTTGCTGGCAAGTGATAGTTGGGCCACGTCTATTTTTGCCATGCATAAAATAATAAAAATAATAAGAATATAATAATAATAAATGTGAACAATTTACATACTTTCTTTTTTTTTTTCTAAAATAATCACAAATACTTTTTATTCTGCTATGGTATTCCGTCATCTTCATCTTATGTGGTACCTCCTCTAGCTCCAATGCAATAACAATCTACACCATGGTTAGCAGCTCTTGTGATGACTAATTCTGGTTAACAAGCATCTTCAAACTATGGTCAAGCCTTTTCAAGCTCAAGTCCAATTGTCCTCAATACTTCGAATATGGATAATGTTACCATTAAAGTTGTCAAAGACATGTAGCACTCGTTTCGGCATTTGTTGCATCATACAATGGACTTGTTGCGAGTTAAATTGAAAACAACAATCTCACCAATAAAGAATATTCTCAAATCAATAAAGATGAGATGGAACTGATTGATATACAATGGGCGTTTGCAAGTGTGTTAGAAGGGCACAAGACTTTATGAAAGAATCAGGCATAATAATTTGCCAACTACGCCAAATATTACATATGGTTTCAACAATGATAAGGTTACTTGCTTCAATTGGGGTACAATAGGACACTTTGCTAGAGAATGTACCAATCCAAAACAGCAAGGTAACTGATATCCTTTTAACAACCAGAATCACCAAAACAACAATCAGAACCAGAATCGTCAAAACATCCCTCCAAGGCAACAAACTTCCAACAATTATAACACTCAAAGACAAAATACCCCATAGCAAGCTCAAACTACTCAAAACACTGAAAGGAATCTTGTTCTAGTCAACACCACTCCAGCTCCACAAAACCAAAGTGAAAACCAAGCTGATGAAGGCTTCAACTGCACTGATATTCATATTGAAGTTGAAGAGATCACTAGTGGGAATGTTGCGTGTTTTGATAAGTGATTGAAGAAGTTTCTGAGAGGGTAGTGAATGTTTAAGTTTGTGATAAGTCAAGTGATGTTGATCAAGAGAATGTTTGTAATGAGAATGTTAAAGCTAATCTTGATACTAAAGATTCAAATGTTTCTGACTTTGAGAGTGAGGTGGATTCTGAAGTGAGTGAAGAAACACTTGATAATGACGTTGACCAACTACTTGCTGAAGCTGATTTTCTATTAAGCAAGAAGCCTTTCATGGTTGATGACAAGTGCTCAGAAATTGATTATTCTAAATATTTTTTCTGGAAAAGAGTCACATTTTGCTTTTATGGTGATTACAGAATCTTCAACTCTGGAAAGTTAAAACTCTTTACCAAAATGTCCTGTGCATGTTACTTTATTAGGTATAGAAGATAGACTTAAAGATCAAGTTCAAAACGTGCAAATGAAAATTTTAAGAAAGATGAAAAAGTGCTTAACAAGACTATTGAAAATTATAAAGGAGATATGTCTGAGCTTTCTAAAGCCCTTGCATACAAGCAAGTGGCAATCAACAATTATATTAATGAAATTAAAAACACAAAGAAAGAAATGGCCATAGTCAGATGTAGTTATGAGAAAATTAATAAAAAGTTGGAAAGGTATTTGAATGTCAGATACGTTTTAGACCACATTGTCAAAGAGGGTGTACCCACAAGTATCAGTTACAAATCTTGTCCTCCACCGGTTTTGTTTGAAATCACAATTTTAATGTGGTGGATAAAGTAGATTCCAAATCTAAGATTCAATCGACTACATCCAATGTGCCTCATCTGTATTCGGATGTGACACCGATACTTGAAATTAACAATGAGGATATGGTAGTTGTGACTGACTCTGACTCAAAAGAGGAGATAGTACTTAAACCTGAAGTTGAGATTCCTTTAGAAAAGAATATTGAGTGTGATCCAACTCCTAAGGGTCAAATTACTCAAAAAAAAACTACCTCATCGGTTCAAAAGGTAAAATCAAAAGAATGTGAAAAATGAGTCAAAGTATTTTATCGGATGGAAGGATCTGATAAAATATTTTCTGATGAAGAGTAGCCCATACAATTTGCCAATTATTAAAAAATAACTAAAATTTGGCAAGAAAGCAATATCTGGTTTCCTAAATCTGAACAAGGAACTTTATTAACTGAAAAAGATAATGAATTACCTGCAGATTCGGTTAAGAAATTGTACGGTGACCACTTAAAGACTTCTAAAAAAGTCAAAAGTTCACGTTACTTAATTTGTGGACCTTTGAAAAGTGTTGAACCAGTTTATTTTTTGGATCATGTTCCTGAAAGTGAATGTAGACAATGTCTTGAAGATCAGCTTTTAAGGAATATAGATCTTGTTTCAAATGTGGTGAAAGAGGGCATTTACTTGCACACTACCTACATGTGAGATGGAAAATGATCAAGGTTTAAATTGCTAGAAACTATAGAAATCCAAAAGTTGTTTATCCAAAGTACACTGCTGAATAAAAGGGTAAACCACAGGTTGCTATGCTAAACAATTGATAGATATGTTTAAAATCCACACAAATCACCAATGTGCTGATCTTTTCACAAAACCTTTTGACAAATCGCGTTTTGAGTTTTTGTTATCAGTCAATGGTATCAAGGAAAAGCAGGATTAAAACCTACATCGGTTTATCAATTTTCTTTTATGTCTCTTCAAATTTTTAAATTTTTAGGGGGAGAAAAATTCAGAAAAGCCAAAAACAATGAAACCTTTGAAAACAATAAAAATCAGAAAATCAAAAATGAATTTTCCTAGAGGAAAGAGGAGATGATAATACATCAGTGGGGATCTAACACACTCTAAGAATTGTAACATTTAATATGATATGTGAAGTCTTTGTGTAATGTGCTGGTAGGCTTTGTTAACCTAGTAATGTGTGCTTTAGTGATACAAAGATAACAAACTGCTAGCTATATGTGTGAACACCTCATGGGCATATGGTCTTGGTAACGTAATTTTGTTTGATAGGTTGCTAAAATTTAAGGTTTCAATTTGTTGTATTGATAGTTATCTGGGGATGCCTGACTATTCTTTTGTTGCATTAATTTACAAACCTAGATACAGTCAGGGTATCTTAAAAGAGATAATAAGCCAAATACGAAGTTATCGAATGAGGAACTTGAAATGTATGAAAATAATCAAAGATTATCTAATGCATCATATCATTATCATGCTGAAAATCATATTACATATAAATCCTCACCCTGGTTGAGTGCACATGTCACTTTGAAGCATTGATTTGCTGACTTGTCACCTCTGTGCCTCATACCTTGTAACATACGGATAACTATAATATAATCATGCGTTACAATAAAGCTTTGTGCAATTCTTGATACATGAGTATGTTGTATGTGTGGGAACCATAAGCTAATTAGTTATTAATACACCTAATTAACGTATCATTCTAAAGCATTTCACAACGGTTGGCATGTAATGTGGACAAGAATACTAGAAATTGCCAGGATTCACTATCTGTAAAGTTTTAATGTGAATAAGAACAACTGTGTGATTAGATTTCTCAAAAACTGATATGATCCTCTTACAGGAATTCACAAAAAGTTTGTAGTTTGTATATATTTACTTACTGCTTTCATTTACATTCCTGCAAAATCATATGAAAAACTCAAAAAGATTTTTGGTGTGTTTTAGCATAAACTTCATAAATCCAAAATATTTTCATTTATATCTTATTTTTGATAGCCCATGTTGAAAATTGATCATCTGTTTGAAATTTTAGAAGTATAATTGCGGAGAACGCCAAACTTGAGTTGTTGTCATATTTTGCCTGATCATCAAAATGTTTCATCTACCAGGATTCAAAATGAAATTTTAATCTTTTCCTGGAATTCCAAAGAGTCTGTTTCTTCATCAAAATATAGTTTCTCAAATTATGCCTTTCAAAGTCGTTAAATTAACATGTTTAATAAAAGGGAAATTTGGTAATTTCAGAATGGGGAAGATTTTTGAAAAAAATCGAATTCGCGGTATCGAAGCAGCGAATGAGATTACATTGTGTTTCATTCATGTACACAGTTGGGTCGAATATGAGTTTTAAACAATATGTGTTCATTCGTGGTCATTTCACACGAATGAGAGGAATTAAAGACTTATTTGCCTACCGATGACCTTGTCGTCCGAGGTCATGGAAAACCTAAATAACCTAGGTAGCTAGGATAAGTAGGGTATCGAATCCACGAGGAGCATGTGGTTAGCGTCACGCTAGTTGTTTGTTTGTCTAAGATATATTCAAAATAAGTATGCAAAACAATTATGAAGTTTGCTAGTTTTCTCTTTGTTTGTTTTGAAGGAATATTGGAATTATCTAACAAATGGTAACTAATTATGAAACTAAATTAATACAAAAATTGGTAGCAAAGTTCATCCCCGGTGTCAATAACTATCAACGTCAAAGACAGACAAATATACACTTCATTACTCAAGAACATGTAAACTCTAAGATTATGTTAAGGCATACGGGACCGAATTCATTTCACGAAGTCAAATTTCATAACTCATTCGAACAATCCATGAATCCAAAACAAGATCAAGGACAATTAACATAAATGTTCAAGCAACCAAATACAATACATAATGATAAAAATCACATACAATATCAAGAATCCATAAAATCTTACAGTATATACACCGGAGAAAACTATGAAGTTAGCCACTCATGGTTGTAGGAGCTTGAATCTTTGATGAATTCATATGATATGGAGATGTTAGGATGGTGAAAGATGATAAAAGATGGTTGTAATGGTGATTAGTGTTGGTTTTTATCTTCCAAAATTGATCTTGTAACCTCCTCCACAAGTTAATGGGTCAATAATCTTCAAATCTTCATTAAAAATCCCATTAAAACGAGTAAAAAACAAGTTTGACTGAGCATGGCGTTGGCCACTCAACTTAGTGGCGTCAGCGACTCATAACTTTCGCGTAGATGACGCATAGACAACCCAGACTCGCGTAGATCACACTGCCCAATCGACTTGAAACTTGTTTTGTTCGTAACTTTTTCGTTTCAACTTCGTTTTCCTCCATTTTTGCAGCCATGTATTCAGTTTTCAATTATCAGTCATATAATCCTTTCATGTATTCATTTCCACTCGATATACATTCTCAAAAGCACGTCCAATCGTTCTTCTTTGCGCCCGGATGCCCCTTTCTTGCACCTGGTTCCTCCTAGCTTAAATCCAATGCCTCATTTAACTCCAAAAATGCACTCTGGACCTACCAAGTCTTGTATATCCTAAATCATATCAAATTAGATCATCCGGGACTCAAATGATCATCAAAAACTCAAACTTAAGCATTAGAACTTAAGGCTTTTCAACCACGCATCACCACCTTCCTCTTTTTAGACTTAACGTTGGAGTCTGAATTTAGGTACACGGCCTTATGAAGTTGAGTCACCAAACTAGGCAGTACCGCAGTCAGTTGTTGCATGATAAGAGTTGTCATTTGTTGTTCATATTCATCTTCTTGGTTGGTGTTGTTGTTGTTGTGACTGTTCATTTCCTCATGTTCACCATGATAAGCAAACATTTTTAGAATACGAGCAACATGGAAGAAAACAACAAAGGTCATGAGATACTAGTATGATGCTTTCGAGAATCGAACACAAAGGGAATTATAAGTTTACAAACAATATTTAGAATAAGAAATATATATAGTAGTGCATAAGCAATGTAACTTAGAAAATGAATCCGATGATCAGGAAAACAGGAACTTATAGACAAAATAATTTTGCGTGATAACGAAATTGTAACATACATGAAAACGAGATATCAATGATGAAACATAAAACATTGGATTGTTCTTGTCTAGCCATAAGACCCAACAAAAACTTTGACTGTTCAAAAGAATCAAACTCAATTAAAGATTAATGAAGACGTGCTTTAGCCTATAAGTGGACACCCACTCCAGAAATCCCCGGGTAGGCATAACTAGTCTGTTGGTTGATTCAGATTTATATGTTATGCTTGCCTATGCCAGAAAACCCAGTGTACAAGCTTCCATATTTCCAGATTGCACGTGTTCTCTCACGTAGAGTTCAACACTTTGAAGGAATTGAAAAATCAATGAAAAACTAAGGTAAGTGATTAAGCTAAGAATCTCCAGCATGCTCAAAGTATAGACCTTTTATCCAAGTGAAGTCACTCCTCAATGCCCAAGATGAAGAAAGAAGTAGAGAGAGGTAGGGGGAAAAGAACGAGATATGACAACAGAGAAAAGTGGAGTAATTAAACAGATAAACACAAGTAAGGTCTAGTGATGATGGCGGAATCATCGAGGTGCCACATAGTGATGATTCTTCAAATGCTCATGGTACTAAAGTGAAAAGTACATATATCATCAAATACAAATACAATTCCACACATTGTCTGCATTAAGTTTTTACTAAGTCCAAATGTCCTGCTTGAAGTATCTCTGTCACACCCTCAAATTTCCAATGCGGGGTTTATACCGCGATACGCGTGACACACCAGGATCCCATAGCCATAAGTTATATGAATGACTCTAAATGCCCAAACCATTTAGTTCATTTTTCAAAAACGAAGTTAATAACCAATTCAAAAGTTTTAAGAAATGCGGAAGCGAAATCAAACAATTAAGTTAAAACAATCATGCGAAAAACAAACGCGCCTAAACCAAAGTAACAGTTAAGTAAATGATAAAATAGTTCATAAATGTTTAATGTCCCATGACAAACATGATGCATGACCTAGCGTGCTCCAACCTAGCGACCTGCAAAAGCATGCTAGCGTGTGTCAGCATAAACTTGGTGAGTTCACAGTTTGAGTAGCAAAAGTAAAGTTCCCAATATTGTAAAATACCATCGGTTTCTATGCGTGTCGGGGGTAGCTAACCCACTCATTGTAACTAAACAGGAATATTATTAGGAACATACAGAAGTTAACAATTTTCCTTAGTACTAGTGTCTATCAACACTAGTAGAAAATGTGGTCAATAGTTCATACCCGTGAGCCAAGCACATCAAGCATGAGGCTGCTGCATAGCCTAATAGCACTACTAACTAATAACCCGTTTGCCTCCAGCGATTAACCCAATAATATGTAAGGACTTTTCAAGTGATACAAGTGTTTAGTTCACAAAGGACAAAAAGTTGCAAAACTGATAAAAACCCGATCCACACAAGGAATCGAAAACCTGACCCAAACAAGGAGTCAAAGCATCCCAAAACCCGGGATGGAAAAGTAGTCCCAAACAGGACTAGAAAAGTTCATGAAGTTGTCTCAAACCTGAGACACATGCTTTTGAGAAAAAGTAGTGAAACTCAGCTTAAGTTGCAAAAGCTAAAATCTAATTTGAACGTAAAAGGAACGTGCTACCGAATCCCTATTATATGTCTCACTACGTAATACATGTGCATACACAAAACACAACAAGACTCATTTGTCCAAGACATCCAATGATGTGAAAACGTTTAAGTGACACCGAATGTAACAACATGCACAAGTAACACTATGAACCCGATAGTGAACATTATGTTTATAATAAGTTATACACACCATATACGTTTCATACAAGGGTACATACAAGTCCAAGTCATAACCAAGTCATAAAAGTCTTCAAATAAGTACTTATATACAAAAGTCATAATCTGTGTTTTCAGGGCAGATTATGCATTGTCAAAACCATTTATATGAAAAATACTTACACAACATATTAGACTCCCAAAATTTTACTGAACATCCCTATGAGTCCATTTGTCGTGCCACTATTTTTCTTTCGTGAGAAAACCACATTGAAAAATTATGAAAAATTGTTTACTACAACTAGGTTATGAAAAACTCACATCAAGGAATTTTACAAGAAAAATTCTTCAAAATCGTGTATTCATCCAAACGGGATGAATTCACTTGGAAAATCCGATTTATTTATGTATACACCTACTGTTCAAAATTTGTTACCTAACTCCTTTTAGAACTCTACTTATGGTCAATTAAAGTTAACATGATTTACTAATCCGAAATTCATGTTTAACCTTTATTTGTAAAAAATTCCAAAAACATAGTAAACGACATCCAAAACTCACAAACTTACACATTCTGTAAAGCTAATATCATGTACAACATGTTCAAAACAAGAAACAATCAAAACAGGCACTTTAGAACCACGTTACTTGTCCTACAAATAACTACATGAAATCTGTCCGCTTTTAAACATACAATTATCTTAACTTTTACAAACCCTAGGTGTATAATATCGCTTAAATACATCATATAAACATCATACAAGACTCCTCACGTATAAATGTGATCAAAACATGCAATATTCATCGTAATTATTATCACCTATAAACCGTAGATTTAAGATAATAACACACATGCAAGTTTCTATAACTGAAATATATTCATAATATATTTTGGTATTTATTGTATTATAATTCCCTGATTATACTCCCCGTAAATACCTCTTTGTAGTTAAGACAATCCCTTGATTACCTCCCAATCCTTTGACCATTGTGTATATTTAAACATTGTACATTTGCTTGTAAAGTTCATCAATGAAATCTTGTAGATGCATATATTGCGACTAATGCTATTGGATTGCGGATTACAAAGTGTTTTGTTCAATATCGAATGGTCGAATGTGGTTTATAGTTTGGTCGAAGGTAGAATTAATGGTCGAAGGTGGATCAGAAGGGTCGAAGGTACACAGGGAGGTCGAAGGAAGAATTTATCTATTGAAGTGTCTTGGTTCGACCATGACGAATGGTCGAACCTGCACATTCGACCAAGTGATTTGGGCGAATGTGCAGGTCTATATAAGGTTGAATCAGTTTTTGAAATGTAACTTTTGGTCATTTTGTTTTCCCTCCCTGTGTGTGTTCTCCCTAGGATTATTATTGAGTCTGCAAAAGTGTTCTATCTTTATAAACTACATTTTCAAGTGTAATTGATTATCAAAGTGAATGAATTGAATATGTTTATGATGATTTATGTGTTTTGCTAGTTTTATTATCATTTTGTGATCAATTCAGGGATTCCACACCTGAATTGAACTTGTTTGATCATTATCTTTGTTGTTTAGACGATCCTACGCGCATACAAAGTGGTATCAGAGACATTTGGATCAAACAACCACAAATTGATAATATTACAGCTGATTTGGACCCATTTTTGATCAAAACTTTTTGTTTTTCATTGATAAACTGAATTTGGTGTTAAATTGATTGATTTGAACTTGTTTTCATGGATAAAACTCATAATTCTCTTTGTTAAACTTGTTCCAAATCCAATCCGAAGCAAAACCTGATTAAGTTCATCAAATTTCATTAACATTTGAAAATTTTTGATCAAAATAACTTATTTTCAAAGAATAACCGTTTTTCAAAATGAAGGGTCGAACCTAGGGAGAATTGGTCGAAAGTGAGTGTTTTTGGTCGAACCAGGGATTTTTTGGTCGAACGTGGAGTATTATTTGGTCGAACCTAGGTTTTGAGTGTGTTATTGTTCATTCGACCTTATTGGGTACATTCGACCAATCAAGTGGTCGAACGTGGGTTTAAACGGTCGAAAGTGAACTGAGTTTGTTATTTTCTACGTTCGAACTTTATCAAACGGTCGAACGTGGACTAATTTTCACATTCGACCACGCGATCATTCAAAAGGGTCGAACGTAGAAACTGTTATAAAATTTTTTCTAATCGTTTTGTGTTTAATCATTTTCAGATCGATATGTGGAATTTTCGTACAACACCACGACCTAATACAACACCACAATAGCAGACAACCATGGATCCTTGGTCGGTAGCTGCTCAGAAGTCTAGTCAACCATCTCAACAGATTAACTATATGGCGATGACTAGTTCTATGCCCCAACAAGTTGCACAACCACAACCACAACCGATGGCTGATTATTGGGGAGTAGCAGCAGCGGAGGTACACTCTCAGACTACCAACGCGATTTCGACTCTTATTCAGGACTTATCTTCGGGTAGTGGAAGCCGTCCACCAAAGTTGATGCAAATGGTAGACTACAACACATGGGAGACCAAGTTCAAGATTCATCTTGAGGGAATGGGATTAGAGGGAACGGAAGCTTGGAAAATGATTGCTAAGGGCTATGTTGCTCTGATCTTGGAGAACATGGGTGAGCCGATTCCGTTGGAAAGTCTTGCTGATGATGAGAAAAAGGAATTTGTTGTGGAGAAGAAGGCGTTTTCTCAACTGTCCCAGGCCATTAATACTGCTCTTTTACATCAGTTTGGGTCTTGCACCACTTCTAAACAATTGTGGGACATGTTAAGAAATCGTCATGATGGGAATGAGAAGACGAGGAAGTTGAGAATGGAGGAATTAAGAAAAGAGTTTGAGAACTTCAGCTATATGGGGAATGAGACACTGAAGGAGTTGATTCCGAGGTATTGTCATTTACTGACCGAGCTTTCAAGCTATGAGATTAACATACCAATGCCAGAGCTGGTGGACAAGTTTGCTGATGCGTTGCCACCATACTGTAATCAACATATCGAGGTACTTTAGGAAAAGGATGCGTACCAATACTGGACCATCAACGAGTTTATCCAGAAGCTTGAGAATAAAGAGATGGAAGAAAAGAGGAAGGCGAAAAGAGCTCAAGTTCCTCAGAATCCGGAGCTATATCATGGTAGTACATCTTCATCTCTTGCTAGTTCAAGTTCTAGTTCAAATGTTGCTCCACACATTGTGTGCGTTTCTAGCCATGTAGAACCATCCAAAACACCTATCAATTACCTTGCTCAAACTTCATCTTATACCCCACCATCATATCCTACTACAATTTTCATCCCACCATTTTCACCAATGCAACAAGCAGCTTGTTATTCTGCTAATCTTAACCAACCTCAACAACAATCCTATATTCCTCAAGCGAATCAAACACAGATGAACCAAACTCAACCTACTCAGAGTTCAATTGTGCTGGAAACCTCGAACTTGAACAATGTTTCTGTTGAGATTGCACAGCAACATGTAGCATTGGTGTCAGCTATGGTAGCTTCTTATAACGGGCTGGTTGCGAGTCAAATTGGTAACAACAACTTGACCAGTGAAGACTACGCACAAATTGATAAAGAAGAGATGGAGCTCATTGATATCCAGTGGGCATTTGCTAGCGTTATGAGGAGAGCTATTGAATTCATTGAGAAGACTGGCAGAACTGATCTTTCTACTTCTCCTAACACCACATATGGCTTCAACAAAGCCAAAGTGACATGTTTCAATTGTGGTAGGAAAGGTCACTTCAAGAGGGAATGTACACAGCCAGCACAGCAGGGGAACAGAAATCCTTTCAACACCAACTACCAAAACCGTCAAACCCAAAATCAGGTGTCTTACCAAAGTCCTAATATTTCAAGCTTTTAACCACAAAATACATACCAAAACCGCCAAAATACTTCACAAAACAACACTGTTAGACAAACCACTACACAAAACCAGAACCAAAATCAAACACCACAAAATCCAAACCGAACAATCATTCCTATTTCTACACCAAACACACAAACCCAATCAGATAACCAAAACCAAGCCTTGGTGATACTAAAAGATGAGGGATTTGATTGGACGGGTATGCAGTTGGGTGTTGAGGTGATTACCACTGGTAATGTGGCATGTGTTGCACAGAAGATGGATCTGGATGAGCCGGTATGTGTTGAAGAAGAGATAGTGACTGAGAAGATGTCTGAAGTGAAAATTGAGGAGTTGAGTGAAGAAAGTGACGATTGTGTAGAGAAGAAGTCGGGTTTGATTCTTGATTCGGTTACTGATGTGCCAGAACAGTATGATTCAGCTTATTCTGATGTGGAGAGTGATTCTGATTCTGAAGCTAGTGTTAACTCACTAGATGATGATATCGATCAATTGCCTGCTGAAGCTGATTTTCTGATGACCCGCAAATCATGCATGGTGGATGATGCTTGTACCAGGATTGATTATTCAAAGTTTTTCGCTGGTAAGGAAGCACACTTTGCACTGATGGCGATGACAGAGCCTCTTAAGCAGGTAAGTTCTGAATCTAATCTTGATATGAATAGTGAGAGGTATTGTGGTGCATGTGATCGATTGACAGAGGATAATAAGCAACTCAGGGTTCAGCTTGAAAGTGCTAAGATCAACTGTCAGTCGTATCAGAAAGAAGCACGAGAGTTTAACAAAGTACTTGATGGTTACAAGAAAGACATTTCAGAACTCAAAAAGACTTTATCTTTAAAACAACTAGCCATTAATAATTACATCAATGATTTAGAAAATACAAAACTTGAAATGGCTACCATCAAGTGCTTTGCAGAAAAAGTGAATAAGAAACTTGAGAGTTATAAGCATATTGCTTATGTTGTTGATCATATCATAGAGGAGCCTTCACAGTCTAGTAGTCCAAACTACAAGGCCTTCCCATCTCCAGTGTTATTTGAAAATCATACTCTACATTCAATAACACCGGAGAGCTCAGTTAAGTCTGACTCAACATCGGATGATGAGTCGAACACTTCCAGTGTGGGAGACCCAAATTCTGATGTTCGACCAATCTTGGGACTAAACAATGAAGGTGTAACTGCTGTAACTGATGATTCCGATTCTGAGGATGACCAATCTGAGAAGGTGTGTGACATTCCTGCTGAAAATCACATAATTACAAACGAACCTGTGTCACCATCTCAGATTGTGCATCCCATGGCTAACGCTCATCGAAAGAATCAATCAGTTAAGCCCATTGAGAAAAATGAATCCTGTGACAAACCCGTCAAGATTTTCTATCGGATGATTGGATCCGATAAGATAATGTCTGACGAAGAATATCCAATCAAATTTGCCAATTATTCAAAGATTGAAAAGATTTGGCAGGAGAGTACCATTTGGTTCCCAAAGCATGAGCGAACAAATGATGTACCTCTAGAGGTTTTAGAAAGAATTTACTTGGATATTCCAAAAGAACCGAAAGTTCATGTCACAGAATTTATCAAGCCAAAGAATAAGGCTAACAATTTTCTTGAGCCGACTTACTCCATGGATCCAGCTCCTGAGAGTCTTAGAAGGAAATGTGTGGAGGATCAATATCCTATCACTACATACTCTAAGTCGAACTCCAAGAAAATTTTTGAAGAATATCGTGCGTGTTATAAATGCGGGGAGAGAGGGCATTTACTTTCTCACTGCCCGTATGTTAGGCACAAAAGGTACGAGGTGGAAGTGAAGCATAATCATCAACGTCCAGTTGATAATTGTAGGATCGACTAACGGGTCACCCGACAATCACGAGGGCTATATTCAAGGTGCGGAATCCCTTGAATATGTCTCAATAACAGAAACGAAGATGAAACAATGAAAAACGAGTAATTACTACACACACACGGGTCAAAAGATTATAGATTAATCACTCAAGCAGAGCTCGAGTGTTTACAGGGATCAAATCAGACGTCTCAGACCAGGGGAGGGTGTTTGGAGAGTGTGTGAGGCAAGAACTGAGCTCTAGGGTTGAGAATAGGCCTATTTATACCTCCCGGGTACGAACAGACTGTAACATCGCGTGATTTTTACTCTTACATGTATTTAAATTCTATATTTAAACAAATTCCATGTTCGCCTATAGTCGCTTCTTTTATGTTACTCCTACCCATTCATGACAAGTCGTCATTATAATTTACCCTACTCAATTTAGGCATTATAACAAGAAACTAATTTAGTTAAGATCTTAATATATATATATATACATAATAATAATAATTATAATAATAACAATAATACATTAAGTTAAACAAAAAAAAGAAAGAAAAAAAAAAAGCAAAGCTAAAAAAAACGTGACTTAACTAATTAAGTCACTTTGACTTAAATTGTCACAACATCCACAAACAACATACTAAATTATGATGGTTTCGTTTGTTTTTTGTTTTTTTTTTTTTTTTTTTTTTGAAAACTCGATGAAACAGTACACAATATTATTTTTTTTAGGATTATTATTTAAATTTAAACCCCATTTAATCTCCTCCCAACTACCCTAATAACTCTATTTAATACCCAACCACCTTAACCCAACTATAAATACACCACTCCCTACCCATTCTAACACTTGCTCAATCCTAAATCCTCTCTAAATCTCCAAATCTCTTAAGAATTCTCTCAAGAATAAGTGAGTTTCTCACTTCACCTTCAACCTCTCATCTACTTTCTTCACTCTCCTCTTCTTCAAACGCTTTGAGGAAACCTCTAGGACCTCTCTCCTATTTGCCATGGCAAATAAACATGAGTAGGGCACCAATTTGAGGCCTCAAATGTGGTCATCTTCTATTATCTTTTATGCACTAAGTTGTTAATAATACCAACCAAGTTCACCAACAACTCAATGATGGAGGGACTTGTGTTATGGTTCATGGTTGACAAAAGGAAGGCCAAGGCTCATCCAAACTAAGTCACCATACCCTACTTCTTAAGTTATATTATATAAATACTAAATTATATAAACTCTACTAATTTAATAACTCGGAAAGGTTTGTGGATACATCCCTACCTTACCAATGCTTGACTCTTATGACCATCCGAATCACCTTCATGGTGGTTTGTGTTTTGGTTCGCCTAAAAGGCTTGCTTGACTCTCTTGAATCCATTAATCCAACTCTTGAACCTAAAACGCCTTCCTTTTTAATTCTAGTTAATCGGAGCTAAAGCTTAATCTTCCAAGACACTCTTTTGGAACCTTACTAAACGCACCCAAAGGTGAGTTCATACTTGTCCCCCTTTTATCCTTTATTATTTGGGGCTCAACATGTATCACTATCAAAACTCAAACGATTTTAAACTCTACAATCTATTATGCTTAGTCTAAAGTCTATCATATTCTAAATTCTATCATGCGCAATCTAAAGTCTATTATATGCTTGTACGCTATGCTATGTAGAATTATTTACTCTAACATACAAATGTTCATATAGTTGACAACCCACCTTGCATGTATAGCGCTATAGGATTGGCTATCCGCCCCCTACATGGGTCATGTTAAGCAAAATTCTTCGTGGCTAGTCGCCGTTTGTATGGTTCTCTTGCATATGCCTATAAGCAAAACTTTATTATACTATGTATGTATGTCAAAACTAGTATGCTCACCAATGCTTTATGTGTTGACGGATATTTTATACATGTTGCAGGAAATATTTATTGCAAGACATTCAAGAAAACTACTTAGGATTGGACATAGAAACTCACTCTAGTTCAAGTTATCATATTCTTGTTGTTGTATTTTTCGTTATATGAACTACTTGTATTTCTATTTTTAGACAATAAATGAAATTCTATCTTTAAACTATATTGTCACAAAATCTAGTGTCATGAAGTCTTTGAACAATCTACCACTAAGTCTCACCTCGATGATTCCGCCATCGGTTGGGGTGTGACAGATTGGTATCAGAGCCATGACTATAGGGAATTAGGAAAAATTGCCATGTTTGACCTAGACTATAGTTAAGAACCTTTTTGACCGTTCCTTTTATCATGCTTAATATACTTGTACTTCCTACCTTGCTTCTACTCTATTCTTTTGGTCTTTAAAATTTACCTTCCTATTTGGTGGATGATACTACACTCGAAGACACTCGTATACCACAAACGAAAGGAAATTACCGAAATAGGCGTGAAACCCTCACTTTGGTGATAACTTTCAATCCGCGTAAATTTTTTTTGTGTTTTTGAAACTACACCAAGATAGGAGTGATATCCTCACCTTGGTGGAAATTTCACAATTCTCGTTCTAGTGGACACTTACCAATCGAAGGTTAGAATTAATTTTCTTACCACGTTGGACAAAGTGTACAAACCACACTCAAAGAAACGACCTCGCTAAGATAGGAGTGAAATCCGCAACTTAGCGATTAGTTTCAATCCATGATTTTTTTTTAAATCTCGCTAAAGTCTCAAATTTACTAATGACAAGGAACATGTAGTAACTGGAAGGGTGAATACCGTTAACCGAAAGTTTCGGCGAGAGTATTTCCACCTATTAGGCCAAAGCATGTTTCCAAACTCAAAGGTAAATTCGAATCACTCTGGTTAGTCTTAGTTCCGTTTCGGAACACTCCAATTGTTTTGTTTAAAACAAGCCTATCTTTTTATGCTAATACTACTTTCAATGTTGTTTTCATGCTATGTTTTCATTATATATTCGATTTACTTGAAATTGTACCTTATCCTCTCGCACTCGATCTCAAGACTCGCATTTACAATCTACTCTCGCGATCTCCAAACAATACTAATAATCGCAACCAACGTAAATCAAAACTCCTTTATGTTAACTAAGTGCACTATACTTGCTTATACATACGTGTTACGCTATTTGAACAATGTGAAACTTGCATTCTATACGTGTAACTTGAACGTGCATACTAAATCTATGACAACAACTTGAGCGTATGTATTTGTTTATCTAAATTTGCATCAATTTCACCGATCTAATCTTACCCGTAAGCTTTTCATTGTTAACCAAAATTCTAGTAACTTATTTTCTAAATTCAAAAGTCACCTTGTTTAAAAAACGCTTTTACAAATTTTCCTATGTATAATTCTCGTAGATGTCTTCCCGTCTCAACAGCATCGACCTCAACCAACTGGCAAGTCTTATTTCCCAAGAACTAGTAAAGATCCTCCCTAACCTAGAGACACCAACAAACCCAATTCCAAACCCCGGCGATACCATCCAGGATAGCACAAACCATGTAGATATTAAACCTTCTACCCATACCCCTACCAAACAAACGAAAAAGGATAACCGAAAACGCAAAAACCTCAAACGAAACCACACTTCAACAACTCCTAAGACTCCGAATTCCAACAAAAAGTAGTACCGTGGAACTTTTCCGCTATGCGACAGTTGTAAATATCACCATCCCACTCACACCCAATGCCGCATATTCGCCAATTGTGGTGCATATGGTCATTTAGCCAAAACATGTTGCCACACCACTAAACAACGACCCAACCCATGAATGCAACCAATGCCCAAGACTTGCCATGGTGATCTACGATGCTGGACGACCCACTCACCATACTAAAGAAGAATGAATTTTCTTTTCTTAAAAAAAATTAGAATTTCCTTATGTAACGTTTTCAAAAAAAAAATTGTTCGGATGTGAAACTTTCTTTTTATGAAATACCATCGTTATCCTAGTTTACAATCATAATTTATCGGCAAAATTCAAACATAGCAAAACCCTTTTCTCCTCGCGCACAATTTTTTTCAACATTTTTTGAACAAAATACTTTCTACTATTTCTAAGAGGATACCTATTCTTTTATAAAATCCTCACTTTCAAACCACTAACAAATGTGTGCGTTGAGTCTGTATGACAAACAAGATTCTTAATGGTAAAAGTGTTTAAAAAAAAATTCTTTTGTAAACAGGACTTGTGAGCAAAGACACGCTAAATCAAATAACCTACTTCTTTATAATCCCAAAACCTTTTTTTTTTCTTGAAATCGTATCACGAGTCAAAACATTCACCAACGCCAAACTAAAATTCTCAATAAACTATTTTCTTCGCTTAATAAAATGCATTTTTTTTTCATAAATCAAACGTCCATCTTCGGTGAGACTTTTACACTAAATTTTCCCCACTTCAATTAAATCCGTTTTTCTTTAACACCCAACGGACTAAATTCCTCTACCATCAAACTTGACCCTTAGTCTTGAAAAGCTAAAATTGCTCGCATACCCATAAAACTCAATTTGTAATAAACTCGAATTCTATGTTGCCCACAGTCAAAACATTTTACGCGTTTTCATTAGGAATCTAATTGTCCATTCTTTTGTTTGATATTATACATCTGGACGTAACCACATATGCATAAGTCTACACCATTATGTCATGACACCATGCATCTACGCCAAAAATGCATATGGTTAACAACATCAAAAAAAAAAAAAAAAAAAAAAACTTGCTTAATGCCTTTTCACATTATGTGTTTACAACATCAAAACTGTTTAATGTCTTAGCCTATTGTCTTTTCCTTTGTGTATAATTATTTTGTGTCCACTAGTGACCCACACATAACTAAGACAAATTATGTGGACCATACGACAATTGAACTAATTACGGGTGCACACGTATTTACAAAAATTGGGCGCATGGAAAACATAACAAGTCCCAGTGTGTGTAACCTATCATGACATGAATAACAACACGGATGAGGTATGATAACGGCATGGTGGATACGCCGCCGGTACATCCTATACATAAATGTCCTGTCATACTACCAAAAGTAGAGTTATTCGTGCCATGAGAAGTTTTGGGTGTCGAGCTTAAATTTTGACCAACACTTACGTTATTTATCTTTTGCGATACCGATTATGTTATAGTTTACTAGTCTAATTACGCTTGCATTATCTCTCTTTTATGCATATTATAACCTTGTTTTAAACCACACTCTCTACTATGCAACATTATCCTTGCCATGAATAATTTATACTTGTAATCTCCATAAACTTCCTTTCCTTCCTCTTACCTTTCCTTGCTTAATCAGCAATCCTTCGAATATCAGGAATCTCGTTCTAAGTCCCGTAAACTTTGGCCTTAACCTCTAAAAGCATTTATACATTTAAAACAAGATTTATTCCTCGCTTTCATATTTTTTTTACTACTTATATACTAGATTTCAAAACTAAATAAATACTATTTATATCACCAAAAAGCTATTTTCAAATACTCCAATTTCTCGTTTATTTTAGTCGCCTTATAAAAAAAATCTCTAGTAAAATTATCGACCTTGTGCAAACCAAATATCTTTTACTAAAAACTACTCATTCCCACATCTAGTCACTTATTATGCTCACATATTTACACAATTACCCAAGGACATCTCTTTTACAAGCAAAAAATTTCTACTATTACATATACGTTATACCGTATAATTACTTAACTACCTTCAATTTTCACTATTTCATACCATATAATTACTTATCCTTCCAAAATTCGATGCATTAACTCCATATACGTACTCTCTTCCTTCACTATTTACAAAAATGCTTTAGTCAGTCAAACTTTCAAATTCCTACGTACGACCTTGGGATAAAAATTTAAAAAAAATACTTTTCGTACGAGCATGATTATCGCACAAGTGACTAGATACCGTATTCGATCTAAGCATATAAACTAACAAGTTTTTGTTTCAATTAAACCCATATCAAGCCACTTACCTATTTTTCAAAAGGTTGACTTTTAATTAAATTTCGAGACGAAATTTCCTAAAGTAGGGGAGACTGTAACATCGCGTGATTTTTACTCTTACATGTATTTAAATTCTATATTTAAACAAATTCCATGTTCGCCTATAGTCGCTTCTTTTATGTTACTCCTACCCATTCATGACAAGTCGTCATTATAATTTACCCTACTCAATTTAGGCATTATAACAAGAAACTAATTTAGTTAAGATCTTAATATATATATATATACATAATAATAATAATTATAATAATAACAATAATACATTAAGTTAAACAAAAAAAAGAAAGAAAAAAAAAAGCAAAGCTAAAAAAAACGTGACTTAACTAATTAAGTCACTTTGACTTAAATTGTCACAACATCCACAAACAACATACTAAATTATGATGGTTTCGTTTGTTTTTTTTTTTTTTTTTTTTTTTTTTTTTTGAAAACTCGATGAAACAGTACACAATATTATTTTTTTTAGGATTATTATTTAAATTTAAACCCCATTTAATCTCCTCCCAACTACCCTAATAACTCTATTTAATACCCAACCACCTTAACCCAACTATAAATACACCACTCCCTACCCATTCTAACACTTGCTCAATCCTAAATCCTCTCTAAATCTCCAAATCTCTTAAGAATTCTCTCAAGAATAAGTGAGTTTCTCACTTCACCTTCAACCTCTCATCTACTTTCTTCACTCTCCTCTTCTTCAAACGCTTTGAGGAAACCTCTAGGACCTCTCTCCTATTTGCCATGGCAAATAAACATGAGTAGGGCACCAATTTGAGGCCTCAAATGTGGTCATCTTCTATTATCTTTTATGCACTAAGTTGTTAATAATACCAACCAAGTTCACCAACAACTCAATGATGGAGGGACTTGTGTTATGGTTCATGGTTGACAAAAGGAAGGCCAAGGCTCATCCAAACTAAGTCACCATACCCTACTTCTTAAGTTATATTATATAAATACTAAATTATATAAACTCTACTAATTTAATAACTCGGAAAGGTTTGTGGATACATCCCTACCTTACCAATGCTTGACTCTTATGACCATCCGAATCACCTTCATGGTGGTTTGTGTTTTGGTTCGCCTAAAAGGCTTGCTTGACTCTCTTGAATCCATTAATCCAACTCTTGAACCTAAAACGCCTTCCTTTTTAATTCTAGTTAATCGGAGCTAAAGCTTAATCTTCCAAGACACTCTTTTGGAACCTTACTAAACGCACCCAAAGGTGAGTTCATACTTGTCCCCCTTTTATCCTTTATTATTTGGGGCTCAACATGTATCACTATCAAAACTCAAACGATTTTAAACTCTACAATCTATTATGCTTAGTCTAAAGTCTATCATATTCTAAATTCTATCATGCGCAATCTAAAGTCTATTATATGCTTGTACGCTATGCTATGTAGAATTATTTACTCTAACATACAAATGTTCATATAGTTGACAACCCACCTTGCATGTATAGCGCTATAGGATTGGCTATCCGCCCCCTACATGGGTCATGTTAAGCAAAATTCTTCGTGGCTAGTCGCCGTTTGTATGGTTCTCTTGCATATGCCTATAAGCAAAACTTTATTATACTATGTATGTATGTCAAAACTAGTATGCTCACCAATGCTTTATGTGTTGACGGATATTTTATACATGTTGCAGGAAATATTTATTGCAAGACATTCAAGAAAACTACTTAGGATTGGACATAGAAACTCACTCTAGTTCAAGTTATCATATTCTTGTTGTTGTATTTTTCGTTATATGAACTACTTGTATTTCTATTTTTAGACAATAAATGAAATTCTATCTTTAAACTATATTGTCACAAAATCTAGTGTCATGAAGTCTTTGAACAATCTACCACTAAGTCTCACCTCGATGATTCCGCCATCGGTTGGGGTGTGACACAGACCTTATCAGGCGATTGGGCATCTTGGTAACAGGCGATTGGGCCTAATCGCCTGTTAAGAGCCCATAATCGTGTGCTACAGTGACGTAGCATGAGTGCTAATCGCCTGATAACACTGTGTAATCGCCTACAGCTTCTCTAATACCCCAAAACGCGTATAAACGTCTCCAAACACCCCGAAATACGTCCAAACATCCGATATACTAGCCTAGGGACATCATGTACTAACAGACTCCCCCTTGGACCAGGCTAGTATACGTATAGAAATAACCAAAAGACAACGTTTATACCAAAAGCAAACAACTTTACAGACTCGATAAGCAGAAACAAATACAACTAAACAAAATGACCCGCAGCATCTTCTGTCTTCATCTTCAGCTTGACGTTGTTCTGACCCTTGTGATTCTCGACCAATCGCATCCTGCATGAACCTTGTTGGCGTAGCAAAACTGGATCACTCTTTGAAACTTCATCTCTTGATCGGCTTCAACTGGTAAATGCATGATTGGATGTTGGTACAACGTCTCCACGTCCTTCTCTGAGCAGTTGATCAACCACATAGGATCCCAAATTCTTATCTTTCTGCATGGGTTCGGACTGTTGCGCAAGACAATCACGGCTTCTGTAGTTGCTGCATCATAATGCCAGTAGTACAGCTTAGAAGAAAAATCTTGCTCAACTGGAACGATGGGAATCCTTGAGACACATTTCGGTGGCTTGATCTTGTGTTCCCAAATAGGCTTCAAAGTGAAAGGATGAATCTTGTCTGTTGGATATGATCTGGGATACTGAGGCTCGAAATCTTTCCATCCCTCTGAGCTTTCTCGCTTCAACTTTGTGTAAAAACCCTGAAGAGAAGCAACTTTCTCTTTGTACAACGGATAATCGAGACGAACTAAATCACGAATGTACCAGAATGGCAGGCTCAGAATGTCTTTGTGTTCCCTAAAGAACAATACACCTTCTTGCCATTTTACCCCGAGCATTCTTGTGTGACTCACATACGCCCAGCTTATCACATTGCCAGACATCTTCGACAATCTTTTCTTGAAGATGGATGCTCGCTCGACTGGCTTTTTCTTCTCTTCGGGCTTGAACCATTTGGGATAACGCTCTCTGATTTTGTCATGTCGTGTCTTTACTTCATCAGGAACTTCAGCAGAGTCGGATTTCAACTTCTCTTCGGCCTCACGTACCATTTCTTCATCAATGTTTGGAATTCCAGCGCCCGAGTCATTTAAAACGTACTCAGGAGTCGGTACGCTGGTTCCATCTTCGAGGTCCACTTCATTGTTCTCTGGATGCATTTCAGGAGGAACACTTTGACTTGCACTGGAAGATTCTCCAGATGCAAAGCCGTATACTTTAGCCATATCCTCTGATGTCATCTCAGGTGGAATCTCTCCTTCTTCCAGATCATATTCAGGCATGGCAGGAGGTGGGAGCAAGTTACCGTCGTCATCATATGCAAAATAACAGTTTAGAGGCTCCACGTATTCAACTTGAACTATCGCTTTCTTCTTCACTTTATCACGTAGTTCTTGAATCTTGCTCATCATAGGTGCAGGCTCCCCCTGAGCAGAAGAACCTGCTTCGGGATCATTGCCTTTGCGATCATGACCTTTCTTTGTTCGCTGAGATCCAGATCCAGTTGATGATCTACCACCACCCGTGGCTCCAGGATCACCACCACCACCCTTTCCAACATCATCATCACCATCTGATTCATCATCATTGTCGTCCTCATCATCATCTTCCTCATCATCATTATCTTCATCATCATCATCATCACCAGCACCAGCCTCTGAACTAGGACCACCAGTGAGTCTAGGTTGAGTTCCAGTCAACTCATTTATCCTAGCCCTCAGCTCAGTATTTTCTTTTTCAGTCTTCGTGATCCTTCGCTCATTGTTCACATTGATCAGGCGAAGTTCGCTATTTGAGGCCTCTACATCTGCAAGTCTCTCCAAAGTACTTTGGTTCGACTGTATCAGCTGCTGATGAGATTCCATCAGCAGCCTGTTCGACTCTATGACCTGCTGGTTAGATAATGTGAGCGCATCTACCGTCGTTCTCAGCTCTGTGTTAGACTGGATAGATTCTTCGATCAGCTCAAGCATTGCGTTCTCATTTTCTTCTATGCTTGCATTCTTCGTTCGCAATTCTGCTATATCACGTGATTGCGCAGCTACTATGGAAGTTAGCTCGCTAATCTTTCTTTGAAGTTGTTCATTTGTAGTAGAGGCAGAAGAAGAGGTTCGATCGGTTGACCCGGAAGCTGTGGGTCGAACTTTCTGTCTAATATTTCGAATCCTGTCACCAATAGTATTAGGGACAATCTGTGATCTTGTCGCTGCCTCGGTAACTGAGACTGGCTCAGTGAAGATTACCGAAGCAGGCATTGACATAGTGACACTAGCAGGCATCGCTGCACTAACTGTAATAGGATCCGAAGATGTCGTTGTTGCTGTTGTTGTTGTTGCTGTTGTTGCTGTTGTTGTATCTGTTGCTGCTGTTGTTGCTGATACGGTAGAGGAAGCAGGAATGCCAAAAGTATCTGGGAGATTCAAGGTCACACGCCTTCCCCTCTATCTCTTAGGAGTCTTCTCAGCCGCAGCTGCCTTCTCTGACATCCTCTTTTGTCCCCTACCAACTTTTGTTGCTTTAGTCTTCTGTCTTTTCTAAGGAGGAGGCGTGCTAAGTTCAACATCGATATCTGCAACAAGATCACCACTACCTGGAGTGAAAGTGGGATCTCTTGCAAGATCTCTCGCCTCGGCTGCGCGAGCTCTATCCTCTTCTAGAGTGAGTACATCGGGTGAATCATCTTCTGTAGCTTCTGAGTCGTCATCATCATCATCAACGTCTTCTATGTTAACCGGGCCTTCATCAATCTTGCCTTTACCTCTGCCTGAACTGGATGGTGCATCTGCATCCAAAGACGTAGCATCAACCATATCATCATCTCGTCTCAGTTCAGCATCACCCGTATTGCCCGGTGCATTGGGTCCCAAAGCAACAGTAGGTCTGCCAATGTTATCATCATCTTTGAACACTTGTCTGTGAATCTGAACATCATCTTCTGACTCACTGTCGTCATGCCTCCACCTATTACCTGGAGGTGCCTCATAGTTATCTCTCAACAGAAATGCATACAATCGATGACTTGGTGGATATTCTGACTTCGGCTTGTTCTTGTATTGCAGCATTCTTTTCAATCAACTTCATCTATTTTCTTTATATCAATCAACTCTTCAACATGTTTCACCATGTTTGGGATCTGGTTGTCAAGGATCATCTGTAGAAAGCGAGGATAGACAATGAAAGGTTTCTTTGCCATTTTCTGCAGAATCACTTCCTTTAAGTGATGCATGATCATTCCAGAGAAACTGAACGGCTTGTTCAACGTCAACGCAACAATCGCTGAAGCTAAAGTGTCTCGGATCGCATCGAAAGTTCCTTTGCGAGGACCGATACACTTCAGCACAACATGCGTCAGATACTTTAACTCTGGAGGAAGATTCCCTTTCTGCAGCATCTTCTGCGCTCTAACGTCATCAGCATACTTCATTCTTAGAAATCCACCACGTATCAGAATAGAATCGAACACGATCGGATCATCTTTATCATCTTCAAACTTAAGAATCTCGCGAACCAAGTCTTCAGTGATAATAACTTCCTTTCTTTGCACTTTGCTTCTGATAGTAGCCGGCTTCGTGCTAACGTCAACGCTCGCATTCTGATAGAACTCCTGAAGAATGTTCTTGTACGCTGCATACTCCGTAGATATAGCATACTTTATCTTTGAGCGCTATAAGAACTCGATCACGCCTTCAAACTGCTTGCATTCCGCCTTCTTTATGGGTCCAAGAAAGGCCAGACAGTTATGTTTAGGAGACGTACCGTACTGCATGATTCTATAAGGCAAACACACGACAAATTCATCACAAACAGTTCAAGAATATGAAAAACGGACAAAAACGGACAAAGTTTGACTAAAATTTGGTCAACAGAAGACCAAGGGCGATTAGCATATGTAATCGCCTATAAGCTATGCACGATTAGGGATAGTCGTGTGACTAGTCATGCGATTAGCTGAAAATGGATACCAATCGTGCTACTGTTCACACGATTAGGAATCCTAATCGTGTGACAGTTCGTCTTCATCACCAATTTTATCAAAATCTTGTAGTGGGTCATTTTGGGTTTGTCTTTGGTCACATTACAACCTAAACACACCGAATAACAAGAGGCCTAACAAATCTTTCAGTTACATATTCAAATCAGGTGTCAATTGAACCGGTTTTATAAGTTAGGGTTCATGAGCATTCAAAATTGGGGCTTTTCATTTTAACGTGTTTTAGACCAAACTTTTGATAGGAACATATCCTGAATGCCCCGATTAAGCAACCCCACACAAGAAACATCAACACCAAACACATTTTAGGGCTCCATGATCAATCACGAGTAATCTAGGGTTTCGATTCATAAAGGACTGATTTAACCCATCAAAACTCGTTAATATGATCTGAAACTTTGGGATGTTATTACCTTGATGATAAGGAACAAGTTTCTATAATCAAGAAAAATTTTGCAAGAGTTTGGTTGTATTTGGGTTGAGAGGGAACAAAGAACAGACGTTGGTTTTGAATAAAATGAAGTGAAAGTTTCTAAGTGTCCTTTATATACCCGTGCCTACTCGCCTGCTACAGTGTAGCGATTGGGGCGTAATCGTTAGGTCAAACACACGATTGAAACTCTAATCGCTTGTACCGGTGAACGATTAGGGATCCTAATCGTGTACAAGACATAATCAAGTGACTGGTATAATAGGCTTCTAATCGCTAATGCTTGCACGCGATTAATATGTAATCGTCTAAAAGGATACACGATTAGGCTATAATCGTCTGTTCACATAAGCGATTAGAGACACAAATGTGTATACTTTTCACACAAATTACCAAATTGCCCCTGCAGCACCAAAGCATACATTTTTGACCCGTTAAGGTTCAAGACATGCATTTTTCAACCCGTTTTAACACACGACTCAGATGATGACCCAGATACTTGAAAATATTACATTTTCCACCCTTGTACTTGATAGAAAGTACGGTTTTGACCCGGCAAAAACACAATTTTCAACTAGTTGATATTCGGCATTTTATTATTGAAGAAGTAAGATTACAATGGATTAGGATTCCATCATCGGCAATCAAGAATGATTAATTAAGCTAAACTAAGCACAAATAAAACAAAACGGGAGATCAACTAACTGTACACTAACATATTTTTGCGAGTTTCAACGGATAGGGAATCATATCAGTGTACGGACTTTACTAGAACCCTTATATTTTCAGTTTTCGCTTAAATTACCAATAAGCATCCTACAACAACTGTCGATATTGTTGTCCACCTAAACTCAAAATCAAGTTTTATCGCTAGGTACTTTAGATACGTTAAGGTAATATTAAGACTGAGATACAAGGTGTTCCCCGCCACGCGACACATTCCCGTATCAAGTCATGCACAAAGCTTCCTCGTAACCGGTGAGTAAGCTGTTGTCATCCATATTTTACAAGGAGTGGACTCAGTGGTGATCAGGTCTGCAGAAATGCTGCAATAGAGAGACTAGTGAGATCCAAACAAGGGTTCAAGTCAAATACCGTATATTTGATTTTTCACGGTACGATGCTTTAGGTATATGATTTGATACCTTAGAGCGAATTCTCATTGAGAATAGGGTTTTGGCATATATGAATCTTTTTGCTCTTTTAGGATTCCCGGACGTCTCCTGATTAGAATTTATTCTATTTTTTGTTTTTATTTTTTTCAGGAGATGACATAGGGGTGTCTCAGTCGTAGGCTGCGACCCCAACGTACGACACGTGTGCCATTCCTATTTATTCTGAGAGACGTCCAGTTCACCCCGGATGTACCAACCTCTTAAAGACCATGAAACCTCGGATTTTGGCATGCTATCAAACGAGATTTCAGTACCAAGACCATATGCCAACGCACGTTGATCCACACATGATTCAGTAGATTTAGGTTTATATCACCGTGCCGGACTTGGAAATGATTTTGAGCCTACCGACACATCATTGTAGATGCTACCTATCAGTTCCAATATTTTTAAGATGATAAGGGTCCAGACAGTCCGACTGATTGGTTAATATCATCTTCCCTATTTTCACCAAAGAAACTCATTTTTGCATTTTTGCATTTTTTATCATTTTTTTTTGATTTTGGGCTTTTCTGAATGTTTTTGTATTTTTCTGAAATTTTCTCCCCCTAAAAATCTAAAAATTTGCAAAAAGACAATATTTTTGGATTTTTCTGATTTTTTTTAAAGAAAAATATTTACAAAAACGATTACCGATGAGGATCTAATCCTGCTTAACTTTAATGCCGTTTAAGATTAACAAGTACTCAAAACGAGGACCGTCAAAAGCTTCGGTGAATAAATCGGCACGTTGGTAGTCTGTGTGGATTTTTACCATATCGATAAGTTTCTTTTCATAGCAATCGCGTATGAAATGATACTTAACCAAGATATGTTTCGCCTTGGAATGGTTAACTGAGTCTTTAGCAAGAGCTATAGCGGACTCATTGTCACAGTGAATGGGAGTATTAAGAAATTTCAAACCGTAGTATCTCATTTGTTGCTGTATCCAAAGAACCTGGGAGCAGCAGCTCGATGCTGCTACATATTCCGACTCGCAGGTGGATAAGGCGACTGAGGCTTGCTTCTTGCACTGCCACGAGACTAGTCTTGGTCCCAAAAACTGGCATCCAGCCGATGTGGATTTTAAGTCTGTCTTGCATCCGCCATAGTCAGCATCACTAAATGTGATGAGGTCAAACTTATCGTCATTAGGGTACCAAAGACCTTTGGTCGGACAACCCTTTAGATAACGTAAGATCCTCTTCACAGCAACCAGGTGGGACTGTTTCGGCCTTGACTGGTATCTTGATAGTAAGCATGTCGCGAACATTATATCAGGTCTTGATGCAGTGAGGTACATGAGTGAGCCTATCATAGCTCGATAGAGAAAAGGATCAACGGTTTGTCCTTTCTTGTCAGGCCCAATCCCGTGATTGGTCTGAATCGGTGTGCCTATTGGAGTAGAGTCTTTCATCTGGAACCGGCTCAAGATGTCAGCAACGTATTTTGTCTGGTGGATGAAGATCCTCGACTCTTGTTGTTCTACTTGTAGACCGAGGAAGAATTGCATCTCCCCCACCGAGCTCATCTCAAATTTATCCTGCATAAGCTTTTCGAATTCCCTGCACATGACATCATTAGTAGACCCAAAAATAATATCATCAACATAAACCTGTACCAGAAGACGATCACCACACTTTTCCTTGGTGAATAAGGTGCAGTCCACGAGTCCACGTTTGAACCCGTTGGATATCAGATAGTTGCCAAGCATTTGGTACCATTCATGCGGTGCCTGATGGAGTCCGTACAACGCTTTGTTTAATTTGTAGACTTTTTCGCGATGAAGCGGATCCTCAAAACCCGGTGGCTGAGCTACATACACCTCTTCCTTCACGACACCATACAGAAAAGCACTTTTCACGTCCATTTGATACACCTTAAACCGTTTGTACGAAGCGTAAGCTAAGAACATCCGAATAGCTTCAAGGCGCGCAACTGGAGCGTATACTTCGTTGTAATCTATTCCTTCGATTTGACGGAAGCCGAGGACAACTAATCGAGCCTTGTTTCTTATAATCACCCCGCGGTCATCCCGTTTACACTTGTAGACCCACTTTGTTCCAATTTTCTTCGAGCCTGGAGGTAAGTCAACTAAGTCCCACACTCCTAACTTTTGGAACTGCTGAAGTTCGGCTTGCATTGCTTCAATCCATGGTTCTTCCCTCAATGCATCTTGCACAGTTCTTGGTTCAGTTTGAGAAACATACAAGGCGAAGGACCAATCTTTCTGATGACCTGCTTTTCTGATTTCCGAGTAGAGTGCCAGAGTACCTGTATTGTCACTTGGACTAGCATTTCTGAGCTGACTACGCGTCATGACTCTGCTAGCCGGATTACCAATCACATTTTGCATCGGATGAGTGTCGTGAATCCGAGATTCCGGATGTGCCGGCACTGGATCATCCGAATGCAGATTAAGGTTCTCCAAACCTTGAGATAGATTTGTCTCTGCGGCGCTTGAACTAGAGGGAGCAGCGGGTTGCATATTAAAACCGGAGAGATCGATCCGAAGACCTATCCCTGGAGCTGCTGAAGAAGAGGGACCAGCTTGATTGTTTCCTGTCGGATTAACTGGAGCTGTAGTGGTAGATTCACCATTTCCAGCTTGTTCCTCAGTGAGAGTTTCATGAGACTCTGCAAAATCGTCGTCGGAAGATGAAGATTCGAGAACCTCAGCTGACGCCTCCTGAAAGACTTCCTCAACTTCTGCTGCTGCGGTTTTATCAGGGGGACCCGTGGATGCAGAGGCATCAGATGGAGCAGGCGCGGGTGCATTAACCACGATCGGACGCATTAGCGGAGAGCTAGCTGCGTTTTCACATTCGTAATACATTTGCGCTACAACATCATCCACCAAATTCTCCACGTTGAAGGAATCAAATAGACTCTTATAGTCGAACAACCAATCAGGTCCAACACCAGGTGCATTGGCAGTATAACGCTGAACATCGACATTAAGCCAATCTTCAACGTTGTTGGTTCTTTTGTTGTACACTCTTTTGTTGGGAGTGCTGTAACCAACAAAGAAACCTTCTTCTGCCTTTGCACCAAACTTCCCATCGGGATGTATCATGGTACATGGAGCTCCGAAAGGTTCCAGAAACTCTAAGTTCGGTTTCCTTCGGTCCAGAAGCTCGTAAGAGGTTCTTCCAAGCTTCTTTACCGTTAGAACCCTATTCAAAGTATAACAGGCGCAGTGAACTGCCTCGTTCCAGAAGATCACAGGCAAGTTCGAGTCTGCGAGCATAGTTCTGGCTGCCTCAATAAGAGTCCGATTCTTTCTTTCTGCAACCCCGTTTTGCTGAGGAGTGTATGGCGCTGTGAATTCATGATGAATACCCTTTTCTGCACATAACGCCTCCATAGCGTGATTCTTGAACTCTGTTCCATTATCGCTTCTGATCCTATGGATCTTTAGCTGATATAGATTTTCCAGTTTAGTAAACAGATTCTTCAAGTAATCAAAAGTTTCACTCTTGTGCTTCATGCACACAACCCAAGAAAACCTAGAATAATCATCCGTAACCACTAAGCAGTATGAGTCACCGTTCTTGCTCTTCTGATTGACTGGGCCAAACAGGTCCATGTGCAGTCGCTCGAGTGGTAGACTAACTGAGTTTGTCTTCTTAGGCCTGTGAGACTTTCTTTTCTGCTTCCCTTTCTTACATGAGACACAGACGTCGTTTAAATGAAAATTCTTAACAGAAACACCTTCCACCAGTTGATTCTGAACCAGATGGTTCATTTTCCTCAAATGGATGTGTCCCATTCGTCTGTGCCACATTATCGATTCCTTTTCTGTCGCCTTTGACAGAAAACAAGTGACTTGACCTTTCGCTGTCATAGCTCGGCTCATATCCAGGGCGTATAAGTTGTTGACCCTGGGAGCTGAGATCATGACCCACTCTTTCGGTATTTTGAATCCAGGCTTCAGAATGAAACATGCGTTGTCATCAAAGAACACAGTGAACTTCTTGTCACATATCTGCGAAACGCTCAGCAAGTTGTGGTCTATCTGTTTGACAAAGCTTATCTTTTCAAAGCTTACAATACCGTTGCTCATACTTCCTTCTTTTGTAATATAACCCCCTTTATTACCAGCAAAGGCAACATACCCCCCGTTGATATTCTTTATGTCAAAAAGCAGGGATAAATCGCCTGTCATGTGCCCTGAAGCTCCACTATCAACAATCCATAGGCTGCTGATAAGGCCCTGTGGAACTCCCTGCACAAACATTCAAAGTTCAGTTGTTAAGGGGGACCCAAGCCTTCACGGTCTTGGGTCTACCATCTTCATCTAATGTCGGAAAGTCAACCCATCTTCCATTTGGAGTTGGTGTTGTTTCCGATGGTACAGCAGTGCTTTCTCCAGCAGATGATTCTCCTCCTTTGGTTGGTGACTTGGGTCTCCAAATCTGTTTAGATTTCTTTGGCTTGGGCTTCTTCTGTAACACCCCAACCGATGGCGGAAACATCGGGATGTCACGTAATGATGATTGTTCAGTAGCTCATGGTAAATAATAAGTTTCAATAAATGATTTAAATAAATTACATACAATTGTTCTAAGAATTTTGTACATCAAAATGAAAAATACTAGCTACGCATCTTCAAGCAATTACTCTAATCTTCGAGCAAGCTATAACCTGAAACATGTTAAGTTTGAAAATATTTTGGGTCAACAAAAGTTGGTGAGAATTACATAGGTTTTGATAATTGAATAAAAATGTTGTGCAATTCATGTGTCATGTCAATCTAGTCCATATGTGAGAACATACTAGAAATAAATCGAGTGCATAATCAACCCTGATGACTGTTATAATATGATACATACCATACGCTCATGGTCCAATTGAATATGTTATGCGATAACAAACACCCACGTAACCTTTGTAGGAGGCACGTATCCGGGTGGGATTGTCAGTCCAATAGATCTATCAATGTATACCGTCGGCTTGTACGGAGTTAATGATTATGCTAGAATGGTGCTTACTCTAATCATGCTCAAGACATAATGCAACATAGAAAACACATAGACACATTGATGATTGAATTGCATAAATGATGTTATAACATGTTTCACCCCAAAAATGGTGATAAATAAAGGGGCTATGTAAAACTCACCTGAAATTCACTGTGTAAGTATTTGCAAGTAGCAACAAGTCCGAACTTGGATTAATTGAACTCTTGTATCCTATTACAAATAAAGGACGTCTTAAATTCTAATGCAAGTAAGCTTGTTTTTGTTATGGTTGTAAAGATAGTTTATCCAACTACCTAGACACGTATTGAAAGAATACGTGTCTTAATAAGTGTATGACTTAACGAACTGATAGGAACTTGGTTTTGTTTCTCGAAAGTATGCGTGCATGTATAGTTATATATAATGTTCAGATTCACTGCTTGAAACTAATTAGAAAGGAATATTTAAGATATTGAAAAAAAAAATATGTGTAACTTGATTCGCGTTTTTAGTTTGTTTGAAAACCGGACAATATATGTATTATATTTATTTATGTACGCTTTTATATCATGACAAAATAAGGTTTGAATAACGTTTATTTGTAAAGCGTAGCTTCTTTTGTACGAAATAATAGATTTGACCATCCGATATATTTTATAAAAATTTGGGCAGAGTTTCCTCTGTTTTTGTAAGAAACCAGACAACGCAAGTCGTCTATTTTATCCCAAAACAACAATAGACCAAACAAAACCAATACAAATTATAGTCTTTAAATGCGACAAAAGGTTCAAGTTATCAAGATTGTAATAAACGAGAACTATATGTTTTTAACAAGTAATATACATATATATAGTCCGTTTTCAAAACATGTCACTCAAATTTATCAATGCTTTAGAAACTCTAGATACTATACGACTCGCTTAATGTTGTGCTTGGATATTTTCGTATGTATGTTTCAAACAATTTAATAGTTAGTGTCGTGAACATGTTAATAAGTATATCTATTTATACATTTAACCATTTTATCGCCTCATCGTTACATTAGCCATTTTATACACTTAAGTCGGTTCGTTACAAGCGTATGCGTTGTTAATGTTTTGTTTTTTAGAATACAATTATATTTATATAAGTTAATACAATGTAGCGCAAAAAGAACAAATCAAGATAAGGCGCGCGTTATACCTTCCCAAACTACCCGTGAATCCTCGCGTACACGCTTCATAACCCGCGCTGACCAGCTGACCATTTTGACTGTCGTTGACCAGGTTTGACCTGGTCAACTCATGTTTGACCGTGGCTCGAAGAAAACGAACAGGATATAAGGCTCAACTCAACGTCATCCTAATATCTTCTGGCCACCATAGCCGGTCCCGGCCGTAGTGCTCGTCTCCGACCTCACCTTTTCCTGTCACGAACCCGAAGCTGACCCGAGATCTAAACCGAAAGCAACCATCCCGAGCCACAACCTCCGCATCCATCACCACATCGAAACCATCATCATCGGACAGCCACAACCAGCTTCGTAACCACCACCGACCTGTTACAGCTTGTTCTTGGAACCAAGGAGCTGCGCCGCCACCTTCTACAACCACCACCATCTCCGGCCATCCCTACCCAGATCAAACCCAACCGAACACCATCTAATCCCAAATCCCGGACCAAACATAAGCTTGTGACCAAAATCTGACGTGGACCCCTGAACCCACCGGATCTGGAACAACCCGTCATTACCTTCGAACCTTCACGTCGCCACTATTGCTGCTATTTTTCTTGTGTTTTCGGGTTCACATACCTGCGCCGCCACCACCCGAGCTTGGTGGTGGCCGGTTGTCGTTGTCACAGGGACGGGAGGGAGAATTATCGGGAAGGAGAGGCAAGGATCGAAGAGAGAGAGAGGGACTGCGGTTTTAGAGAGAGAGAGTAGAGAGAGAGATGAGGTCAGCGGTTTTAGAGAGAGAGAAAGGAAGAGGTAAAGATTAGTGGTGGTGGCTAGGGTTTGGGGGAAGAAGGATTAAGAAGGTAGGGGTGGTTTAAGGTGTTTAAATAATGGATATGTAGGGTCTTGGGTAGGTTAAGTGGTTGGGTACCGCGTATACGAGCCAGCTACTGACTCGGTCTCGTTAAAATTTAATAACTCGTTTAACCGCTAAAATAGATATTTTGTTAAGTTTATTTCTATAAACCGACTTAAAACGAGTGGTTGGACTGTAAATTTGTTATAATATATTTTTAGTCGCGATTAAATTTATAAGGATAGGTGTCAGTCATCTAGCATAACCCAATGTTGTTTTCGACACACTAATAGCGTAATTAAATAGTTTAATATACAAATAAATAAGACGCATCTCTTGTTAATGAAATATTATTGTTAATAGATTAAGATCGTTATGCGAGTTATATATATTTTATTATTATTAATATCGTTTAAGTATTTTAGAAAGTAACGGAACGTTACAGTCTCCCCTACTTTAGGAAACTTCGTCCCGAAGTTATTAAAACACAGGGTTGAGTGTGATTGGGTAGAAGTTAAGACAACTACGGTTTGGAACAATTTGGGTTAAGGTACAACGTGAATTTATAAGTAATAGAATAATATGTTTCGAATAATTTGGGTAAGAGTTTTGATATGTGTGAGTTGATTAACTATGGAAAGACTAAATGAATTACTAGGTAACTAGCGTTTATAATTGATTATCTACCGAAAACCTTGATAGAATTTCACACTACCTTAACGTACCTGTAAATTCATGTTTACGTTCCGGACCGCAATCACCAATTTACCTTACATTAGGGTTTTGTGTCCTTCTATGACTCTAAACACACATGTAAAAATGCAATTAACCTTGTTATTGAGTCATATACATTGTAATTGTATCCAAAAATGAGTCCAACTGTTGAGCAGGAAAAAGACTTCTACCAGTCAGTGAGTAAGAACCTCTACCGATTGTTGAGCAGGTGCGATAGCCTCTACCAGTCGTTGAGCAGGTTATTAGAACCTCTACCGACTGTTGAGCAGGCATGATGACCTCTACCAATCGTTGAGCAGGTTGTTAGATACTCTACTAACTGTTGAGCAAGCACTTCATCCTCTACCAGTTGTTTGATTAAGTGTAACAATTGTTTTTGATTTAGCATGTAAGTTGCAAGTTGTTACTATATACATGTAGCAAGTTTGTAAATGCATCAAGTATCAAGTATAGCATGCGAGTTGCAACAGAGTTGCCCTAGACAAGGTTAATGACTCTAGGTGTGTTTATAGCAAATAGTTTATATTCCATGCTTTCAAGTATGGTGAATAATCAAATGTTCAAGTAGATAATCAAATCCTCATGTATAACTAAGAATCAAGTTTGATGCAACAAACAATCAAGTTTTCAATAGTCTGGTCATCGTGGAAATCAAGTTCATGTTCGAGGAGGTAAAGGATGTGAATTTGGATTTTGAGAGATGATGAAAACTCAAAATAAAATCAAGGTTGTGAAAAATGGTGAACGTGAAGATGGTTAATAAAGAGTTTATTTTATAGGTTTTTCACAGGGACACAAGTAGCAAGGAGATTATGTAGTAGCGTGAATTGTGGGATTTGAATCAAGGGTTAAAATCAAGCGTATTGAGAAGACATGATTGTGATAAACGCCAAAATTTGTAAAAGTTTGAACAAGTTAAAAATATGTAGGGGTCAATCGAGAGTTTAGAGACTAAATATTGATCTTGTCGGTGGCAAGATTTTATTTTCAAAATTGGGTTAGGATGGATAGTACAAACAAAATGGATTTAGATCGGAATGTCGGAGATTGTAAACACGATGTCGGTTTTCAAAAATCAAGAATTTATTTAGGCGTTTTGTATAATAGACTCTGATTAATCCATAGAAAATTTCATCGAAAATCATTCATTACACCAATAAATTGTTACATAAACATTTGAAATTTAGAAGATAAGCGTGTGGAACTAAAAGGCTCTTTGATAACATATTTATTTGCTATAGTTTGTGAAATCCTCAGGTGTCGGTGTTAGAATATCTCCTATAAACAGGTTATGAGATTATAGTTTGAATAAGGATATTAAAATCTTGAACATGATGAAATTTTATGGTTGAGGATGCCCTTAAAAAAATGTAAGGAGGAGGTTAAAAATAAAATTGGCCCGAATGTAATGTAATATGATTTAAGAAGTAGAATATGCAATATGTTGTAAAGAGAAATATACGATTTGGATTGGATGTTGAAAATGATCAAACAAGCGGGTAATATTACAAGTTTGTAAAATGAAATATGATTTTGAGATCCACAAATGGTTCATGGAATTTAGACTATCGAGGGGATTATATGAGGAAGAAAATAGATTTGAATTGCGAAATTTTTGAGATTTAAATCTTGTGATTTAAATGAGAGGGAGATGATATAAAGGGAAATGAAACACAAAGGTTGTAAATATTTAACCACGAATAAACGAAAATGTTGGCTTATCAAACTGATCAGATCTAAGTCCAAGGAATTTGCTCTAATAATCTAGAAGTACGTTAGGTTTGTAGCAAATAAGTGAAAGAGAGTAGGCAAGACCAAATTAGGCTAAGAAATAGGATGAGGATAGGGATAGAGATAAGGATAAGGTAGCAAATAGGGTTACAAGTAATAGAAACAAGTACTGGTTTAAATCCTATGGTTATAGACTAGATTATTTTTCTAATAACCTAATTCCCTATAACCATGGCTCTGATACCAATCTGTAACACCCCAACCGATGGCGGAAACATCGGGATGTCACGTAATGATGATTGTTCAGTAGCTCATGGTAAATAATAAGTTTCAATAAATGATTTAAATAAATTACATACAATTGTTCTAAGAATTTTGTACATCAAAATGAAAAATACTAGCTACGCATCTTCAAGCAATTACTCTAATCTTCGAGCAAGCTATAACCTGAAACATGTTAAGTTTGAAAATATTTTGGGTCAACAAAAGTTGGTGAGAATTACATAGGTTTTGATAATTGAATAAAAATGTTGTGCAATTCATGTGTCATGTCAATCTAGTCCATATGTGAGAACATACTAGAAATAAATCGAGTGCATAATCAACCCTGATGACTGTTATAATATGATACATACCATACGCTCATGGTCCAATTGAATATGTTATGCGATAACAAACACCCACGTAACCTTTGTAGGAGGCACGTATCCGGGTGGGATTGTCAGTCCAATAGATCTATCAATGTATACCGTCGGCTTGTACGGAGTTAATGATTATGCTAGAATGGTGCTTACTCTAATCATGCTCAAGACATAATGCAACATAGAAAACACATAGACACATTGATGATTGAATTGCATAAATGATGTTATAACATGTTTCACCCCAAAAATGGTGATAAATAAAAGGGGCTATGTAAAACTCACCTGAAATTCACTGTGTAAGTATTTGCAAGTAGCAACAAGTCCGAACTTGGATTAATTGAACTCTTGTATCCTATTACAAATAAAGGACGTCTTAAATTCTAATGCAAGTAAGCTTGTTTTTGTTATGGTTGTAAAGATAGTTTATCCAACTACCTAGACACGTATTGAAAGAATACGTGTCTTAATAAGTGTATGACTTAACGAACTGATAGGAACTTGGTTTTGTTTCTCGAAAGTATGCGTGCATGTATAGTTATATATAATGTTCAGATTCACTGCTTGAAACTAATTAGAAAGGAATATTTAAGATATTGAAAAAAAAAATATGTGTAACTTGATTCGCGTTTTTAGTTTGTTTGAAAACCGGACAATATATGTATTATATTTATTTATGTACGCTTTTATATCATGACAAAATAAGGTTTGAATAACGTTTATTTGTAAAGCGTAGCTTCTTTTGTACGAAATAATAGATTTGACCATCCGATATATTTTATAAAAATTTGGGCAGAGTTTCCTCTGTTTTTGTAAGAAACCAGACAACGCAAGTCGTCTATTTTATCCCAAAACAACAATAGACCAAACAAAACCAATACAAATTATAGTCTTTAAATGCGACAAAAGGTTCAAGTTATCAAGATTGTAATAAACGAGAACTATATGTTTTTAACAAGTAATATACATATATATAGTCCGTTTTCAAAACATGTCACTCAAATTTATCAATGCTTTAGAAACTCTAGATACTATACGACTCGCTTAATGTTGTGCTTGGATATTTTCGTATGTATGTTTCAAACAATTTAATAGTTAGTGTCGTGAACATGTTCATAAGTATATCTATTTATACATTTAACCATTTTATCGCCTCATCGTTACATTAGCCATTTTATACACTTAAGTCGGTTCGTTACAAGCGTATGCGTTGTTAATGTTTTGTTTTTTAGAATACAATTATATTTATATAAGTTAATACAATGTAGCGCAAAAAGAACAAATCAAGATAAGGCGCGCGTTATACCTTCCCAAACTACCCGTGAATCCTCGCGTACACGCTTCATAACCCGCGCTGACCAGCTGACCATTTTGACTGTCGTTGACCAGGTTTGACCTGGTCAACTCATGTTTGACCGTGGCTCGAAGAAAACGAACAGGATATAAGGCTCAACTCAACGTCATCCTAATATCTTCTGGCCACCATAGCCGGTCCCGGCCGTAGTGCTCGTCTCCGACCTCACCTTTTCCTGTCACGAACCCGAAGCTGACCCGAGATCTAAACCGAAAGCAACCATCCCGAGCCACAACCTCCGCATCCATCACCACATCGAAACCATCATCATCGGACAGCCACAACCAGCTTCGTAACCACCACCGACCTGTTACAGCTTGTTCTTGGAACCAAGGAGCTGCGCCGCCACCTTCTACAACCACCACCATCTCCGGCCATCCCTACCCAGATCAAACCCAACCGAACACCATCTAATCCCAAATCCCGGACCAAACATAAGCTTGTGACCAAAACCTGACGTGGACCCCTGAACCCACCGGATCTGGAACAACCCGTCATTACCTTCGAACCTTCACGTCGCCACTATTGCTGCTATTTTTCTTGTGTTTTCGGGTTCACATACCTGCGCCGCCACCACCCGAGCTTGGTGGTGGCCGGTTGTCGTTGTCACAGGGACGGGAGGGAGAATTATCGGGAAGGAGAGGCAAGGATCGAAGAGAGAGAGAGGGACTGCGGTTTTAGAGAGAGAGAGTAGAGAGAGAGATGAGGTCAGCGGTTTTAGAGAGAGAGAAAGGAAGAGGTAAAGATTAGTGGTGGTGGCTAGGGTTTGGGGGAAGAAGGATTAAGAAGGTAGGGGTGGTTTAAGGTGTTTAAATAATGGATATGTAGGGTCTTGGGTAGGTTAAGTGGTTGGGTACGCGTATACGAGCCAGCTACTGACTCGGTCTCGTTAAAATTTAATAACTCGTTTAACCGCTAAAATAGATATTTTGTTAAGTTTATTTCTATAAACCGACTTAAAACGAGTGGTTGGACTGTAAATTTGTTATAATATATTTTTAGTCGCGATTAAATTTATAAGGATAGGTGTCAGTCATCTAGCATAACCCAATGTTGTTTTCGACACACTAATAGCGTAATTAAATAGTTTAATATACAAATAAATAAGACGCATCTCTTGTTAATGAAATATTATTGTTAATAGATTAAGATCGTTATGCGAGTTATATATATTTTATTATTATTAATATCGTTTAAGTATTTTAGAAAGTAACGGAACGTTACATCTTCTTCGCCTGTGAGCTAGAAGGTCCAGCCTTGGATTCCTTTGTAGGAACAGATTTTGGATCCACTTCAGACTTAACTGTACGTGGAGCACCTTTGGGGTTGCCCTGCGGTTTAGCTGCAGCCTTTGCTGGTGGCTTAGGCGCTGCTTCAACCTTTGGGGGAACAGTGCTCCCCCTCAGCTGTGGACCCCTTCCATCAACTGTCTTTTGGTTCATAGCAATCTTGTTGCGGTTATTGTACACGACCTGCTTTCCCTTTTGTTTCTCTGAGAGTTTAGGGGAAACGGGTTGCTTGGATTTGCTAGAACTGGGAGGATCATCCACCTTGATCCTTTCTCGTCTCAATTCAGGGCACGCAGCAACTAAATGCCCACGTTCCCCGCACTTGTGACAGGATCTATATTCTTCAAATCTAGAAGATTCGGGTTTAGTCTCCTTTTTGTTCCGTTTGTTAGATGGGCCGGCAAATGAGTTTTTGTGTTTTAGATCCTCAAGACATCTTCTTTGCTGATCGACTTGAGGATCGTCGTTTCTTTCATTGCCGCTCGATCTAACAAAGTCAGTTACATGCTTCTTCGGACTTTTTCTTTGAGCATGATTTTGAGGATTAACGGTGTTTGTCTTTTGATTTTTCTTGTTATTCTCATTAGGCTGATTACCCTGATCCTTTCTACCCTTACCCTTACCCTTCTTTTTATTCCAGGTTTCCTTCTCTACGGTAATGACAGATTCTTGCCAAATTTTGGCAACAAGACCAGGGGCGATACATTTGAGAGGGACTTCCTCATCAGCATGTACCCTTTCAGACCCTTTTAGTTTATAAAACACCTTAATCCTCCTACCATCCTCGATTTGCACTTTCGGTTCCAGTTCACTCAAGGTTTCAGTGGTAATGATATGATTTTCAAAAGGAACATCTTTAATTTTGACCGGTGCATATCTAGGAGGTTCATCGAGCTCATCATCCGAAGAGTCAGTGTCATATACACTGATATCATCAGCTTTCTCACACAGATTGACAGCTTTAGCAGGAGTAGCAGCTTTAGTTACCTCAGCAGGTTTAGCTGCTTCAGTAACTTTGGCCGCCCCTGCAGCTTTTGCTGCCTCAGCTGCCACGTCCACTAGTTCCTCCTTCGGCAAGACATCAAAATTATGATTTTCGAATCTCACCGCAGGTGGACATTGTGAATATTTGGGACTGGTGGAGAAGCCTTCCTTTTCAGAGTGTTCTACTATGTGATCAAGGACATACTTGCAGTTTAAATAACTCTCAAGCTTCTTCCTGATCTTTTCATAGTCACAGTTAACAATGGCCAATTGTTTCTTAGTGTCTTCGACCTCATTGATGTAATTATTTATAGCAATTTGCTTATTAGCCAAGGTTTTTGACAGTTCAGAAACATCCTTCTTATAATTTTCAATTGTACTAAGAAAATTTTTCTCCTTTTGTCTCAAGGAATCAATTGACCTTTGTAACGGACCAACATCAGCTTTTAAATTCAGTTTTTCTTCAGTTAATTCTTTAGTTCTGAATTTTAACTGATTACACTCTACACAATCTAATTTAGAATCAGAAGAAGAACTTACCTTGTTCGACGATTCAGTAATGGCCATCAATGCATAATGAGCTGCTGTCTTCTGAGCTCCAAAGAATTCGCCGAAGTTCTTCTCTGTGCAGTCAGCATCCACAAGAAACGATCTTTTACCAATCAGCGCATCTGCTTCAGCTAACAAATCCTCCAAATCTTCTCCCATGTCAGAATCGCACTCCGAGTCACAGTCAGACGCTTCGGTTTCAGAAGTGATGATGTCAGACTGACTCGAAGTTTCTTCAACTTCGGCTGGTGCTTCAGACGCTTGTTGAGCAAAACAGGCTGCACCACCTTGAGGAGCTTCTTCTCCAATGATCAGATGGTTCCAGTTAAAACCTTCATCAGCTTGAATAACCAGGGCTTGACCTTGATTGTTGTGTGCAGGAGGCCTCTGGTTCTGGTTCTGGTTGTTGACTGGGACAATAGCACGCTCAGTATTAGGTTGTGCCTGAGCTTGCTGCCTCTGATTCTGATTCGCTCTGTTGTTGTTGAAGGGATTCTGATGTCCTTGCTGTTTAGGTCGGTCACATTCCCTTGCAAAATGCCCTTTTGTGCCACAGTTGTAGCATGTGACCTTTGTTTTGTCAAACCCAAACTTGGTGTTGTTATTGATCAAAACATCTCTCCTTCCCGTCCTGTCCATATATTCCTTTGCCCTTCTCACCACGCTTGCGAAGTGCCACTGTATGTCTATCAGATCCATGTCGTCTTTATCGATCTGCGAGTAATCCTCCTGTGTAAGATGAGGATTCCCGATCTGTCCAGCAACCAATCCACTATAGGAGTTTACCAAGGTCGACAGTAGAGCCATGTGTTCTTGAGCTAGCTCTACAGTCACCTTTTCTAAATCAGCTGTGTTCAGCTGCTCTGGGACTGGATTGGTCCGATAGCCACCTTGATTAGAAGTCGATGCACCTCCATATCCACCATAACTTGTAGTCGGAACCCCTCCAAAACCTGAAGAAGAAGAAGGTCCACTAAAGTTTGCAGTTGCCTGCGCTGGTGCTGCAAGATGAGAAAACGGGTTAACACCAAACTGGTTAGTATTAAAATTCAAAGGATACGGGTTTGGTCCAAAAGGATATGTAGGAGGAGGAACATCAGCTGGGGGACCATAATTGTCGAAAGCATAAACTGGGTCCGGGTTAACCACAAAAGCAGTCTGTGGTTTGGTTCCACCCACACTGGTGTCCTGAAGAGGATTCCCATAATAGATGCTGGGATTATGTGGAATGAGCGCCTTGTTTGCTCTCCTGATCTCCTCTATCTCCTTGTTCTCCAGCTCGGTAATGAACTCGTTGATGGAGAGAGTCTGATATGCATTGCTTGACTTTAGAATATCCAACCATTGATGCCAATGAGGAGGTAACGCCTCAGCAAATCTTTCTACAAGGTCTGCAGATGAATATAAGACCCCGTACTGATACATTTCAGACATCAGATGGTAGTATCTTGCAGTCAAGTCCCTCAGTGATTCGTTCCTGATAGCATTGAAGTTCTCAAACTCCTTCTTGAGTTGATCCATTTTAACCTTCCGCGTCTTCAGATTTCCTTCATTCCGCTCAGCAAGTGCTAGCCAAAGCATCTGTGATGTAGTGCACTGAGCGAATTTATGAAGTATATCCTTGGGAAGAGCTTGCTTCAATGCCGCCATTGCCTTCTTCTCATAATTATACTTTTTCCTCTGATCTTCATTCATATCTTCAATTGAGATCGGAGTAGTGGAATTCTCAACCATAGGCCGACTGTACCCTGTCTCGATAGCTGACCATACGAGACCATCGATGCCCTCGACATACGTCTGAAATCTGCCCTTCCAACCATGGTAGTCAGACATGTATTGCAATTTCGGCGCCCTATTCGAACTACCCGTCTCTAAGTCACTCATGAGAACGGAAGACAGATGATTCGTCTGTGAGTTTGCAGCAGCCGCGAGTGCCCAAGGATTCGCGTTCATCGCTTGTTGTTTAGCCGCTAGTGCCCACGGATTGATTCCGGCAACATTCGCTTGCATCTGCGCTTGTTGCATCCGTTGCGCGTTTCGCTCGGCTGAGTATTGCCAAGGGTTTTTTGGGTACGTTCGCTTGATTGTTCAATTGTTGGTTATTATGTTGCCTAGGTTGGTTTAGATGACCCCACGGGTTTGCCATATGTCAAGGTATGATAATAGTCCGATACTTAGTCAAATTTTACGTTCCAGAACCTTGTAGGCGATTATGGTCACAATTGCTAGTTAATGTAGGCGATTGGAGGATGTTAACACGTGATTAGGGCTAATTGCTAATGAATAGTGACGCGATTAGGGTTTTAGGGTGATTGGGGTATGCCACGTGATTAGGCCTAATCGCTAGAGCACTGTATGCGATTGGGAGGCCTAATCGTGTACTAGTAACCAAGTTATCAAGCGAGTGAGCCTAATCGTGTGTACTGTAACACACGAGTAGGGCTAATCGTGTACTGTACCCTAATCGCTCAAAATTTGCATGTGATTAGGTCTGCGTAATCGCCTGATCTGATCTGTAGCCGCACTTTTGCTCAAAAAACACCTATTTTGCCTCAAAATCTTATCTAAAACATTGTATTTTGATCCCAAATGATTAGACAAGTTACCAAAACAGTTTTAGAGCAAAACCTGATAAAAAACACACGTTTTTAACCGTAAACACACACTAAGATTTTGAAAAATATGGGTTTTTGATAAAAACTCAAAGTTTCAAAATAAGAACAGGTTTTTGACCAAAAATCACAACTTTCCCATAAAAACCTACCTGTTTTTGCTCGTTTTTGCTATAAAAACACTCGTGATAAGAGCCTCGGCTCTGATACCACTTGTAGGATCGACTAATGGGTCACCCGACAATCACGAGGGCTATATTCAAGGTGCGGAATCCCTTGAATATGTCTCAATAACAGAAACGAAGATGAAACAATGAAAAACGAGTAATTACTACACACACACGGGTCAAAAGATTATAGATTAATCACTCAAGCAGAGCTCGAGTGTTTACAGGGATCAAATCAGACGTCTCAGACCAGGGGAGGGTGTTTGGAGAGTGTGTGAGGCAAGAACTGAGCTCTAGGGTTGAGAATAGGCCTATTTATACCTCCCGGGTACGAACAGACCTTATCAGGCGATTGGGCATTTTGGTAACAGGCGATTGGGCCTAATCGCCTGTTAAGAGCCCATAATCGTGTGCTACAGTGATGAGTGCTAATCGCCTGATAACACTGTGTAATCGCCTACAGCTTCTCTAATACCCCAAAACGCGTATAAACGTCTCCAAACACCCCGAAATACGTCCAAACATCCGATATACTAGCCTAGGGACATCATGTACTAACAATAATCAATGTCATCCACAACAATGAGTTGTCCCTCAACAAGCACATTTTTACAATCAAATTCATATTTATCAAAGAAGGGATAATCGTTCGATGACATATTATCGTCGTAACCGGATAGCAATTGAAAAACCCCTTAAGAAACCGATGGTGAACACAACTGTTGACAAGAAAAAGGTTTCTGTAAAACCTACTGTCAAACCAACAGTTGGACCTGTCTCTGTTAAATCAGAGAAGGTAACAAGAAAGTTTCGTTTAAAGATGAAGTAAAGAAACCGGTTGAGACCACAAATTTCAAATCCGGATCTTGAAACGTTCGGAACAGTATTGGTCACCTAAGGGTTCTCAAGGTGCTTCATCTTCATAAGCAAATGAGAAAGTGAAAACTGAAACTGAAAAAGATTTAATTGATCAGAAAAAAGATCAATTCAAATCAATCTGATTGTAAGAAAGAATCTTTGAAACTTAAAGTTCAAAGACCCAAGACCAAGCAGGCTTGGGTCCCCCAAAAAATCTAATCTTTTACTTGATATGTGCAGGGAGCTTCAGCTGGCCCTGTGAGCAGTCTTTGGATTGTTGACAGTGGAGCTTCTGGTCACATGACAGGGGATCTATCGCTACTGTTCGACATCAGAAATATTAATGGAGGTTATGTAGCGTTTGCTAGAAACAAGGGTGGATATATTACCATGGAGGGTAGTGTAAGTAAAGGGATAGTGAGTTTTGAGAAGATCTCGTACGTAAAGCAAATTGATTATAATCTGCTCAGTGTCAGTCAGATTTGTGATAAGCAGTTTTCAGTATTCTTTGATGACAAATCTGGCTATATACTCAAGCCGGGATTTGTTTTACCAAAAGAGTGGGTGATGTCAATGGCACCGAGAGTGAACAATTTGTATATTCTCGACATGTCAAAAGCTATGACTACACAAGGCCAAGTCACGTGTTTCCTCTCCAAGGCTACTGAAAAAGAATCAATCATGTGGCATAGGAGGATGGGACACATTCACCTTCGAAAGATGAATCAATTGGTGAAGAATGAACTTGTCATAGGCGTGAATGTTAAACATTTTAATTTGAATGACAAGTGTGTGAGTTGCAAGAAAGGTAAGCAGCACAAGCAATCCCATAAGCTAAAGAAAGTCAATTCCGTTGAACTACCACTTGAGCGTTTGCACATGGATCTGTTCGGACCAGTCAAACGTAAAAGTCATGCTGGTGAATTGTACTGTCTTGTGGTTACCGATGACTATTCCAGATTTTCATGGGTTATGTGCTTGCATCATAAGAGCGACACGTTTGATAATTTGAAAGTTCTGTTCACTCGTTTGGAAAATATCTATGGTCTCAAGATCAAGAGAATTAGGAGTGATAATGGGACGGAGTTTAAGAATGCACAGATGGAAGCTCTTTGTGAAAACAAAGGAATTCATCATGAACACAGTGCTCCGTATACCCCTCAACAGAACGGTGTCGCAGAACGCAAAAACAGGACTCTAATTGAAACGGCAAGAACAATGCTTGTGGACTCAAATCTTCCATTAATGTTCTGGAACAAAGCAATTTACGCAGCTTGTTATACTCTTAATCGTGTTTTAACGGTGAAGAAGTTTGGCAAAACTTCTTATGAGCTGTTGAATCGACGTAAGCTGAAGAAAGATTCTTTGTTGGATATGCAACCCCGCTCAAACGGGTTTTCAACAAACGAACTCGTCATGTCGAGGAGTGCGCTAATGTCGAAGTTCAAAGATATACTCAGAATGTATAGGGTAGCAGTCCAAACTGGATGTTTGATTACAATGATTTCTTTGAATCAATCAATCTAGATAGCTTGATTGAAGAAGCTGTGCTACGATTATATTACGAGGTCGAAAACGCAGTGACATCACCATTGATGCGCCCGATCACCGTAAACTCCCAAACAGCTTCTAATGACACCAACGCTCCTGTAGTAGAAGAAGATGTATTTCAGGAAGCTTCCATGTAACACCCCAACCGATGGCGGAAACATCGGATGTCACGTAGTGATGATTGTTCAATAGTTCATGGTACTAAATGAAAGTTGAATAATATTAAACAATTTACAATTTGTCTTACAAGTAATGATTACAAAAGTTGATCAGTATAAACTAGATCCAAAGCTCCTACGTGTTCCAAGACTTGTACAACTTCTAATAGCAAACAAAACCTGAAACATGTTAAGTTGGAAAGATGGGGGGGTCAACTATAAATAGTTGGTGAGAATACATAGGTTTTGCTTATAGTTGAAAACAATATATTGTATAGCAATCATTGTTGAAGTATAATAATGAGTAATGATAGAATATGAGTCCGACATGTAACAATGCGTCTTTTGTACAATCAAACCTTGTGTCGACTGAGACCTAACTCGCAAGTTAGTAAAAGTGTAACTGTTATCGATCATCCCTGAATTTATGCGGGGGGATAAGTTTGTCAGACCTATAGCGCTATAATCTAAACATGCGGCTTGATCAATGTTAATGATTGTACTGTGTCTTTTTGTTACAGTCAAATGATAGAATGAGTAAATGATAGTGTAATTGAAGCACAAGTTTCAACAATGTAAGAATGAGTAAATGATAGTGTGTAAAATGTTTAAACATGTTTCACCCCAAAATGTAAAACAGAAAAAGGGGCTATGTAAACTCACATTGGCTAAGGTGAATTATCCTCTAAGTGTTGTGAATGTATGCGAGGCAAATCCCAAAGACTCAACAACGTAGCTAGTCCAAATTGAAGAAATAATAAAACGAAAAAGAAAGAATATCAAGCTACCAATTCACCAATTACAAGAGCTTATAATCAAAGCTTCAATTGTAGAAGTAATAGACTATAGAAGAAAGGTATGAGGGAAAGTTTAATCGGATTGAAACAATCGATTTAGAGGTGCCAAGTATAATGGGTCATAGATGGGTTTTTATACTAGTTTTGGATTCAATTAGCCATTAAAATTGGTCAACACCATAAAGTAAGGTTTTATGATGAATTGACTATTTGACTAAGACTTTGACTGTTTGAGTAAGACTTTGACTAGGACTTTGACCAGGACTTTGACTAGGACTTTGAAAGGGTTTAAGTTTAATTGGTTTTAATTAACATCACAAAACACCAAATGGTGTAGTGGTTTGTGTGGTGTGGTTAAGGTTTAGCCCGCCAGGGACTCGGGTTCGAATCCTGGCACAAGCAAACATTTTTTTTAACGTTTTTAAATCAGAATTTTTAATACAATCCAATTTAATATTGATTATAAGTCATTATTTAAACAAAAAAAATTAACAAAATGGATGGTAAAGATACTGTAAAGATGAATCGGATGAATAAACGATGGAGTTCTATATATATATAAAGAAAATTTGTGTGATGTTACAGTCTCCCCTACTTTTAGGAACTTCGTCCCGAAGTTTATTTTAAGAAGAAACATTTGAATAGTGTTGAGGATAGTTAGAGTGACTATGGTTCAGAGTAGGGTAAGAGTTTAAGGAATGTATAAGATAACCATAAATGCTAGATGGACTACCAAATATCCAGGTGTTTTAAAGCTCCCCTGGTCCTTTGCTGCAATGCATCTTTCCTAGCTATAATATTATGATCCTAATTGGTACCTAGATATAACTAGGGTTTGTTATTGGTCTGACCCTACAGTATCCCTTTCCACGTATCATTAGTGTTTATATATAGGGTGTACCGCAGTTAACCCATCACACCTCTGATACTTCGAAAACATACGGGGTATCTCCCAAAACCTTAATATAATTTCACACTACCTTAATGTACCTGTAAATTCATGATTACGTTCCGGACCGCAATCACCAAGTTACCTTACATTAGGGTTTTGTGTCCTTCTATGACTCTAAACACACATGTAAGTAATGAAAAATAGCCTTGTGATTGAATCGTATACAATGTATCCAAAAATAAGTCCAACTGTTGAGCAGGAAAAAGACCTCTACCAATCAGTGAGTAAGAACCTCTACCGATTGTTGAGCAGGTGCGATAGCCTCTACCAGTCGTTGAGCAGGTTGTAGGGCCTCTACCGACTGTTGAGCAGGCATGATGACCTCTACCAATCGTTGAGTAGGTTATTTGGTACTCTACTAACTGTTGAGCAAGTACTTCATCCTCTATCAGTTGTTTGATTAAGTGTACCAATTATTACACACATGAATTGCAAATTGATAATATGTACATGTAAGCAATCAAGTATCAAGTATAGCATACGAGTTGTAATAGAGTTGCCCTAGATACCAATCTGTAACACCCCAACCGATGGCGGAAACATCGGGATGTCACGTAGTGATGATTGTTCAATAGTTCATGGTACTAAATGAAAGTTGAATAATATTAAACAATTTACAATTTGTCTTACAAGTAATGATTACAAAAGTTGATTAGTAGAAACTAGATCCAAAGCTCCTACGTGTTCCAAGACTTGTACAACTTCCAATAGCAAACAAAACCTGAAACATGTTAAGTTGGAAAGATGGGGGGGTCAACTATAAATAGTTGGTGAGAATACATAGGTTTTGCTTATAGTTAAAAACAATATATTGTATAGCAATCATTGTTGAAGTTTAATAATGAGTAATGATAGAATATGAGTCCGACATGTAACAATGCGTCTTTTGTACAATCAAACCTTGTGTCGACTGAGACCTAACTCGCAAGTTAGTAAAAGTGTAATTGTTATCGATCATCCCTGAATTTATGCGGGGGGATGGGTTTGTCAGACCTATAGCGCTATAATCTAAACAGGCGGCTTGATCAATGTTAATGATTGTACCGTGTCTTTTTGTTACAGTCAAATGATAGAATGAGTAAATGAAGTGTAATTGAATCACAAGTTTCAACAATGTAAGAATGAGTAAATGATAGTGTGTAAAATGTTTAAACATGTTTCACCCCAAAATGTAAAACAGAAAAGGGGGCTATGTAAACTCACATTGGCTAAGGTGAATTATCCTCTAAGTGTTGTGAATGTATGCGAGGCAAATCCCAAAGACTCAACAACGTAGCTAGTCCAAATTGAAGAAATAAGAAAACGAAAAAGAAAGAATATCAAGCTTCCAATTCGCCAATTACAAGACCTTATAATCAAAGCTTCAATTGTAGAAGTAATAGACTATAGAAGAAAGGTATGAGGGAAAGTTTAATCGGATTGAAACAATCGATTTAGAGGTGCCAAGTATAATGGGTCATAGGTGGGTTTTTATACTAGTTTTGGATTCAATTAGCCATTAAAATTGGTCAACACCATAAAGTAAGGTTTTATGATGAATTGACTATTTGACTAAGACTTTGACTGTTTGAGTAAGAATTTGACTAGGACTTTGACCAGGACTTTGACTAGGACTTTGAAAGGGTTTAAGTTTAATTGGTTTTAATTAACATCACAAAACACCAAATGGTGTAGTGGTTTGTGTGGTGTGGTTAAGGTTTAGCCCGCCAGGGACTCGGGTTCGAATCCTGGCACAAGCAAACATTTTTTTAACGTTTTTAAATCAGAATTTTTAATACAATCCAATTTAATATTGATTATAAGTCATTATTTAAACAAAAAAAAATTAACAAAATGGATGGTAAACATACTGTAAACATGAATCGGATGAATAAATGATGGAGTTCTATATATATATATATATATATATATATATAAAGAAAATTTGTGTGATGTTACATTCCACAACTCTTAATTCATCGGAATCTGAAGATGACGATGATGTTACAAGTGAAGCTGTTCAAGATGTTGCTACAGAGACCCCACCAGTGAACCCAAATCCACATGGTGCTTCATCATCGAACGTGGGTAATGATCTGGATTCCACAGAGAACTTAACTAATCAGACGGGAGTGCAAGTACCTGATTATCCGGAATCTCGGATACATCAGCTTCACCCGATTAAGCAGGTTATTGGTGATCCTGGTAGTAGTGTGATGACAAGAGGTCAACTGAGGAATGCAAACTCACCAGAAAACCTTGGCGTTCTTGCTTTATATGACAAAATTCAAAAATCAGGTTTTCAAAATGACTGGTCTTTTGCTTGTTATGTTTCACAGGTCGAGCCGCGGACATACAAGGACGCTCTTTTGGATGATGCTTGGGTAGAGGCTATGCAGGAAGAGTTATTACAGTTTCAGAAACTCGGAGTGTGGACATTGACAGATTTACCCCCAGGACGGATAAAGATAGGAACTAAATGGGTGTTCAAGTGTAAGAAAGATGACAGAGGAGTGATTGTTAGGAACAAAGCCCGATTGGTTGTACAAGGCTTTCATCAAGTTGAAGGAATCGATTATAACGAGATTTATGCACTGGTTGCACGCTTAGAAGCTATCTGAATGTTTTGGCGTTTGCATCTTATAAGAAATTCAAGGTGTATCAAATGGACGTTAAAAGCGCGTTTCTTTATGGTGTGGTCAAGGAGGAAGTTTACGTAGGTCAACCACCAGGCTTTGAGGATCCTATTCACCGGGATAAGGTCTACGTTCTAAACAAAGCTCTTTACGGGTTGCACCAGGCTCCAAGGCAATGGTATGAGGAGCTGAGCACGTATCTTTTGTCCAAAGGATGTAAACGAGGTTTGGTAGATTGCACACTGTTCACAAAACGAACAGGGGATGACTTGCTTCTAGTGCAGATTTATGTTGATGACATTATTTTTGGTTCTACTAACGAACTTCTGTGCAGAGAATTTGAACGTGTTATGCAGGAAAAGTTCAAAATGAGTGCGATGGGAGAGATGCAGTTTTTCCTAGGCTTGCAGGTGGAACAAAGACCAACGGGGATTTTTATTCACCAGACGAAATATGTTTCAGAAGTCTTGAGCCAATTCCAGATAGATGATTCAAAGCCGATGGATACCCCAATACAACCTAATCACGGGATTGGTGTTGATGCTAAGGGGGAGCTAACTGATCCTTTTACATACAGAGCAATCGTTGGATCTCTGATGTACCTCACCGCCTCCAGACTAGATATAATGTTTGCCACATTTCTCTGTGCACGTTATCAGTCGAAGCCGAAATAGAGTCATCTTGCAGCTTTCAAACATATCCTTAGATATCTGAAGGGTACACAGATCTTAATCATTGATTTTGTGACAGGACCCTAACTGACATCAAAACTTAATTATAAACTGTTATATGCCATAATTTTTTATAAGGATTCATTGCTTATGTGTTTTAGGGTGAGAATAAACAAAAACTAAGGTTTAAATCATGACAGATTATCCAATTGATGTTTTAAAACACTCGAACCCTAGTTTTTAATTAAAAACACATAATCAATGGATAATAATTGAAATAATTGATTGGGAAAGGTTAATCGGTCATATTAGGTGCTTCTCAAATCAAAATGGCATGATAAAACGAACCAAATCAAAATTTGATAATGAAGAACATGAACAGTCTCTTTTGCCCAAATTCAAACGGTCGAATGTGACTTTTTGGGCGAATGTAGATGTTCAAACGGCCGAAAGTGGAAATAAACGGTCGAATGTACATTTTTACCTACTGTTTTTCACATTCGAACCTTTAATCCCACATTCGAACCTCTGATTTCACCTTCGAACGGTCGAATGTAGAATCTGAAAATCAAAAATTTCAAGTTTTGTTTATTTTGTCCGTTTTTAACATGTTTTCTTGATTTGTTTTGCAGTCTAATAATGTCTGAACAGGAAAGTGCTAGTGTTCCCGCTGGATCTTCTGAACAGGCAACTGGAAAGGAACAGATGGAAGAATTACCATTTGAACCGGCGCACAACTGCTGTGCATTCATGGGAGATCTAAAGAAACATCAAGAGTTCACCGGCATCGTAGATTTCTTGAAAAGAAGTCGTGTGATAGTTGCACTTGCTACCCCCGCCATCATTTATAAAGACCATCAGCAGGAGTTCTGGAAAAATGCCAGAATGGACTACTGGAACAATGAATCTGCTGTGGTTAGTACGATTTAGGGGGAGCTCGTGATCATTTCTGAAGATGATATCCGAGAGGCACTGAAGTTGTATGATGAAAAGAAGACAGATCCTAGAGAACTTTCGTGGATAGAACAGAGAAAGTGCTTCCTATGAATGAAGTACAACGGACCGATAACTGATGGTTCGTTACACAAAGGGAAGCTATGCCCTCAGTTCAAGTATCTCGCTCACGTCATGTTGCATGTATTTGGATCAGTGAGGGGAGGGTATGATGTTATGAGGAAGAGCATTAGTTCTTTGATGGTTGCTCTTATATTGAACAAGCCTTTCAATGTATCTGGTATGATATTTGAACACATGCTGGAACCACTTTGAGGCTTGAAGAACAAGAAATTTTTGTTATATCTGAGATTCATACAGATGATACTTGATGAGAAGCACAAGAAATTGAGAAGAGATCCTACCTAGATTGTTGTACAGGATCACATGAACCTGAACACACTTGTTAGAATGAAGGGTTATAAGGGTGTGCCGTTGAATGAAAGACCACCTCACAAGAATCTGTTTGGTCATCTGATCAACCCAGGGTATGTAGATCCAGGAAAGAATGAAGTTAGGCATGCTAACAGTGATTCAGATCCAGATAATCCTCTTTGTCCAGTTGATCCTGTCGCTAAGAGAAAGCGTCAAGTTGTGAACGTTGGTGCAAAGACAGGGAAAGGTAAAGAGAAACAAGATGATACTGAACCCGCTCAGAAGAAGGTTTCTAGGAGGAAGAAGAGTTATGCAAGAAAGGGTTTACATTTAGTTGACGAAGTGTCTGTTGATTCTGAGGAGACACAGGAAGACGAGAGATGGGATTCTGAAAATGAGACTGTAAAGAGCACCACGCCCAAGGCCACTGTGGCTGGTGAGTCTGAGAGTCTAAATAAGTCTGTGGAAGAGCAAAGGACAAAAAGTCCTATGGCATTGGATGAAACAGATGAAGGTTTGGGATTGGGATCTGATGATTTTGTGGGATCGCCAATGACAGGTGAGAAATAGAAGAAACCACAGTATAAGAAGAAAGAAAAAGTTTTAAAGCCGATGGAGAAAAGAGCTAGAGATATTGAGCATTTGGTTGCTGGAAAGAAACTGCCTCCAGCATCTAGTTCTAAATCACCCATCACATCCCCAGCAGCAAAGAAACAGAAGACATCATCTGCTGCTGAACATACTGAGTTACCAACTGATGAATTCAACGATGCATTGGATAGAGTGTTGAAGAAAGGGAAGATTCCTGTTGCTGAAGCTTCGACACCTAAGGTTACTGTAGACAGTGATGTAATGACTGCAGTTAACCAGAAGCTTGCTGACATGATGAAGATTATAAATCAGCAACAAGCAGAGATTGAACAGTTGAGAAACAATGACAGGAAGATGTTAGATGTTGTTGAATCGTCACATGAGAATCATGAAGCTTTAGAAGCTAAGATTAAACAACTTCAAAAAGAAAACAAGAAGTTGTTGAAACATGAGCAGAGAAACACCAGAATGTACATTGCTATAAAAGAGGAGAACAAGAAGCTGAAAGCAAGTAACAAGAGTATGGATAATCTGATAAAAGACTTATACTCTAAAGCTCCTCAATTACAAGCTGGTGAAGAAGATAAGGAGCGTGATGAAGAGGAAGTTGATTTTGAACCATCTGATGAAGAAGAAGAAGAAGATGATGAGTTGAATGAGGATGTTGGTAATGCTCCTAAGAAGAAGAAAGATGATGGTGATGATGATGGTTCAGGAGAAGGTAATAGCTCTGCTAGTTCTGACAGTGATGATGATGATGATGATGATGACACTGACAAGTATAAGTGTGAGAAGAGAGGATCGGGAAAAGATACAGGAGTATCAAGTTCAAAGGCTCCTGGTGGAACCGTTGACGATGATAATATCTTTTGGAATGAGAAGATTAGATCTTTATCTGATGATGACAAGAACATGTATCGCCAGATGTTGACTGACAGAGTCTGGACGATCGAAATGACAGGCAGATTTCCTGAGATATTTGAGTCGAATGATATGAGATTTGAGTTGGAGTACAACGATCCTGATTTAGAAGATGGAGAAGTTTCCATAGCCATGTCTAAGGAGATATTGGAAGGACTGGCAAAACAGGTTGGTAAGACTCTACAGGAGTTGATGATTGATAATCAGATACCAAACATACCTGAGAAAGAAGCAGGTAATCACTCCGATGACAGAGACGTTCCAGTATTTGAAGAGGTAGAGATTGAGGATATCACGAGTGAGGAATATCCAGAATACTTCAAGAATAACAAAGATTCTGGATTTCCTGAATTCACTGATGAGATGTTAAACCAGGCTGAGAAACTTGCTCATGAAAAGAGTAAGAAGTTTGTTGAAGAAGTGTTTTCAGATTGTAAAAAGCCAAACACTGAACAATCTGACGCTTTGAAAGAACTTTTGAGGAAGCTTAAAGAGAAAGAAGCTAACTGTCCAAAGAGAGAAGTTCAAGGTAGCTTTTACAAGTTTCACAATGACTTGTTTAAAGGGAAAGCTCTTGGATGGAAGTACGTGAAACATCTGAAATGTGTTGCTGTGAAATGGGAAAAAGGAATTATGTAATTTGATAGATTCCATGACTTAAAGACACTACCATACTGGGCTATTTGTGATATCTGTAGACATGAAATGACAGGTTCAGTAAACGATCATCTTGCTTACTTTGCAGATCGTATGTCGATAGAGAGCAGAACAAAGGAACTTGTTTACTCCATAGTATCCGAAAAGGATAGTTCATAAGAAAGAGAAGGATGATATTACTGGGATGCCCAAGGTGACTTTAAAGTATAAACCACCAAAAGTGTTGAAACATATTCCACTGATGCAAATTCCACAACACTTTTCTAAAGACTTCATGTGGTGGTACTACGATTGGAAGACTGCAGAGGCTATTATCGTTTTGAAGGATGGTGCAAAGGATTTCAAGAAGATTCATATATTTGATCCTATGTGGCTGATCAACTGTTCGCACGAAGACATCATAATGCTCTATTATAATCCGATTTACTGCGAAGCTAAGGATAGTGAACAGGCAAGCAAATACCAACGTGTGGTATTCTTATGCTTTGCATGGGATGTGAATGCTGGGTGTGACTTTGACAAGAAACTGGGGAAGTTTGTGAAAGTTCAGGATGTTAAAAAGAAGAAGCCGAAACAAACTTATGAACCAGTGATGACTAAGGAACAAAAGATGTTATTGCGCATCAATCTTATGAACAAGATGATGGACCAAGAGCGAAAACTCAAGCAATCCAAGCAATAGTCGAGGGGGAGTTTGTAGATGCATATATTGCGACTAATGCTATTGGATTGTGGATTACAAAGTGTTTTGTTCAATATCGAATGGTCGAATGTGGTTTATAGTTTGGTCGAAGGTAGAATTAATGGTCGAAGGTGGATCAGAAGGGTCGAAGGTACACAGGGAGGTCGAATGAAGAATTTATCTATTGAAGTGTTTTGGTTCGACCATGACAAATGGTCGAACCCGCACATTCGACCAAGTGATTTAGGCGAATGTGCAGGTCTATATAAGGTCGAACCAGTTTTTGAAATGTAACTTTTGGTCATTTTGTTTTCCCTCCCTGTGTGTGTTCTCCCTAGGATTATTATTGAGTCTGTAAAAGTGTTTTATCATTATAAACTACATTTTCAAGTGTAATTGATTATCAAAGTGAATGAATTGAATATGTTTATGATGATTTCTGTGTTTTGCTAGTTTTATTATCATTTTGTGATCAATTCGGGGATTCCGCACCTGAATTGAACTTGTTTGATCATTATCTTTGTTGTTTAGATGATCCTACGCGCATACAAATCTGAATAATTATATGGTATCAGAGCTCTCTCTGTACCAAACCCCTTTCTTTTGAGGCCACGGTCTCATGCTTCTGCCCTACCTTCTTCCAATAAACATCCCTCTATTTTTTCGAACCCTTCCCATATTTTTCCTTCCCTACCATGGCCAATCAAACCAACACCTCCAACAACAACACTAAAGATGTCGCCTCCTCCCTTCACCCTATGTACACCATAACTAACATATTCATAATATATTTTGGTATTAACTTTGTACTTATTATATTATAATTCCCTAATTATACTCCCCGTAAATACCTCTTTGTAGTTAAGACAATCCCTTGATTACCTCCCAATCCTTTGACTATTGTGTATATTTAAACATTGTACCTTTGCTTGTAAAGTTCAACAATGAAATCTGAATAAGTATAGTTTATGCAAAACAACATCATACAATCATATAACCATGTTATTTATCCTATTAATCCTTATCAAATACCATGTTTATGTTATTAAAAGTTTTCATCAGGTCTGGACAATTGAGTTTGTAGTGTTTTAGAATAGAATTGAGAAGATTAAAACACGAAGAATTAAGTATTATAACCAAAGCTCTTCACAATCACTAACCGAACACCTTCCGAATGATGTTCTTGAGCCTTAGCAGGTGTTGAGGGTTTATATTTTCATAATTGAGAGTATAGAGGCGGATTAGGGTTGTGTAATTATGAAAATTGGGGTTAGAAATCGTTTTATAGGGGCTTAAGGCGGTTTGGCCGACCTGGGCCTCCCCTATGGAGCCACGACCTGGACCATTCGCGTACCGCGAAACGTGCTAGTTTGTCTTGGGTCAGGTCCGACTTCGGTTTGGCAGGGCTCAAGCGTTATGTTAGTTATTTATTTTTTTCTGTTTTTCTTTTTTACTTTGGGCCTTAAGCACTTAACCCAATCCCACCACTATCCAACCCAATATTTTTAGACCTGGATCTTCTTGCCGATTTGTTGGGTGTCGTTTACGAGCTCAGAGACGTGTTTCGCTTAAATAAACATACTTGTATACTAATTCACAAATAATTCCACACAAGCACATAATTTCAAATAATATTTAAAAATCATTTCACAATTATTTATTTTAACATTTCACCAACGTTCGAGGTTCAATACTCATGTATTTAGTCCGATAATTCTTCGAATTACACGTTCATGCAGTTATTAGCCTATAACTGTGCAATGTGTGACACACCTAACTAACCCTGGTTAAGTAAAATGTTGTGAATGTAAGTACAAGTTAACTAGAGTTTAGTTAAAGTATGAACCTGAAAATGCGGGGTATCACATCATCCCCAAGTTGAAAAGAATTTCATCCCGAAATTCAGCAAGTAAACCGTGAAGCTAGTGCAAAAATGCGTGTATGGTTATTGGATGTCACATCATCCCCAAATTGAAAGGAATTTCGCTTCACGTTTAGAGTTTGGTCTGTGTATAGGTTCAGGTTAAGTAAAGATGTGTGGGTATTTAAGGCGCATTTGGTCCCTGTGTTCCCACATGTATTCTGTTAGACATAATTCTTGATTATATCCTAAGTGTATTATTATCATTTGTATTATTGTGTTATATCCTAAGTTTAGTCTGTTACTCCCTCAACCGTCATAACCATACATATAAACGTCGCAATGGTTCGGTACTATATAAACCGGACATATCCTTTCATTTGTAAATCAGAATGTTTTGATCAATAAAGATACATCTTTTACATTCTCTTTGTTCTCTCTCAATCCCACAATTTGGCATCAGAGCGTTAAGATCCTGTGGAACCTGTGAAGAAGAAGAACGTGCGAGTTGTTCACAACGAATAAGATCAAGTGATTTGATCATAAGAAAGAGAAGCAGTTCGTGAAGAACCAAAAGAAGAAGAAGATCGAGCGATTCGATCAAAAGGAACAAGAAACGATCAATCCTCTGTTTTTGAAAAAAAAAAAGCAGAGACGATCACAGAAACGATATTACCAAGACATAAGTTTATTGGCCAACCAAGATCAATCAGAAAGATCATTATTCAAAGACTTATAACCGTTCAAAGAAGAAGATTCAAAACCGGTCAAGTATTCCGGCCAAGTTCATCTTTTCCAGCGAGGCACCAGAACCGAAGAATGTATTGTTTAAACGCAATAAAACGGTTATATCTATCCATGCCCTTCGTATATAGTCATAATCGAATACAAAGTCAAGTTTTAGAGTTACTCTGTTTTTTTTTTGTTCGAAAGTTTCCCGCCAAACTGTGTTTTATAAACCGAAACATTTTTAATACTTCAAAATCGCTTCGAACATTCACTGATACGAAAACAGAATCGTTTTTACAAAACTTTTGTCAAAACCATCAAAGTTTACCAAGGATTGAGTTTTTTCTCTTGGTTTAAAGAACCGAAACGTTTCTGAAAAACTCTTTCGTATTCGATTATTTTTAAGAACAAGTTAAAGAAACTTGTTAAGGATCCGAAGTAATAGTTTTGGAACATATATTGCTGTTTCAATCGGATCGTTCAGAAAACACACAGAAGTGTTTGTTCTTTCGGGCAGTAGTTTTTTTGTTTTTCTTGAAAAGGAAGAAAGGTTGACTTTTTAAAGTCAAATTCACAAAATAATAAATTATTATATTGAGGGTTGTTTTATAGAATATTATCAGTGACTTTTTTTTGGGTTTTTATATCACTGATCGAAAGAAACTTTTTAGTGAAGTCAAATATTAGAATAAACTAACATAGGGGTTTGTTTTATATAAAGGGTGTCTAAAGATTGAGTGTTATTGGAGACCACTAATCATATTATTAGAGGATTTTATAAATGACAAGTTTGATTTTAAGAACTTAAAGGAACATTTGATATTCAAAGTTTTTTTTACATAAACAACAAAGGTTTAATATTTTGTTTAAGGCCTTACAAAACTATTAAACTTTGTTAAACAAAAAATATTTTTGAAGAATATCATAGTTATTTTTGACAAAAGAAAAGGTCAAGAATAACAAGTTTGACAAAGGAGTAGTCAAACAAGTTCCAAAACGAAGTGTTGGGTAGTCCGTATTAGATCGGACAATAGGGAAAAAGAACAAGAACAAGAATCCACTAAAGTCGCCCGTAAAATCCATAATGACGAAAGAAGGGAATGTCAAAAAGGACACACTTACATTTAGCCTCCAAACACCGATGTTAACATCTGCAAATTACACGATTGGGCTGTTCGTGTAAAGGCAATATTGAATGCCAACAACCATTAGGAAGTAGTTGAACCCACAGAAGGAGCAAAGGTAGATGTCAAGAAGAACAAGACAGTGATTGCCTATCTATTTCAAGCAATTCCAGAAGATATGGTGATGAAGGTTGCATCACATACTACAGCCAAAGACATATGGGAAGCACTAAAGACGAGATATATTGGAATTGATCTTGTCCAGAAAGCAAGACTTCAATCATTACGCACAGAATTCGAGATGTTATCAATGAGAGAGACAGAAACAATAGACCAGTTTGCTTGTAGATTAAGTGCGTTAAATACAAAGTTAAAGACCCTCGGATCAAAGTTCAAAGAACCCATTTTGGTACGTAAATTAACAAGTTTTTACAAATTATTGCATCGATAGAACAATACCCCGATATGGAAACCATGACGCTTGACGAAGCAATAGGTAGATTCAAAGCTTATGAAGAGCGTCTCTGATCTAGAGATGAAAGAAATCATAGAAATGACTATGATAAACTTCTACTTGCACAATACAAAAGGAAGATCAGTCAAGAAGGACAAGGAGATTTTAATCGAATTCGTGGTAAAATCAATAATAGAAAAGATGGTAGACGAGACAAGTTTCAAAGAACCCAAGGTCAAAGTTGTGAAGACAACCACCAAGAATAAACAAGCACAAAGGATAAGTCTCAACCCAAGTTCTATCGATGTGAGAAACGTGGACATTATGCCTATGAATGTCTAAATAAACAAAGGAAAAGAGGAGAAGACAACTAAGCATGTTATATGATTAAAGAAGAATATCCATGTGATACGGAAACAACCTGTGATAGGTACAATGGCAAAATCTAGTGAGTGGATCAAAAGGCAAGAAGTTCGGTCATGTGAAGTGATCAAAATAAAGAATCAGTGTGTGAGGCACTAAAGAACTAAACTAAAAGATGTAAGTTGAAGATCATGGTGTGTGAGGCAACCATGTAAAGAAGAATCGTGTGATATGATCAAAGCCATGAAGGAATGAATAAAGAAGGATACCTGTGTGACTCAGATCATCCAAGAAAAGCTGTGAAAGAAAAGTTGTGTGAAGCAACAATATAAATCAAGAAAACTATGAAAGTCATTTATGTGAAACAAACAAAGAAGTGTGAAGCTAGCAAAATCATCCGCATGTGATTCAAGATCAGCAAGTTGTGTGAGACAATTAAAGGGAAAGTAAAAGGCAAGAGAGTTTATGTGATACAAATCAAGCTATGTTAGACATAATTCTTTGTATTATTGTGTTATATCCTAAGTTTAGTCGATTACTCCCTCAACCGACACAACCATACATATAAACGTCGCAATGGTTCGGTACTATATAAACCGGACATATCCTTTCATTTGTAAATCAGAATGTTTTGATCAATAAAGATACATCTTTTACATTCTCTCTATTCTCTCTCAATCCCACATATTCCAGTCATAGGCGGGAATTCCAACGTACCTTAACAATAGGTATTGTGCTCTGTCTAATTTTCTTGACGCGCTGCTCAAGAATTTCCACTGGTTCTTCCACGAACCACAATTGTTCATCCACATTTATTTCCTCCAGTGGAACTACCAATGTCGCATCAGCCAAACATTTCTTGAAATTAGATACGTTTAATACATTATGCACTCCACTGAGTTCATCGGTTAAATTCAACTTGTAAGCCCCTAGACCAATTCTTTCCACAATCTCGAACGGTCAAATATAACATGTATTTCCTCCAGTGGAACTACCTAGTATCTGACCATTTTCTTTTGTCACCCGAATTTTCACTTTTTTCCAACTTCCTTCTTAAGCAATGCGACCATACGCACTGCGTCATCTGTAAGACTATGAGCAAGGGTGACCGCTCCTTGAATGGTGGTGGGTTCAGCGGCAGTTACCATACTGCGAATCTTAGGGGAGAGTCCCCAAATGTACATTTCAACCCTTTTGTACTCCAGTTTGACCATGTGGGGTACAAAACAAGACAGTTCATGAAAGCGAGTAGTGTGGGCAGTGATCTCTGCTCCAGTCATAGACAAATTCCAAAACTCCAACTCAAGCTTCTGAAGCTCACTTCGAGGCCAGAACTTCTCCATTAACATAGGCATCAAATCGTTCCACGAGAGACCATAAGCAGCATCTCTACCTAGAGTCTGAACTTGTAGATTCTACCAAGTCAATGCCTCATCCTAGATGGCACAGGTAGCATACTTGACCTTCTGATCCTCAGTGTAACACCCCAACCGATGGCGGAAACATCGGGATGTCACGTATTGATGATTGTTCAATAGCTCATGGTACTAAATGAAAGTTGAATAATATTAATTAATTTTACAATTTGTCTTACAAGTAATGATTACAAAAGTTGATTAATATAAACTAGGTCCAAAGCTCCTACGTGTTCCAAGACTTGTACAACTCCAATAGCAAACAAAACCTGAAACATGTTAAGTTAGAAAGATGGGGGGGGTCAACTATAAATAGTTGGTGAGAATACATAGGTTTTTGAATATAATAGATAACAATAGCTTGTACAACAATCACAGTTGTGTAATGATAGAGTATGAGTCCGACATGTAACAATGCGTCTTTTGTACAATCAAACCTTGTGTCGACTGAGACCTAACTCGCAAGTTAGTAAAACTGTAACTGTTATCGATCATCCCTGAATTTATGCGGGGGGATGGGTTTGTCAGACCTATAGCGCTATAATCTAAACAGGCGGCTTGATCAATGTTAATGATTGTACTGTGTCTTTTTGTTACAGTCAATGATAGAATAAGTAGATGATAGTGTAATTGAATCACAAGTTTCAACAATGTAAGAATGAGTAAATGATAGTGTATAAAATGTTTAAACATGTTTCACCCCAAAATGTAAAACAGAAAAAGGGGCTATATAAACTCACCTATTGCGTAGAAATCTTGAAATATGTCGAACCGCAAAGTATGGATTAGAATATCCCAAAGGATTAACCTAAATGAATAAATAATAATTTTTAAGGGAACGAACTTAAAGTCTAAGTCATCTAGGATTAGGCACTTAGGGTTTCTAGACTAGAATTTGGGGATTCACAGGGTTTTTGAATTGAAATATATTAGGGTTCAACTAATTTTAGTATTTAAAGAACATTTAAATATAAATATTTGATTTTACGCAATTAATTAAGAAATAGAAGTATAAATAAGTAGAGGAAGTAATCAAGTCACTTAAATTTGAAAATCATAAGTCCTTTTCATACCAAGATACTAGAACTAATTTCCAAAAGTTTTTAAAACTTGAAATTTTGATATCTTTATATATATATTTTTTTAAATTGATTTATTAACATTAAAATGCAATAATTAGGATTTAGATAAAAATAAAAAAAATATTATTTTCATTTTATAACAGTATTTAATATGTGACATAAGTGAAAAATAACTTTAAAAATTATTTTTCATATTATTTTCATTTAAAACTGAATTTAATCAAATATAAACAATTAAATAGGATTAGATCGTAAAAATAGATAAAATAACTTTTTTTACAAAAATAAATTACCAAACAGTTTTAAATGGTTAAAAATAATTCCACAAAAATTTTGGTATTAAAATGATGAAAAATGAATTTTCTATGAATTAATTATGGTTTAAACAAGAAAAATACATTAAAAATAATAAATAAGTATTTTTCCAAAAAATAAAATTATAAACATAAATTTTAGGGTCTTGAGAAGCTGGGATAATTTTTATAAAAAGTTTGGACTACGTTTACTATTTTTAATAATTAATAGGTTTTATATATACATTAATTGAATAAAAAGGCTAAAATAAAATAAAAATGCAAAGACCCGGTCCTCCTCAGACTCGAACCAGGGGCCAGACTCTGCAGATGCTACGCCTAGACCACTGGTCTGTGTGCTTGTTTTGGTGAACAAATCAGATTCATATAATAATCAGTTTCCGAAAACAACCCTTCTTCCCCAAATTAGTTTATAAACCCTACCCGTCTAATCAAAACAATTGAACATCAAAACGTTGCAGAAACATGAGGAAATCATAGGGCTTTTATTCCCTATTAAAAATCGACTATAATTCATTCAAAAATCGAGTTTATAATGTACCTATTGAGGATGAAATTCGGGTATCATCACGCGACCACAAAGCTACAGGTTCAAGTAGTTTCAGTGTTTGATTGGTGATTGTGATTGAGGGTTTTTCTAATTCGCTTCCTATAGGTTGTGTGTGCCAGTTTGATTTCGATGAAACACTTGTTTTATAGAGATTCATAATTTGGTTTTTGGAAAGTTTTAATTTGGTCAAACAATTCAATAGATATGATGTAATTAAGGTCCATTAACGCGTACAATATGTAGAGAAATAGGCAAAAATTACTGAGTTTATTTTTGGAAGGATCAATTTGATTTCATTGTTGGTGAAAGGTCTGTGAAATGGCAGCAGAGGAGGTCTAAAGTTTGTTTGGCAGTATTCAGGTGTTTATAAAAATAAATCGAATCCAATTAAAACAGCAAAGTTGTTGTGGTCTAGTGGTTAGGTGTGTTGTGTTCCATAAGTCTGTTCATGGGTTCGAATCTGGTTGTTATACATAATTTTTTTTTTAATCTGTTAGGAGGGGTTTTGGGCTGGGTATTTGGGCTGGGTACATTCTAGTCTGGGCTCCAAAAATGGCAAGAAGGTTTGGATTGGACTATGGATTTGTGTGGTTTGAGTAAAAAAAATAATAAAATAAATAAGAAATTTATATATATATATATATATATATATATATATTTAAAAAAAAATTAGTCATGTATATATTCCAACAAAAGAAGTATGAGATGGGTAAAGTGGTGATTTTATAAATTCAAAAATTGGGGAAAATTCGTGATGTTACACTCAGCACATCCACTGATACCCAAGACGGATTCCATCTTCTCAATCCAACGACAAATACCGATTGCTCCTTCATACCCACTGAAACTCCATGGTTTACAAGCCATGAAAGTCTTGTAGGAACAGCCATGCGCTGTGTTTTCAACTTCTTTGTCATATATAATGAGACATCATCAATAACAGTAAGAAATTACAAGGCCATAGGAAGTACAAAAATTCGATAATTTACCATTGTTATTATTACTCGTCCTTCACCGGCCATTTCCACCAGATCCACCACTAGAGTATGCGTGGTTAGCGTCATGCTGCGCAATGGCCTACGCTGTAAAACCCCAACCGATGGCGGAAACATCGAGGTGTCACGTAGTGATGATTGTTCAATAGCTCATGGTACTAAATGATAGTTGAATAATATTAAACAATTTACAATTTGCCTTACAAGTAATGATTACAAAAGTTGATTAATATAAACTAGGTCCAAAGCTCCTACGTGTTCCAAGACTTGTACAACTTCCAAAAGCAAACAAAACCTGAAACATGTCAAGTTGGAAAGATGGGGGGTCAACTATAAATAGTTGGTGAGAATACATAGGTTTTGCATATAGTTGAAAACAATATGTTGTAGTTGAAGTATAATAATGAGTAATGATTGAATATGAGTCCGACATGTAACAATGCGTCTTTTGTACAATCAAACCTTGTGTCGACTGAGACCTAACTCGCAAGTTAGTAAAAGTGTAACTGTTATCGATCATCCCTGAATTTATGCGGGGGGTGGGTTTGTCAGACCTATAGCGCTATAATCTAGACAGGCGGCTTGATCAATGTTAATGATTGTAATGTGTAACACCCCAACCGATGGCGGAAACATCGAGGTGTCACGTAATGACGATTGTTCAATAGCACATGGACTAGATTATAAATATTAATAGCAAACAAACTTTCATTATCCAAAAGGAAATACAAAAGTCTTAATAGAAATCCCAAACATAGATAAATGTATATTCAGTCTTTTATTTAAGCACTAGGTCCAGCCTAAGCGTGAAAGCATGTAAGATCAAACGTTACCTGAAACATGTACAAAATAATTTGTCAACACATATAATGTATTGGTGAGCACATCCGTTTGATATATGTAGTAAGGTAAAACTTAGCAAATCAAATGTAACATAGTGTTTGCAAAAGGTAGTAATTGGTATCCGGGTCAAATCAACCCTGTGAAAGGAAAGAAGATATATATAGTATGCGCTAGTAGTAATGAAATACATAGCAATGACAAGGACTCTCAACAGAGTCACAAGGGTATATACCATAGATCTATTCATTGAAATGCTAGGCCGCAACGGTTAATGATTTGACAAGTCATAGATACACATAATGACACAAACAACTCACATAAGATTTGCTATTTTAGTAAAATGAAATAGAAATTTGATAGTAAGTACATGAGTAGCCCCAAAAGTAATATGAAAAAGGGAAAGATATACTCACAGTTTCGCTAAGTGTAAATTCCGAGAAAGTTCATCGTAAAGGCTTAAGAATTCCGAAGAACTCAACCTATATATATAAAAATGCTAATGAAGGATATGTTTTAAAAGTCTAAGGTGTTAAGGTAGCAAGACACCTAGTTACACAACTTGTCGGTTTTAGGCGATACTTTGGCAATTTCTCAAAATTCCAATTCGTGTGACTTGTAAAAACATGTAGTATTTTAAACATACCTTTAATTATATGTTTTTATTTCAAAAATACACTTTTAAGACCTGTTCTAAATCAGATTTGAAATTTATACAAATTTTGCCGTTTTTCGCCTTTTTACAACATAGTTTTGTACCGGACTTCGCCAAAATTTAGTTTTTGAACCAATACTCAAAGTTTTTGGTCAAAATAAGTTATTTGATGAACTTTTAAGTGATTTGTGGTATAAATAATCAGACTTTATATTTTCTTCAAAAATCACCCATTAAAGCCCATATTTTAAGCATTTCTAGGCCCAAAACTTGGTCATTTTCTTACAATCCAAAACCCAATTATTTTCCTTTATACATGAGTCATTTAGTCAAGTTTATAAACCAAACTTTCTGTTTCATATCAGCTCTTAAAAATCTCATTAAGAAGCCTCATGCTTATGCAAAATTTTCATATCTTTTATGTCCAACTTTGAATCCAACATGTTAACCAAAGTTTATTATTTTTGTCCATAATATTGGCCTTTAAAATACCCTTTTTATGTCAATATTTTCTGTTCTAAAAACATGATTTCATTACTTTATTTCATAAAGCTTAATCAAGATTTATTTTAAACACTAATGTAAATAACATAACATATCATCAATGTGACTAACAAAACCCACCATTTTATGTTATTTTTCACCATTTTAAGGTTAATAAACTCATTCTTATGAAAACCCATGGAATAATATCAATATGTCTTTTAATAAAATCAAGAGTGTCCAACAAGTTTTTTTTAGTTAATTTTAATCACCAAAATCATATACATACATATATATACTCACGGCCATACATATATATGTATATATCTTCAAGTTTTTCATCATCCAACTTAGTACATTGCTATATCATACAAAGAATCTTGATAATTTGATGATGGATCATACATGCAAGATCAAATTCAAGCTTCATCATTCAACACATTTATACCCCCCTCACACATACACCCCCACACCACACCACACATACACCTATCTCTCTTTCATTTTTGTAAAACCTTCTTTAAAACCATTCAGTAAAAACCTTTATATTTTCAGATTTGTGTGGTAAATCCAAGTTGGAAATGAAATAAATGAACAAGGGTTTGTAATTTATACCTTACAAAATAAAGTGGATGATAGATGAAGAAATGCTTAAAAATCCTTAATAATCCTTGTTCATAACTTCAAGATTTAATCCCCATGGATGATATTGCATGAAATATGGAAGGTTTTTATTTAGTGTTTTAATGAAGTAGAGAGAGAGTAGTGAGAGAGTGAGAGTGTACGGTTATTGGAGAGAGAGGAAGAAAGAAATTGTAATGTGGTGTATGGAGAATATGAAAAAGTTTGTGTGTAGGTTTAAATAAGAATTCATTTGCATTGATGAGTCAACACAATAGGCTTTGATGGCAGCCCCATGTCTCGACACACACATATAATAGCATGGATGATTCATTTTTTTATATAGTATTATATTATTAAGTGGGTATTAGGTGTTAATATAGCGGGTATATTACTAGTTAACGCGGTACAAGCCTCTAACTGTTTTAGATACCCGACACACCCAAAAATAATATTTTTGACTCCAGGTATATTATTATACGAGCCAAGTTAATATTAGGTGCTATCCAATGTAAAAAGACGAATTTTCATAGTATAGGCGCGCAGATTGCGCGGTATCGTGCGTTGTGACCAAAATCACCATTTTTATACTCTAAATTTATTTCTCCCTATTTTTCAACTAAATATGTTTAGAAATATCGTTTCAAGCATAAATTTTGAATTTCGGACTTAAGCGTGAGTATAAAACGTGATTTCATAATAATCAAGTTTCAAAGAAAAATAAGAACCAACATGCGAAACATAGTAAAGTTACAAGGACTAAACTTGCTAAAGTTTCAAAGTGTAAGGGCTACAAATGTCACAGTCTCCCCTACTTTTAGAAATTTCGTCTCGAAATTACTTCAAGTGGAGGATTCTAGAAAAAGATAAGGATACTTCGTCTTCATTTGGTCCTCACGTTCCCATGTAAATTCTGGGCCACGTTTAGATTCCCAACGAATTTTAACTATAGGAATACGACTAAGTTTAAGGGTCTTGACCTCACGATCCATGATTTCCACCGGTTTTTCGATGAAATGCATCGTTTCATCAATCTGGATGTCTTCAAGCGGAACATGAAGATTCTCATCAGCTAAGCATTTCTTCAAATTTGACACATGAAAAGTTGGGTGAATACTGCTGAGTTCGGTCGGAAGATCTAACTTATAAGCCACTTTCCCAATCCTCTCCAAGATTTTGAATGGGCCTACATTTCTGTTGTTTCCTGGACAAGTTCAGGACCGGTAATTAGAGTATCACCGACCTCGCTCCAGCACACAGGAGAACGACATTTGCGGCCATAAAGGGCCTCGAAAGGTGCCATACGGATACTGGCATGATAGCTATTGTTATACGAAAACTCAACCAAAGGCAAGTGTGAATCCCAATTACCACCAAAATCTATGACACAAGCCCGAAGCATATCTTCTAATGTTTGAGTAGTACGCTCCGTTTGACCATCTGTAACACCCCAACCGATGGCGGAAACATCGGGGTGTCACGTAGTGACGATTGTTCAAAAGCACATGGACTAAAATGTAAATATTAATAGCAATAAACTTTCATTATTCAAAACGAAATACAATGAGTCTTAATAGAAATCTCAAACATAAATAATAAATTTATTTAAGCACTAGGTCCATCCTAAGCGTGAAAGCAAGTAAGATCAAACGTCACCTGAAACATGTACAAAATAATTTGTCAACACATATAATGCATTGGTGAGTACATCCGTTGGATATATATATAGTACAAAACATTTCGCAAATTCCTGTGTTGTATACCATTTGCAATTATGTAATTTAAGTAATGTCCGTTCAAAATCAACCCTATGTAGTAAGTATCAAGAATCAAGAATCAAAACATTTTTAGTAATATGAATCACAAGACAATGACCAAGGTCTCTCAACAGAGTCACAAGGGGTATATACCATAGTACTATTCATTGAAATGCCAGGCCCTCAAAGGTTAATGATTTTGACAAGTCATAGACACACAAATTAACATAAAACAAACACACAGGAGAATTGCTATTTTAGTAAGAAGTAATAGAAATTTGATAATAAGTACATGAATCACCCCAAAAATAGTAAAACAGTAAAATGGGAAAGATATACTCACAGTTTGCGAAAGCGATCAAAATCCACTTAAGCGGTTGTGAGCTAAGTAGTGAGAATTCCGAGGAATTCAACCTATAACGTATATGAATACTAGTAAGGTAAAGTCTACAAAGTCTAAGGTATCTAGGGTCTAAGGCATTAGGGTTTGCTAAGTCGATTTGGGGAATTAGAGTTTTTATGATATGTCGCGTTAACGTAAAAGTTGTATATCAAAAATAATATACCAAAGTTTTTAAATATGATTAAGGTAATATAATTATTACCAATTAAATATTTAAATCAAAATATATTTGCATAATTATGACAAAATAATTTAATTAATTACTTTAACTAATTATAAATAAATGCAATAATTATAAATAAATAATTATTTGTTTCACAATGATCTACAAATGGTAAATAAGATTTTCAAACATAAAATATTTCTATTTTATAAGAAAAGTATTCATAAAATAGATATTTAATAGTACAAATAAATAACTTATTAATTATGTCTAATTAATCATAAATAAGACTGATAATTCAAGACATGATCTAAAAATGCTATTTTTATAGAAAATAAATATTTCCTGATGTAAATAAATGAACATAATTTTCTCATAATTTTTGTAAACTTATTTATATTTAAAACTGATTTAATGAGATTAAATCATGTTTAAATGATTAAAAATAAGAAAATTAATAAAAATAAGTATTTTCTAACCCAAATATTTTTATTTCAGATTAGAATGGTTAGAAATAAATTCCCAAAAAGTTTGAGATTAAAATCATTAAAAATGAATTTTTTTTATCAATTATTTATGATTAAAACAATTTAATTCAATAAAAATATAAAAATAAAACATTTTTCAGAAAATAAAAATGTGGAAATGTTCTTTATGATGTCAAGAAGCTACACCTAAATTTTCATAATTTTTGGGCAAAAGATGAATTTATTATGAATATTTTAAAGATTAACAAAAAATAGTAAGTATAATTTAAATGTTTAATTTCAAGAATAATAAAGAGGGAACAAAAAAAATAAAACTGGTGGGGGAAGGTCTCGAACCCGTGACCTCTTGCACAAACCCAGAAGACTTACCCAGTGGACCACCTATCTCTTTTGTGTTTTTAGATGGAGTTAAAATGTTTTAACATATAAATAACCTTCATCATCTTCTTCCCCAAATTCACAAACCCTAACCCTAATTATTAGTAATCTGATTAAGACATGATTCGGCATCAATGATATGGGGCTAATGCTCGGAACTGATGATTAAAGAAAATAGCACATAAAATTTGACTCACAAAGGTGTTTAAGGATCAATATGGAAGCTTCAAAACCCGGACATAAAACCCGACTTTTAGACCCGTTCCAGGCGCGTTTTAAAGGATTTTTTTGTGGGTTTAGAATGAGTGGAGGTGCAGGAATGAGATGGTATGAACGATTTATATAGAGGTCAAGTGAAATAGTGTTTCCTAAAGTTTCTTTATGTCCGATCGGTTACACACTTAAGATTGATTAATTATCACGATTAAACCTGTTTAATGCTCGTTAAAAGGTTGGAATCATTCAAGGATTGATGAAGAAACGCTTTGTAATCATAAAAATGATTGATGGTGCACTAAAACCGGGTTTTCTTGTACTCGCCGGACAAATACTCGCCGGCCGGACACTGGTTCGCCGGAAAACCGAGTAACAGTAGCAGGTGTTTTTTTTTTCTTTTAAAACTTTCAAACTTTGACAAGATTGGCCCCTCTTATTTAATCTTAGTTAGTTTTAATGCTCCCTTGTTACTTTTTCCTTTATAAAGACCAACTAATTTAACTATTTAACTTGAAACTTTTATAACTAGGAATTTTTAAGATATATATATATATATATATATATATATATATATATATATATATATATTTCGAATAACGTCGCAACATGCGCGTTAGATTAAATCGAGATCAAGATCCAAAATACATGCAAATATTATAACTTGAGTTTCGCTCATTTTTTAAATTTGAAAACGACAACAATTACAAGAAATGTTTGAGGACTAAAATTGAAAATATTTGGGGGACTATTTTTGTAAATTAATTGAAAGTCGAAGGTGACGGATGTCACAGTCTCCCCTACTTTAGAAAATTTCGTCTCGAAATTTCTTTCAAGTGAAGATTTCTGGTTGTGCAATTATGGAGCATAAATTTTATAAGAATAAGATTGCCATTAACAACCTTCATAGCAAAAGGATGGGTAAGGTGAGGACAAGTACGAGCAAGTAAAGGTTCAACTTCTAACGAGACAAAACTCCTATCCATACCGGTATCAAACAAAATCGAAGCATATAAGTTAGTAATAAGAAATGTACCATTGACAACGTCGTTGGTAGCTTGATCTTGGTTAGCGTTGATGTTGAAAGCACGACCACGGGCTGGAGCTGCTTGTATTGCTGGAACTGCTGGGACTGCTGGGGTTTGCTGACTAGCCTGAATAAAAGCCGTAAGATGAGGGCATCTGTTTTGCATATGGTTAGGATCACCACAAGCGTAACAAACTCTGGGTTGGTCAGCTCCCTGGTTTTGGATAACAGTCTGTGGGTTATTTATTGGTCGATTGGCAACACGACAGAAAGGAGTGGTATGACCCAGTCTTCCACAAGCATCACACTTACGACACGGTAAATTGGTGGGATGATGGTAGTGGCAGGTGGCACATTGAGGTTGTTTCCCAGTATAAGCCCTTGGGGTTGATTGAGGTGCAGTAGGTGAGTTTGCAACAGGAACCTGGTTAAGAGGTGCAACTACAGCATAGTTTTGGTTTCCACCTTTTCGTTTCTTATTGGAACTAGAGGCAGAGGCAGAGTTTTCTTGGGTAGGTTCAGTGGTAGCAGGGGTTTCAGTAGGTCTTTTAGTACCCTTACGAGTTAGAGTACCATCCTTGACATGCTTGTCAGTAAGAGATGCTGCGAGACGGATGGCATCCTCTACAGTAGCAGGCTTGCTTCCCATAACCGAGTCATGGATCTGAGGTGGCAGTCCCTCAATATACTTCTCAATAGCCAAGGATACCGGAGTTACCATACGAGGAATCAGTAAGCTCAACTCGTGGTAACGGTTATTGTAGGGAACACTATTTCCACTATCCTGCTTGAGGTGATAGAACTCATCCTCCAATTTCTTCATCTCACTACGAGGACAGAACTCAGTGGTCATGGCGATTTTGAAATCATCCCAAGACATAGCTAAAGCAGCTTCCGTCCCTCGAGCATGTTTTTCACCATTCCACCAAGTAAGCGCTCTCTTTTGAAGAACACCCGTGGCATGACGAACACGTAGGTTATCTGGATAGTCGCTATTAATGAATGTATTCTCCATACTTTCGAACCATTCAAGTAATCCAGTGGCTCCCTCAGTGCCATTAAACTTGTTGGGATGGCAGGAGTTGAAGTGCTTGAAAGTGCACTTATTCTCACTAGCCCCACCGTTTCCACTTGTATTCCCGTTAGAGTTCCCATTCGAGCTACCGTTCAGGTTAAGGTTTGGAATAATAGCATTAATGATGTTAGGAACAAGTGTTTCCAACTTGTCATTGAGCATGGTCGCGATACGCTGATCCGATTTCAGTTTAGCCTGACGCTTCGAGGCTCTCTTACGAGATTCGCGATCAGACATCTACAAAAGTGAACAATAATTATGAGATTTGATTCCAAAAATCTTGGAAACGCCACAGTTTATATCAAGACAGGTAACACATAACATGAGATATAGTAATTATAAATTGAAAAATTATGAACATCATAACGAAAATCATGATAAAACTCCAAATGAAAAACAATACCAAGTATAAAACGAGATATAAGAGTGTTTCCAAAGAAACTGTTGACTGACTAAAGTAATTGAAATATTATTAGTGACTTGTGGGGGCGTACTTTAGCCTATAAGTGAATGCTCATCCCGAGAATTCCCAGGTAGGTAAACGGGTCCCTTGTCTGATTGGGATTTATGCGAATTACCAACCTAGACAGAAAACTCAGAATACAGGCGCTCACCCTTCAAGATTGCACGTGCCCCGTCACAAATAATTTCCAAAACTTTAGCGGATCTTGAAATGTGAAAAATATATATATCCTCGAGATGTGGATTTCACTCCTAACTCAAAGATATACTTCCAAATAGTAAAAATATGATGGAGTGAAACTGGTCACTAAGATAAGGATGTCACTCCTAGCTTAGTGAGTAAGTTTCTTTTGGAGGGATAGATTCCTTGAGATTTGGACGTCTCCTATCTCGAAAGGAAAATATTCCAAGATAAATAAAATAAATAAATAAAACATATAAAGAGTGAAACTATTCACCAAGGTATGGATATCACTCCTAACTTGGTGTTTTCATTCCATTTGTAGGATAAAAATCTTCTCTGAGTATAATGAAAAGTAAAAGGAGAAAATATATCTAAAGAAATATGAGGATAAAAGAAAGCATATAATGGGTAGCTTAGTTATAGTCTAGGTCAAAAGCATTTACTAATAACCTAATTCCCTATAACCATGGCTCTGATACCAATCTGTAACACCCCAACCGATGGCGGAAACATCGGGTGTCACGTAGTGACGATTGTTCAAAAGCACATGGACTAAAATGTAAATATTAATAGCAATAAACTTTCATTATTCAAAACGAAATACAATGAGTCTTAATAGAAATCTCAAACATAAATAATAAATTTATTTAAGCACTAGGTCCATCCTAAGCGTGAAAGCAAGTAAGATCAAACGTCACCTGAAACATGTACAAAATAATTTGTCAACACATATAATGCATTGGTGAGTACATCCGTTGGATATATATATAGTACAAAACATTTCGCAAATTCCTGTGTTGTATACCATTTGCAATTATGTAATTTAGGTAATGTCCGTTCAAAATCAACCCTATGTAGTAAGTATCAAGAATCAAGAATCAAAACATTTTTAGTAATATGAATCACAAGACAATGACCAAGGTCTCTTAACAGAGTCACAAGGGGTATATACCATAGTACTATTCATTGAAATGCCAGGCCCTCAAAGGTTAATGATTTTGACAAGTCATAGACACACAAATTAACATAAAGCAAACACACAGGAGAATTGCTATTTTAGTAAGAAGTAATAGAAACTTGTAAGTGAAAGATTTTGACTAAAACAGGATTATTTGATCATACAAGTTACAAAACCAGGTGCGGAAACCCTAGCTTTGAACAAACTGATAGAAACTCAAATCAAAACACAATCAATATCATTTTCAAAGCTTTTCATAGATTAACTTTTGCATAAACTTGATTACAATGACAATACGGTTAATCTAGATCAATTACAGACACTTTCAATCTAACCTGGAACCTGACCTCAAAACACACACAACTAATAACTCTCTTACATTCACAAAAACACAAAATCTATATATAGAGTCTGCACGTTCGCCCAGTTGATGTGGTCGAATGTGGACTTCTTCCACATTCGCCCACTTTAAGGTACGAATGTGTATCTTGATCAGCTTCCAATCTGCCTTCGCCCATTAGCTTTCTACCTTCGCCCACTTTATCATACCTTCGACCAATCAGCAAAACTTAACATATGTTAATATCCAATCACTAGTCGCAAAACGCATCTACAAACTCCCCCTCGACTATTGATTGGATTGTCTTCTCTTTTCGTCCATGGCTTTGTTCATCAGCTTAATTCTGAGCTGTTTCTTCTGCTCATTGGTCATTACAGGCTCAAACTTTCTCTTCACCGGTTTCGACACATTTGCCATCTTCACCGTCTTGCCAAGTTTATTCTCCAAATTACTCCCTGCATTAATATCATAAGCAAAGCAAACTCCAACCACTTGAGTATACTTCCTTGCTTGATCAGCGTCTTTCGGTTCAAAATAAATCGGATTATAGAAAAGCATGATGATGTCTTCAAAAGTACAATTAATCAACCACATCGGATCAAATACATGAACATGCTTGTATTTGTCCTTCCCATCTCTCAACACTATCACTGCTTCAGCCTTCCTCCAATCATAATACCAGAAAATAAAATCAGCACTGAAATGTTGTGGCATGGGCATCAAAGGTATTTTCTCATCACTTCAGGTGCCTTGTATATCAAAGTAACCCGCTTCAGCTTGGTTTGAGGATCAATATCCCTATGAACTTTCCTTCGGGGATATTGTGGCTTGAATCTATTCCATCTCGTTCTACTTTCCCAAACCAGCTTGTCTGCACACCAACCGACATGTGTTCCACTCACTGAAGCACCTGACATAGGGAATCTGCATAAATCTCTGACCGCCTAGTACGGTAGAGTTAGCAAATCAATGAATCTGTTAAAGTACAAGATCCCTGTTTCCCATTTAGCAGCTATACACTTCAGCCTGCCCAAATATGTCCACCCAAGAGCTCTGCCTTTGAACTTGGCATTGTGAAATCTATAGAAATTTCCTTGAGCTTCAGGCTTTGGTCGGTTTCTCATCCATTTCTCTCAATTTCTTCAAATAACTCTTCAATTCATCAGATTGATTTGAAGACTCTTGCTTATCAGCACCAAACACCTTCTCTACAAACTCTGCACTTCTTTGCTGTGCCTTTTTCTTTGCCGAATTGTTTGGTGTCTCAGTGAAATCAGGAAATATCTCATCTTCATCTGTTTCTCTGAAGTACTGAGGAAATTCTTCATGAGTTATATCTTCAACCTCCACTTCATCAAGCTCAGGAGTATTCTTATCATCTGAGTGACTTCCAATATCCTTTTCAGAAATATCTGGAATCGACTCATCTACTATAAACTCCTCAAATGTTTTCCCTACTCTCTGTGCAAGTCCATCCAGAATTTCCTTTGCCACAGAAGCAGGTACTTCACCTTCTTCAAGATCAGGATCGTCGTATTCCAATTCATATCTCAAGTCATCAGTTTGGAATATCTCAGCAAAACATCCTGTGAACTCAATAGTCCATTCTCTTCTTTCCAACATATCTTTATACACTTGTTTAGCATCATCTGATAAAGATCTCACCTTCTCATTCCAGAAGATACTTTCATCTGAATCAACGTTCTCACCTTTCTTTTTCTTTGAACTTGATTCTCCAGTACTCTTCTTTTTGGATGTTCTCTCTTCAAATGTAAACTTTGAAGTATCATCTCCTCCATCATCATCATCATCACTATCACTATCATCCTCTTTCTGTCTCCCAGACCCTTCTGCATCATCATCATCATCATCATTATCATCCTCATCATCACTTTTCTCTGACTCTTCATCATCCTCATCATCATCTTTTTCTTCATCCGATTCAGGCTGTTCATAGTCAACTTTCTCTTCTTCTTCTTCTTCTTTATCTTCTTCACCCTCCTTCAAATTGGGTGCAACATTGTACAAATCATCAATCAAATCACTAAGGCGTTTGTTCTCAGCCCTTAGTTCTTTGTTGTCTTCTTTGATCAACTTTATCCTATTCTTGTTTCTTGAACATTTACCCTCAAGCTTCTTATTCTTTGCTTCAAGCTTCTTAACCTTCTCATTAATCTCATCTTGATTTGATTTAGAAGCTACAACTATCTGAAGCATCTTTTCTTCATTCTGCTTGAACTTGGCTATTTCAGCTTGTTGAGCCACAATCATCTTCATCATATCATCCATTTTCTTATTCACCTGCTTCATTACATCATCATCCATAGTGACCTTCTTGGATTTGGATCTAGATGGCTCAACTTCCTTTTCTTTCTGAGGCTTTCTGAACATGTCAAGTACATTATCCAGCGCAACATTTAATTGATCAGCTGATATTGTCTCTGCCTCTTTAGATTTCTTTTGCTTTTTAGTGACCGGTGAAGATAACTTTGATGACGTACCAGCATCGGGTACTCTTTTTCCCTTCAACAGTTGTGCTAATTCTTTCTCTCTCAACTGCTTAGTACTAGTCTTCTTAGACATGGTCTTGTGCTTAGGCTTGGGCAAGTTTACTACCACAGTCTCTCCAGTATTCAACTCATCCATGTCAATGCCTAACCCTTCATCTTCAACAATCAACGACTTCTTTCTTTTCTCAGCTTCCTCAATTGATTTGTTTAAAGATTCAGACTCACCAACCATAGTGGCCTTACGTTTGGTGGTCCTAACATTCTCAGCATCAGAATCCCATCGTTCATCTTCCTCAGTTTCTTCTGAATCCACTGATTCTTCATCCACCAAACCAGTACCTTTCTTTGCAGTTGATTTCTTTCTCACCTCCTGTTGCTTAGAACTTCCTTGATCAGTCTTTCCCTTACCCTTCCCTTTGGCTCCGGGATTAACTACCTGTCTCTTCCTCTTAGTGCTTGCATCAACATACACCAAGGGATCATCATTATCAGAATCACTGTCGTCATGTCTTGCTCTGTTCTTGCCAGGATCAGTGTAATCCTGACTAGCCAAAGCTCCAAAAAGTCTCCTGTGAGGTGGCTTTTCATTGTCTGGCACACCCTTATATCCTTTCATTCTCACCAATGTACGAATATTCATGTGATCTTGACCTAGGATCATAGTTGGATCCTTCTTCAATTCTGGATACTTGTGGTCAAAGATCATCATGAGAAACCTTAGATATAGCATGAATTGCTTCTTCTTCAATCCCTTTAACATCTCAAGCATGTGATCTAAAATCATACCAGATACATTGAATGGTTTGTTAAGAGTTAACGCAACCATCAATGAACTCAAGCTTCTCCTCATGACATCATATCCTCCACTAACACATCCAAACACGTGGATAATGACATGTGCAAAATATTTAAACTGCACACTCAATTTCCCTTTGTACATCGAACCATCAGTAATTGCTCCCTTATACTTCATTCTAAGGAAACATGCTTTCTGTTCTGTCCAAGATAACTCCCTGGGATCTTCACTCACTTCAAACTTTATCTGGAGTGCTTCTCTAATATCAGACTCTGTAATAAACATCTCCAAGTCTTGTATCTTGCTCTTTATGATGGTTTGATTATCCCAGAAGTCATACTTCGCGTTCTTGTAGAAATCTTCAATGATATCTTTGTAAATGATAGTCGGAGTAGCTAAAGCATAGACAACTCTGCTCCTCTTCAAGAATTCAATTATACCAGAAAACTCTTCATTCTTTTCAACATCGCCAAGATAAGCACAACAGTTGTGTGTTTTCTCAAACTGCCAGCTTATCGATGTAGATGATTCAGCCTCTTGAACATTCTCTGGAACTGGATCTGAAACGATATTCTCCACTGGAGTCTCAATGTTCTCAGTCTGGTCAGCCATCTGCACATCAAAATCAAAATATTCGTCAAAATACAAAAACGACAAAAATTCAAAATTTTAAGGTTTTAAGATTCCACATTCGCCCCTTTTGATCTGGACGAATGTGAGTTTTAAGGTGCGAATGTGAAATTTTCTGGACGAATGTGAAAAAACTTTGAATTAAAATCACATTCGCCCGTTTTAATATACATTCGCCCAAAACATTCCACCTTCGCCCGTTTAAAGACCCGAAGGTGAAACTGTTCATCCCTAAAAATTTAAAAAATTTTCAATCTTGTTTTTTAACCCTTGATTTTGATTAAAATGAATACTAATATGGCCGATCAACACTCGTCCACAACCAATTGTTCCTAAATTTCAATTTATATCAGTTTTTAAAAGAAAATTAGGGTTTTATCAACCAAACCATCGATTGACCCATTAAACGTTGTTATAACCCTAATTTGTTAATCATTCTCCCCCTAAAACTGATATGGATTGAAATGTGATCAAAATCAAACCAAAACAATCACTCTAAGTCCTGTAATTCTAGACCCTAGGTTTGATTTGAAAAACGATGATTCTGAACTCAATAATGCTCCAATACCTGTGATTATAGTATCAAAATGATCAGTAATCAAGCAGGAAACAAACGCACAAGCAAGAGAAATCAAAGCAACAAGGTGACAGGATCGAAAGAAAATTTTTGAAAAACTGTAATGAGGGTTCGAACCTGAAATGACATATATAAGAAGGTCCACCTTCGCCCGTTGTAGAGGGCGAATGTGAGGCTATTCCACCTTCGCCCCAACTTAATGGCCCGAAGGTGAAACTGTTACCCGAAGGTGAAATTTGTTATAAATTGCCCACATTCGTCCAATGTGAAACGGTTGAAAGTACAAAATTTTTCCACATTCGACCCAATTAAGGGGCGAATGTGAAATGGAAAAATCTGAAAATTTTGCCAGATCACGAATTCGAATCCCGTTCAACATTTTTCAATCTGTTAAACTTCCAAAACTCAAATTTTCACTTTTTGAATGATACAAAGCCCAGATGGTGTTATCAAATCTCCGAAATTGACCATCAAGCATCCCCGGTTATCAAAAATAAAGCAGAAATGCAAAAATTTTGGGTTTTCTGAAATTTTATCAAAACACACCTAAAATCTTTTTGGATTTTGTATCTTTTTGACAATAAAAGTAAAATGCAACAAAGTAAAATGCAACAAAGTAAATGAAAGCAATTTTGTGATATCCGATAAGAGGATCATATCAGTTTTCTGAGAAATCTGATCACAGCGTTGATCTTTTAATATTATCATTAGAAACAATATGTGACACGGCAATTGCTGATATTGTGGTCCACGTAAGCTCACATGCAGACAATTATGCAATGCTTTAAAATGATACGAATTAGATGTATTAGACTAACACATTGTGGTGCCCACACACATGACATACTCCCGTATCAAGTAATTGCACAAAGCTTCGTCGTAACGCGTGATTATGCCAGAGTTATCCGTAAAATTTACAAAGTATATAGCACAGAGGTGTACAGGTCAGCAAATGAATGCAGCAAAGTAACATGTGCGTATACACTAGGTTGAGGCTGATATTAACCACTGATTTGCATCAGAAAGTCAATACGATGTAATAATGATCTTTGATCAATAAAACATAAAGTTCCTCAATTCGGTAACTTTCGGTTTTGGCAATAAGCTCTTTTGCAAATATTCTGATGAAACTAGGTCCGTAAATCAATACGACATAAGTTTAATCAGAATATCCCGGATAACCATAACATAACGACCCGAAACCTCAGATTTTGGCAATCCTATCAAACGAAATTACGGTACTAAGACCATATGCCCATGAGGTGTTCAGCCACGAACGCGTAGTTTGTTATGTTTGTATCACTAATGCACGCAATATTTAGTCTACGAAGCCTATCAACATATCACACGTAGTCAACATACGCCTCATTATACTATACAATTCTTTAGCCTGTGTCAGATCCCCACTGATGTACTATCATTTCCTCTTTTTATCCAGGAAATCATTTTGGTTTTTCTAATTTTTAGGTCTTTTGAAATTTTTCAATGTTTTTGGTTTTTCTGATAAAATGACTCCCCCTAAAATAAAGAACATATTTTTGGGTTTTTAATTTTTCTGAAAAACAAAACAAAAATTTGAAAAAAAAAAACAATCCACTTGAAAGCATCAACTTCTTTGAGGATTAAACAATCCCCTCGAAAGCATCAACTTCTTTGAGGATTATGATAGAAAAGAGAAATTCCCAATTAGCAAAGAGAAATTCCCAATTAGCAAAATATTAAAAACTAAAAACTAAAACTAAAAAGCGATAAACCGAGGTGCCGATTAGTCCTGTTTTTCTTTTATATTGTTTACTTTTAAAAGATATTCAAAGCGGGATCTGTCAAAAGCTTTTGTAAACAAATCTGCACGTTGGTAGTCAGTATGGATTTTGACCATATCTATCAATTCCTTAGCGTAACAATCACGGATAAAATGATATTTGATCCGGATATGTTTCGCCTTAGAATGATTTTCAGTATTTTTAGTTAATGCAATTGCGGCTTCGTTGTCACAGTGTATAGGGGTTTTAAGAAACTGCAAACCGTAATCCACCATCTGTTGTTGGATCCAGAGTACTTGCGAACAGCAACTCGAGGCTGCAATGTACTCAGCTTCACAGGTAGACAGCGCCACGGAAGTCTGTTTCTTGCACTGCCAGGTAATTAACCTGCTCCCTAAAAACTGGCAACCAGCTGTAGTAGATTTGCTATCTTTGTCACAGCCGCCCCAATCTGCATCACTAAAAGCAATAAAATCAAAATCATCATCATTAGGGTACCAAAGTCCTTTTGAGGGACAACCCTTCAGATATCGAAGGATACGCTTGACCGCCGTCAGATGACTTTGTTTCGGCTTCGATTGATAGCGAGCACAGAGACACGTTGCATACATAATATCTGGTCGAGACGCCGTCAAATACATCAGAGATCCGATGATTGCTCTGTATGTAAATGGGTCCGTCAGCTCCCCCTTAGCGTCCACTCCAATCCCGTGATTGGGTTGAATCGGGGTATCCATCGGCTTAGAGTCCTCCATCTGGAATCGGCTCAAGATGTCGGATACGTATTTCGTCTGGTGAATGAAGATCCCGTCGGGTCTTTGGTCCACCTGCAAGCCGAGGAAAAACTGCATCTCCCCCATTGCGCTCATTTCGAACTTTTCTTGCATGACAGTTTCGAATTCCCTGCATAAAAGTTCGTTAGTTGAACCAAATATTATATCATCAACGTAAATCTGCACTAGAAGCAAATCATCTCCTGTCTTCTTCGTGAAGAGAGTGCAATCGACGAGGCCGCGCTTAAATCCTTTGGAGATGAGGTATGTACTTAGCTCCTCGTACCACTGTCTCGGAGCCTGGTGCAAACCATATAGAGCTTTGTTCAGCACGTAGACCTTATCCCGGTGGATTGGGTCCTCAAAGCCTGGTGGCTGCCCGACATAAACCTCTTCCTTGACTTTCCCGTACAAAAATGCGCTCTTGACGTCCATTTGATAAACTTTGAATTTCTTGTATGAAGCAAACGCAAGGAACATCCGAATAGCTTCAATCCGTGCTACCGGTGCATAGATTTCGTTATAATCAATCCCTTCGATTTGATGGAAACCCTGCACGACCAATCTGGCTTTGTTACGAACAATAACCCCACGATCATCCTTCTTGCACTTAAACACCCATTTAGTGCCTATTTTCTTCCTTCCCGGCGGCAAATCCGTGAGCGTCCAAACTCCCAATTTCTGGAATTGTAATAACTCCTCCTGCATGGCTTCAACCCAGGCATCTTCATTCAAAGCGTCCTTGTATGTCCTTGGCTCTACCTGCGACACATAACACGCAAACGACCAATCATTTTGACTACCAGATTTTTGAATTTTGGCATATAATGCTAAAGCACCAAAACTCTCTGGCGAGTTAACGCTTTTCAGCTGCCCTCTGGTCATAACACCACTTCCAGGATCACCGATAACTTGCTCCAGCGGGTGAATACGATGAATCCGAGATTCCGGATAATCAGGTACAGTAACTCCCGTCTGAGCAGTCAAGTTTTCTACAGCATCCAGATCATGACCCGTGTTTGATGATGTAGCAACATCTGGAGTTGGAGTTGGGTTCACTGGCATTGCCTCTGGTTCTTCTGCATGTTCAAGAATGACTTCTTCAAATTGTTCAACTTCAGATTCTGAAGAGTCTAATGAAGTTGAAGCCTCTTGAAACACATCTTCCTCTTGTATAGGAGCATTGGTATCATTAGAAGCTGGTAGGGGGTTCACGGTGATTGGACGCACCAACGATGAAGTCGTCGCGTTTTCACACTCGTAAAGTAATCTGATAACAGCTTCTTCAACCAAGCTATCTAGATTGAATGATTCAAAGAAATCTTTGTAATCAAACATCCAATCAGGACCCGTGCCTTGCAAATTTTGAGTATATCGTTGAACTTCCACGTTAGCCCAATCCTCCACTTGACGAGTTCGCTTGTTGAATACCCGTTTGAGCGGGGTTGCATATCCAACAAAGTATCCCTCCTCAGCTTTAGGACTAAACTTCTCACCTGGATTCAACATCGTGCATGGCGCCCCAAAAGGTTCTAGATACTCTAAGTTTGGCTTTCGTCGGTGTAACAGTTCATAAGATGTTTTTCCAAACTTCTTCACTGTTAGAACCCGATTTAGTGTATAATTTGCTGCATAAATCGCCTCGTTCCAGAACATTACCGGAAGATTTGAATCAGCAAGCATTGTTCTAGCCGCTTCAATTAGAGTCCTATTCTTTCGTTCAGCAACACCGTTCTGTTGTGGGGTGTACGGAGCCGAATATTCATGATGTATCCCTTTGCTTTCACAAAGTTCAACCATCTTGGCATTTTTGAACTCCGTCCCATTGTCACTCCGAATTCTCTTTATCTTCACATTGTAGAGATTCTCCAATCGAGTGAACAGAACTTTCAAGTTGTTAAAGGTGTCACTTTTGTTTTGCAGACACATCACCCATGAAAATCTTGAGTAGTCATCAGTGACAACTAAACAATAAAGCTCTCCAAGATGACTTTTGCGCTTGACCGGTCCGAATAGGTCCATGTGCAATCGCTCAAGTGGCATCTCTACAGAGTTGACTTTCTTCACTTTGTGGGACTGTTTGTGTTGCTTTCCCTTCTTACAGCTTACACACTTGTCATTCAGATGGAAATGTTTCACGTTTACTCCATCGACAAGCCCATTTTTCACAAGTTGATTCATTTTTCTCAGATGAATGTGCCCCATTCTTCGGTGCCACATTATCGATTCTTTCTCAGTCGCTTTGGATAGAAAACATGTTATTTGCCCCTGTGATGTCATCGCCTTGGACATATCAAGAATATAGAGATTGTTGACGCGAGGTGCCATCAACATTATCCACTCCTTTGGAATTTTGAAGCCCGGTTTGAGAATATAGCAGGATTTGTCATCAAAATGCACAGAAAATTGTTTATCACATATTTGACTGACACTCAGCAGATTATAATCTATCTGCTTCACATAAGATATCCGCTCAAAGCTCACTATCCCATTACTCACGCTCCCCTCCATTGTGATATATCCACCTTTATTTCCAGCGAATGCGACATACCCTCCATTGATGTTTTTCACGTCGAACAACAATGCGAGATCCCCTGTCATGTGGCCTGAAGCTCCACTATCAACAATCCAAAGACTGCTAATAGGGCCAGCTGAAGCTCCCTGCACACAAAAAGTAAATCATTTAGTTCTTTCGGGGGACCCAAGCCTGAGTCTTGGGCCTTTGAACATCAGCTTTCAAAGAAACATTCTCATTAACATTTTCAACAACTTTTTGTTTTGGATCAATCTTTTTCTGATTGTTCAAAACAGTTTCCTTTTTCTCATTGACCTTAGAAGTAGAAGCTCCTGGAGTACCATTGGGTGACCAAGATTGTTCAGACCTTTTAAGAATGCGAATCTGAGATTTTGGGTTCTCAGTCGGTTTCTGAACATTGTTAACAAACGTAACTTTCTTGGTTACCTTATCTGAGTTAACAGACTTAGGTCCAACATTTGATTTGACAATCGGTTTTTGTGGAACCTTTTGCCTGTCAATTGTTGCGTTCACCACAGGCTTCCTCCATGATTGTTCCATAGCAATCCGATTTCTTCGATCATATTGAATTGGACGATTGTTCCTCATTTGATGAAAATTGTTTTGATTATAAAACTGTTGTTGTTGAGGAACAACTCGTCTGTGTGGTGGAACATAATGATCAATCGGTTTTCTCATGGAATTTCTCACTTCAACCTCGTGCCTTTTATGCCTTACATATGGACACTGAGCAAGTAAATGCCCACGTTCCCCACATTTAAAGCATGCACGGTACTCTTCAAAAACATATTGAGCATTTGGTTGAGCAAATGATCTAACAGGATATTGATCATTATACTGTTGATTCCTCAAACTCTCAGGAAGTGGCCCTTTTGAGTAAGTAGGCTCATGAAAACCATTAGCTCTGTTATTGGGTCGAATGAACTCTGTGACATGGACCTTTGGTTCTTGAGGAACATCCAAATACAATTTCTTTAAAATTGCTGGTGGAATCTCATTTGTTCTCTCATGTTTTGGGAACCAAATGGTGCTTTCTTGCCAAATCTTTTCTATTTTAGCATAGTTAGCATTTTTGATTGGAAATTCCTCATCAGAGATGATTTTATCGGATCCTTCCATCCGATAAAACACCTTGACAGGTTTGTCACATGGTTCATTCTCAAGGTCCTTTTTAATCACATTCTTTTCAGACTTTTTCTCACGATGAGCATTTGCCATCGGATGCACATGTTGAGATGATGAAACTGGTTCAGTAGTAATGATGTGATTTTCTTTTGGAATTTCACATGCATTAACAGTTTGGTCATTACCAGTATCATCACTCTCTGAGTCTGAATCCACACTTTCAGCATAAACACCCTCATCATTCAAGCCTAAAATCGGTCTCACATCGGAATTAGGATCACCAATACTCGAGGTATTAGATTCAATTTCCGATGATGAATCTGATTTTACCGAGCTCTCCGGTGTAACTTGGTGACAATTATGATTTTCAAAAAGCACCGGAGATGGCACAGACTTGTAATTAGTGGTGTTATCATCTATGATGTGGTCTACCACGTAAGCAATGTGCTTATAACTTTCCAACTTTTTGTTTACTTTCTCAGCAAAGCATTTTATGGCTGCCATTTCCAACTTGGTATTTTCAATTTCATTGATATAGTTGTTAATTGCCAATTGTTTTAATGATAAAGTATTTTTCAAGTCGGAAATGTCCTTTTTGTAGCCATCTAATACCTTGTTGAAAGCATTCAACTCTTTGCGAGTAGATTGACTGTTCATGATAGCACTATCACGTTGAACTCGGAGTTGTTTATTCTCCTCAGTCAATCTATCACATGTTCCACAATATTTATCACTTTTAATATCAGTGCTAGACTCAGAACTTACAGGTTTTGGCGGATCAGTCATGGCCATCAATGCGAAATGAGCTTCCTTTCCAGTAAAGAATTTGGAATAGTCAATCTTGGTGAAAGCATCATCAGCAATGCACGACTTCCTTGTCATCAGAAAATCCGCTTCTGCTAGCAACTGATCTATGTCATCATCTAGTGATGTAACACTTGCTTTCGTATCCGATTCACTGTCTGAATCAGAATAAACCGATTCACACTCCTCAGGAACATCAGAAACAGTATCAATCACCACTCCAGAATTAGTTTCCTCAACCTTAACCTCAACAGGTTCAATCTCCACATCCATTTCAGCCTCAGACTCATCACTTTCACACTCAGTTTCTTTCTTTTCATCCACCGTCACCGACTCTTCAATATCAACCTTGCAAGCAACGCAAGCCACATTGCCACCAGTAGTAATTTCCTCCACTCCTATTTGCAATCCCGACCAATCAAACCTTTCATCTTGTTGAGTCACCAATGCTTGATTCTGACTCGTGTTCTGTTGTGTTTCATTTGGTGTAGTGATTGGTATGACTGTTCGGTTAGTGTTGTTAGGAGATTGGTTTTGGTTCTGGTTTGATGTGTTAGGTTGTCTGTTATGGTTGTTGTTAGAGTTATTTTGATGGTTTTGATAATTGTTGTTGTTTTGGTAAGAAACTCGGTTTTGGTTTTGTTGTTGACGATTCTGGTAGCTTGCATTGAATGGGTTTCTATTACCTTGTTTTGGTGGCAGGGTGCATTCACGTTTAAAGTGACCTTTTTCTCCACAGTTAAAACAAGTAACTTTCTCCTTGTTGAACCCGTAGGTTGTGTTAGGAGAAGTTCCCAAATCTGTTCTACCTGTCTTTTCAATAAACTCCGTTGCTCTTCTCATGATGCTTGCAAAAGCCCATTGGATATCAATGAGTTCCATCTCTTCCTTGTCGATCTGTGCATAGTCTTCATTGGTTAAGTTGTTATTCCCAATTTGACTAGCAACAAGTCCGTTGTAAGATGAAACCATTGCTGAGACTAGTGCAATATGTTGTTGAGCAATTTCCACTGTCACATTGCCCAAGTTAGAAGTCTCCAAAACCACTTGTTGTTGAGTAGGTTGAGTAACTTGGTTCATTGGTTGTTGAGATTGGCTAGCAGTATAGAAACCTGCTTGTTGCATTGGGGAGAATGGTGAAATGTAGGAATTGTTGTATTGTTGTTGTGGTGTTGGTTGTTGTGTGTAAGATGGTTGTGAGTAAGATGAAGTTTGTGCCATGTAGTTGATGGCAGGTTTTGGTGATTCCATAACATTGGAAATACAAGTAACATGTGGTGCAACTATCCCTCCTGAACTTGAGTTACTCACAGGAACTGAAGTGCCTCCAAAGTATAAGCTAGGATTTTGAGGAACCTGTGCTCTTCTAGCTTTCCTCTTCTCTTCCATTTCCTTGTTTTCCAGCTTCTGTATGAACTCTTGAATAGTCCAATATTGATATGCATCCTTCTCCCTGTGAACTTCTACATGCTGATCCCAGTAAGGTGGTAAAGCATCTGCAAACTTATCCACCAAATTCTTCATAGGAATCTGTATACCATAACTTGACAATTCAGTTAGCAAATGACTATATCTAGGAGTTAATTCTTTTAAAGTTTCATTTCCAATATAAGAAAAATTCTCAAACTCCTTTCTCAGTTCATCCATCCTCAAACTTCTTGTTTTCTCATTCCCATCATGCCTCCTCTTAAGCACATCCCACAATTGCTTAGACGTTGTACAAGTTCCAAATTGATGCAATAGATCATTTGTGATTGCCTGAGTCAATTGGGAAAAGGCTTTCTTTTCCACAGCAAATTTCTTTTTCTCTTCCTCAGTCATGCTCTCCAATGGAACTGGTTCACCAGTATTTTCCAAAACTGGTGCTGTGTAACCTTTAGCAATCATACTCCATGCCTCTGCTCCCTCCACTCCCATGCCTTCCAAGTGAATCTTGAACTTGTTCTGCCACTGATTGTATTCTTGTATCTCCATGAGCTTCGGTGGCCGATTCCCGCTACCTGAAGACAAGTCATTAATCAATGTGGAAATAGCATTTGTAGTTTGAGTGTTTACCACAGCTGCTGCTACTCCCCAGTAGTCAGGTTGTGGTGCTGGAGGTGCTACGCTTTGTGGCATCGAGCTCGTCATCGCCATGTAGTTAATCGGTTGCGAAGACTGTGTGCTTGTCTTTTGTGCTACCACCGTCCATGGGTCCATAACTTGCTTTTGTGGTTGTGTCGTTGCTGGTCTCGGAGTAGTCGGAAAATTCCACATGATTACGAACTTCGAAAAATTCAACACTTAGAAAATTTTCCAAACTTTAGTCCTAGGTTCGCCCAAAAAGTCTCACTTTCGTCCCTTCTGATGTAGATTCGCCCAAACAGTATCACTCGAAGGTAAAAACTCACCAGAATGTAAAAACACACTAATACAAATCCACGTTCGCCCAGAAAATTCTAGGTTAGACCAGTAATTTTCCACGTTTGCCCGTTTTATCAACCATATGTGAAAAATTATACCCGAAAGTGAAAAAATTCAAACAAAATTTTCAGATTCGCCCAAATTACCTAGGTTCGACCAAACACAACTCAGGTTCGCCCACTAGGTTCCAGGTTCGCCCATTTTCAGAAAATTTCAGATTTGAAAAACGGTTACACTTTGAAAAACGGTTATTTTGATCTCTGCTTTTCAAAAGTTTGTGGATTTGAATGATCTTAATCAGGTTATGATTCGGAATTGATTTGGAGCAACTTTAATTCTTGGAATTTTAGATTTTAACCACAAAATCAAGTTCAAATCAATCAAAAACACTCAAAAACCATTTTCATGCAAAAACAGATGTATTTTGATCAAAAATATGTCCAAATCAGCTCTGAGTTTATCAAATTTGTTTTTATATCCGTATGGCTCTGATACCACTTTGTAAGTGAAAGATTTTGACTAAAACAGGATTATTTGATCATACAAGTTACAAAACCAGGTGCGGAAACCCTAGCTTTGAACAAACTGATAGAAACTCAAATCAAAACACAATCAATATCATTTTCAAAGCTTTTCATAGATTAACTTTTGCATTAACTTGATTACAATGACAATACGGTTAATCTAGATCAATTACAGACACTTTCAATCTAACCTGGAACCTGACCTCAAAACACACACAACTAATAACTCTCTTACATTCACAAAAACACAAAATCTATATATAGAGTCTGCACGTTCGCCCAGTTGATGTGGTCGAATGTGGACTTCTTCCACATTCGCCCACTTTAAGGTACGAATGTGTATCTTGATCAGCTTCCAATCTACCTTCGCCCATTAGCTTTCTACCTTCGCCCATTTTATCATACCTTCGACCAATCAGCAAAACTTAACATATGTTAATATCCAATCACTAGTCGCAAAACGCATCTACAAAACTTGATAATAAGTACATGAATCACCCCAAAAATAGTAAAACAGTAAAAGGGGAAAGATATACTCACAGTTTGCGAAAGCGATCAAAATCCACTTAAGCGGTTGTGAGCTAAGTAGTGAGAATTCCGAGGAATTCAACCTATAACGTATATGAATACTAGTAAGGTAAAGTCTACAAAGTCTAAGGTATCTAGGGTCTAAGGCATTAGGGTTTGCTAAGTCGATTTGGGGAATTAGAGTTTTTATGATATGTCGCGTTAACGTAAAAGTTGTATATCAAAAATAATATACCAAAGTTTGTAAATATGATTAAGGTAATATAATTATTACCAATTAAATATTTAAATCAAAATATATTTGCATAATTATGACAAAATAATTTAATTAATTACTTTAACTAATTATAAATAAATGCAATAATTATAAATAAATAATTATTTGTTTCACAATGATCTACAAATGGTAAATAAGATTTTCAAACATAAAACATTTCTATTTTATAAGAAAAGTATTCATAAAATAGATATTTAATAGTACAAATAAATAACTTATTAATTATGTCTAATTAATCATAAATAAGACTGATAATTCAAGACATGATCTAAAAATGCTATTTTTATAGAAAATAAATATTTCCTGATGTAAATAAATGAACATAATTTTCCCATAATTTTTGTAAACTTATTTATATTTAAAACTGATTTAATGAGATTAAATCATGTTTAAATGATTAAAAATAAGAAAATTAATAAAACTAAGTATTTTCTAACCCAAATATTTTTATTTCAGATTAGAATGGTTAGAAATAAATTCGCAAAAAGTTTGAGATTAAAATCATTAAAAATGAATTTTTTTATCAATTATTTATGATTAAAACAATTTAATTCAATAAAAATATAAAAATAAAACATTTTTCAGAAAATAAAAATGTGGAAATGTTCTTTATGATGTCAAGAAGCTACACCTAAATTTCATAATTTTTGGGCAAAAGATGAATTTATTATGAATATTTTAAAGATTAACAAAAAATAGTAAGTATAATTTAAATGTTTAATTTCAAGAATAATAAAGAGGGAACAAAAAAAATAAAACTGGTGGGGGAAGGTCTCGAACCCGTGACCTCTTGCACAAACCCAGAAGACTTACCCAGTGGACCACCTATCTCTTTTGTGTTTTTAGATGGAGTTAAAATGTTTTAACATATAAATAACCTTCATCATCTTCTTCCCCAAATTCACAAACCCTAACCCTAATTATTAGTAATCTGATTAAGACATGATTCGGCATCAATGATATGGGGCTAATGCTCGGAACTGATGATTAAAGAAAATAGCACATAAAATTTGACTCACAAAGGTGTTTAAGGATCAATATGGAAGCTTCAAAACCCGGACATAAAACCCGACTTTTAGACCCGTTCCAGACGCGTTTTAAAGGATTTTTTTGTTGGTTTAGAATGAGTGGAGGTGCAGGAATGAGATGGTATGAACGATTTATATAGAGGTCAAGTGAAATAGCGTTTCCTAAAGTTTCTTTATGTCCGATCGGTTACACGCTTAAGATTGATTAATTATCACGATTAAACCTGTTTAATGCTCGTTAAAAGGTTGGAATCATTCAAGGATTGATGAAGAAACGCTTTGTAATCATAAAAATGATTGATGGTGCACTAAAACCGGGTTTTCTTGTACTCGCCGGACAAATACTCGCCGGCCGGACACTGGTTCGCCGGAAAACCGAGTAACAGCAGCAGGTGTTTTTTTTTTCTTTTAAAACTTTCAAACTTTGACAAGATTGGCCCCTCTCATTTAATCTTAGTTAGTTTTAATGCTCCCTTGTTACTTTTTCCTTTATAAAGACCAACTAATTTAACTATTTAACTTGAAACTTTTATAACTAGGAATTTTTAAGATATATATATATATATATATATATATATTTCGAATAACGTCGCAACATGCGCGTTAGATTAAATCGAGATCAAGATCCAAAATACATGCAAATATTATAACTTGAGTTTCGCTCATTTTTTAAATTTGAAAACGACAACAATTACAAGAAATGTTTGAGGACTAAAATTGAAAATATTTGGGGGACTATTTTTGTAAATTAATTGAAAGTCGAAGGTGACGGATGTCACACCATCTGTCTGCGGATGGTATGCTGTGCTAAGATTTAGTTTAGTTCCCAACGCGTCATGAAGAGTTTGCCAAAAACGAGAAGTGAACTTGCTGTCCCGATCAGAAATGATGCTCAAAGGGGTTCCATGACGACTAATGATCTCGGCGATATAAAGATTAGCCAATTTCTCAGCCGAATAAGTCTCACGAATGGGTAAAAAGTGTGCAGATTTGGTTAAGCGATCCACAATGACCCAAATACTATCATGACCTCGTGCAGTGCGGGGTAATTTAGTAATGAAGTCCATAGAAATGTTCTCCCATTTTCACACAGGAATCTTTGGTTGCACAAGCAAACCATATGGACGTTGATGTTCAGCTTTGACCTTGGCACAAGTAAGGCATTTAGCCACGTAGTGAGCTATATCCTTTTTCATACCAGGCCACCAATACATGGGACGTAGATCCTGATACATCTTATCAGCACCAGGGTGAATGGAGTAACGAGTCTTATGAGCCTCGTCCATGATAAAGGTTCTAAGATTGTCACGATCAGGAATCCATAGATGATTGGAGAGATAGAGCAATCCATGTTTCGTCTCCAAAAGATTTTCAGCTCCACATGACATTTCATTGTACATGTTGCCTTCAGTGACCGAAACATGTTGGGCTTCATAGATTCGAAGTTTGAGGTCATGGGTCTGAATGCAGTTAAGTTGAGTATACGCCTTGCGACTAAGAGCGTCAGCCACAACATTCGCTTTTCCAGGATGATAGCGAATCTCACAATCATAATCGTTTAGAAATTCAACCCATCGACGTTGACGCATATTTAGATCTTTTTGATTGAAAATATGTTGAAGACTTTTGTGATCAGTGAAAACCACACATTTAGTACCATAAAGGTAGTGTCTCCAAATTTTCAATGCGAACACAACGGCTCCAAGTTCAAGATCATGAGTGGTGTAGTTTTTCTCAGACGTTTTCTGTAACACCCCAACCGATGGCGGAAACATCGGGATGTCACGTATGGATGATTGTTCAGTAGCTCATGGTGAATAGTAAATTTCATTAAATAATTTAAGTAAGTTACATACAATTGTTCTAAGAATTTGTACATCAAATTGAATAAACTATGCAAATATCTTCAAGCATCAATTCAAATCCTCAAGCAAGTAGAACCTGAAACATGTTAAGTTGAAAATGTTTTGGGTCAACAAAAGTTGGTGAGAATTACATAGGTTTTGATAATCGAATAAAGTTGTTGTGCAATTCATGTGTCATGGCAATCTAGTCCATATGCGAAAACATACTAGAAGTAAATCGAGTGCATAATCAACCTTGTTGACTGTTGTATTGTGGTACATCCCATACGCTCATGGTTCACTCGTTTATATTGCAGTAACAAACACCCACGTAACCTTTGTAGGAGGCACGTATCCGGGTGGGATTGTCAGTCCAATAGATCTATCAATGTATACCGTTTGGTTGATGAATGTTTATGCTAGAATTGTGCTTACCCTAGTCATGTTCAAGACATAATGCAACATAGAAATACACATAGACACATTGATGATTGAATTGCATAAATATTGTTGTAACATGCTTCACCCCAAAAATGGTGATAAATAGAAAAGGGGCTATGTAAAATTCACCTTAGCAAAATGTTATATCTGTTGAAAAATTGAATAATGGTGTTGCCCAAATGTATCAAGTATATCATCCTATAATAAGGTAATAAATATGTCTAAGTCTATCAAGTCTACAAATGTATGAGTTTCTAGGGCTTCGAATTGGGGATAAACGCTCGTTTGATTATTATTAAAAATGTTTGATAATTGAGAGAATATTAGTAAATAAATAACCAAAAATCTTTTTATGAATTTTAAATCTAAGATGGTCACAAGAATGTGTTTAAAGTATAAAAATTATTTTTATAAAATTATTTTCTTTAGAATAGATTATTAAATCTATTTATTACAAATTGTCAAAATTTAACTTAATATTAAAAAATACTAAAATTAAAGAATTTTAAGTTTAAAATTTATATTTCTGTTCTAAATATTCAGAAATAATTTTTATAAAATTTTGGTGCAAAAATATTAAAAATTGAATTTATTATGATTTAATTATGATTAAAACTAACAAAAATTGCTTAAAAATATTAAATAAATGATTTTTCTGAAATAAAAATCATTTCAGAAAAGTTTATCATTGTATAAACTCAGAATATTTTTTGTGGAAATTAATAAGATCGTTTTGATATTTTTATAGATTTTTATAAATATAATAGAATAACTTGATTTATTTATTATATATATTAAATAAATAAATTTTTGAAAACTAAAAAATTGTAAGTTGAACTTTTACATCAGATTAATATAAGATAATTTTTTTAGAATTTATAAAAGAGTTTTATTAACAAAAATTGAATTTATAAGATTATATATATAATATATGTTTATTTGTAAAAAAGAAAGAAAAAGGAAACAAAAAGGAATCCACTGCTGGGACTCGAACCCGCGTGGATTGGGGAGAGGGCACCAGACACAACCACTTGGTCTAGACCAGTGGTTGTGTTTTGTTTTAGTTCGTTAAAATTAAATATCATATCTGTTCTAAGTGTTCTTCCCCAATTATCACTATTGCGAGCCCTAGATTTTCTAATCAGACAATCCACACAATGTTAATCTAATTAACCATAGGGCAAACATTGTGCAGATGCCGATTAACAAAACCCACAAAGAAAATTAGACTTACAGTGTTTAATTGTACACGAATGATAAGTCAACCCTCAAGTCAAAAAAATACGAACAAAACCAACAAACAGAGAATTTTTAGAGAAATTGGAGATAGAGAAGAGATGTTTGGCGAGTGTAGAAGGTCCACTGATGTCCAATTTATAGTGAACAGGTCTAGGTATTGATTTGGCAAGTTTTGACCCGTGTTAAGGTAATGACGCGTGAAAGATCAATCTTGGCAATAATTGATTGATATTTGACGAAGGCATGAGTCAGGATTGGCCGGATATCACGAGTCTTACCATAATTGTGTGATTGATTTGCCAAATTAAAGGTTTGGTGTGGCTGTCTCGCAGCAGCGAGCAGAGAGGAATGAAACAGACATCGTCTGAAAACGTGTTAAATAGTTATTAAACTGGATTTGAAACAAATAATCAAAGTGGCTCAGGTGGTTAAGGCGCATGGTTTGTGTGAAAAAGGTCTCCGGTTCGAACCTTGGCGGGGACATAATTTTTTTGATTAAAACTGAAAAAGGGGAGGAGGGCCTTGGCTGTGTTGGGCTTGGGGTCTGGGCCTGGGTGATTGGGCTGGGTATTTGTCTGGGCTCAGAACTGGGTTGGGTAAAAAAAACAAATCAGTTATGGTTATATGTTATTATTATCATTACTATTATTATTATTATTATTATTATTATTATTATTATTGTAAACTTATATATATATATATATGCATATGTGTGAATAATTATCATTGTACTAAGGTTCAAAAAATATCACCAAAAATAATAAAACTTGTCATTTTAAATCCGTAACGTACATTTATTTAAATGCGAAATGTTACATTTTCAATTGTCGCGATGCATAAGCGATGACCTTGCCTCGTTGCATGAGAACACAACCAAGACCTAGGTTGGATGCATCGCAGTACACCACGAAATCTTCCACACCATCAGGAAGAGAAAGAATAGGAGCGTCGCAAAGCTTTCGTTTCAAAGTTTGAAAAGCTTCTTCCTGACTGAATCCCCATATGAAAGGTTTATCTTTGTGAGTCAAAGAGGTAAGTGGGACCGCGATCTTTGAAAAATTGGCAATGAAACGACGGTAATAACCAGCAAGGCCAAGAAACGAACAAACCTCAGTGGGAGTTTTGGGTACAATCCAGCTTTTTATGGCTTCGATCTTAGCAGGGTCTACGTGTATTCCTTTGTTGTTTATTACGTGACCAAGGAATTTAACTTCCTTAAGCCAAAACTCACATTTGGAGAACTTGGCATACAATTGTTCATCATGAAGAAGGCTCAAAACCTGACAAAGATGTTGTTCATGGGTAGTTATGGATTTGGAGTAAATGAGGATATCGTCAATGAAAACAATTACGAATTTGTCCAAAAAAGGTTTACAAACTCGATTCATAAGATCCATAAAAACCGCGGGTGCATTGGTTAAACCAAAAGGCATCACCATGAACTCGTAGTGTCCGTAACGAGTACGAAAAGCAGTCTTGGCAAATGTCATCCTCATGAACTCGATGTTGATGATATCCTGAACGAAGGTCGATCTTCGAAAAACAAACTGCACCTTGAAGTTGGTAAAAAAGATCATCGATGCGAGGTAGAGGGTATCGATTCTTTATCGTAAGCTTATTAAGTTCACGATAGTCGATGCACATACGAAAAGTACCATCTTTCTTCTTAACGAACAACACTGGAGCTCCCCAAGGAGAGGAACTCGGACGAATGAAACCTTTGTCAGTCAATTCTTGAAGTTGGCTGGCAAGTTCTTGCATTTCCGAAGGTGCAAGACGATATGGGGCTTTAGCGACTGGAGTAGCACCAGGAACAAGATCAATACGAAAATCAACAGAGCGAACAGGAGGTAAACCAGATACATCCTCAGGAAAAACCTCTGGGAAATCACACACAACTGGAACATCTTGGATACTCTTACCCTTATCCTTCTTTTCCACAACATGGGCCAAGAAAGATATATACTTCTTACGAAGATATTTTTGAGCTTGAGTGCAAGACATGAGTTTCAAACCCTTCGATGTCGTTTCCCCATAAACATGTAAAAATTCACCAGATGAAAGTGGAATTCGAATAAACTTTTCAAAGCAAACGACCTCGGCATGGTGTTTAGAAACCCAATCCATGCCTACTATGACGTCGAAACTACCCAATTTCATGGGTGCCAGGTCAATAGAGAAATCATAGTCATTTAGATTCAACGTGCAATTGCGGATCACAGATTTGATAACAATGGGATTGCCATCAGCGACCTCCACAGTAAAAGGATGTGTAAGATGAGAACGAGCACGAGCAAGCATAGGTTCAAATTCTAACGAGACAAAACTCTTATCCGCACCGGTATCAAACAAAATTGAAGCATATAAGTTATTAATAAGAAATGTACCATTGACCACATCATTGGCAGCTTGAGCTTGATTAGCATTAATGTTGAAAGCACGACCACGAGCTGGAGCTGCTTGGATTGCTGGAACTGTTGGGGCTGCTGGAATTGCTGGGGTTTGCTGACGAGACTGAATGAAAGCAGCTAGATGAGGACACCTATCTTGCCTGTGGTTAGGATCACCACAAGCATAGCAAGCTCTGGGTTGACTCGGCCTCTGGTTTTGAGCATTCCCAGGTTTAGTTTCTCGGCAGTGAGAGGCAGTATGGCCTACTTTGCCACAAGTGTCACGTTTATAGCAGGGTCGAGTAGTTGGATGGTGAAAGTTGCATGAAGTGCATTTAGGGTACGAACCTGAGTAGTTTCCCTGAACTTTTTGAGTTTGGGGTGCAGTAGGTGTGTTTGCAACAGGAACTTGGTTAAGGGGTGTAACAACAGCATAGTTCTGGTTTCTACCTTTTCGTTTCTTATTAGAACTAGAGGTAGAGGTTGCTTTGGAGGGTTCAGTGGTAGCAGGGTTTGAAGTGGGTTCAGTAGACCGTTTAGTACCCTTACGAGTTAAAGTACCATCCTTGACATGCTTGTCGGTAAGAGATGCTGCAAGACGAATGGCATCCTCTACAGTAGCAGGTTTACTCCCCATGACTGTATCATGGATCTGAGGTGGCAGTCCCTCAATATACTTCTCAATGGCTAAGGGTAGTGGGGTCACCATAGAGGAATCAGTAAGCTCAACTCGTGATAACGGTTGTTGTAGGGAACGTTGTTTCCACTATCCTGTTTGAGGTGATAGAACTCATCCTCCAATTTCTTCATCTCACTACGAGGACAGAACTCAGTAGTCATGGCAATTTTGAAATCATCCCAAGACATAGCTAAAGCAGCTTTCGTTCCTCGAGCATGTTTTTCACCATTCCACCAAGTGAGCGCTCTCTTTTGAAGAACACCCGTGGCATGACGAACACGTAGGTTGTCTGGACAGTCGCTATTAATGAACGTATTCTCCATACTTTCGAACCATTCAAGTAACCCAGTGGCTCCCTCAGTGCCATTAAACTTGTTGGGATGACAAGAGTTGAAGTGCTTGAAAGTGCACTTATTCTCACTAGCTCCACCATTTCCACCCGCATTCCTGTTAGAGTTCCCATTCGAGCTACCATTCGGGTTAATGTTTGGAATAATAGCATTAATGATGTTAGGAACAAGTGTTTCCAACTTATCATTAAGCATGGATGCAATACGACGATCAGATTTCAGCTTAGCCTGATGCTTTGAGGCTCTCTTACGAGATTCACGATCAGACATCTACAAAATTGCAACGGAAATTATGAGATTTGATTCCAAAAACTTGGAAATGTCATAGTTTATATCAAGACAAGTAACTCATAACATGAAATATAGTAAATATAAATGAATATCGTAAAGAAAGTCATGATAAACTTCAAGTGAAAAGCAATACCATGTATAAAACGAGGTATAAGAGTGTTTCCAAGGAAACTGTTGACTAACTAAAGTAATTGAAATATTATTTGGGACTTGTGGGGGCGTACTTTAGCCTATCAGTGAATGCTCATCCCGAGAGTTCCCAGGTCAGCATACGGGTCCCTCGTCTGATTGGGATTTATGCGAAATGCCAGGCCTAGACAGAAAACTCAGAATACAGGCGCTCACCCTTCCAGATTGCACGTGCCCCGTCACAAATAAATTCCAAAACTCTAGCGGATCTTGAGATGTGGAAATATATATCCTTGAGATGTGGATTTCACTCCTAACTCAAAGATATACTTTCAAAAAGTAAAAATACGATGGAGTGAAACTGGTCACTAAGATAAGGATATCACTCCTAGCTTAGTGATTTAAGTTTCTTTTGGAGGGATAGATTCCTTGAGATTTGGACGTCTCCTATCTCGAAAGAAAAATATTCCAAGATAAATAAATAAAACGTGTAAGGAGTGAAACTATTCACCAAGATATGGATATCACTCCTAACTTGGTGTTTTCGTTTCATTTGTGGAATATGATCTTCTTGAATATAATGAAAAGTAAAAGGAGAAAATCTATCTAAAGTAATAAGAGGATAAAAGAAAGCATATAAAGGGTAACTTAGTTATAGTCTAGGTCAAAAGCATTTACTAATAACCTAATTCTCTATAACCATGGCTCTGATACCAATCTGTAACACCCCAACCGATGGCGGAAACATCGAGGTGTCACGTAGTGACGATTGTTCAATAGCACATGGACTAGATTATAAATATTAATAGCAAACAAACTTTCATTATCCAAAAGGAAATACAAAAGTCTTAATAGAAATCCCAAACATAGATAAATGTATATTCAGTCTTTTATTTAAGCACTAGGTCCAGCCTAAGCGTGAAAGCATGTAAGATCAAACGTTACCTGAAACATGTACAAAATAATTTGTCAACACATATAATGTATTGGTGAGCACATCCGTTTGATATATGTAGTAAGGTAAAACTTAGCAAATCAAATGTAACATAGTGTTTGCAAAAGGTAGTAATTGGTATCCGGGTCAAATCAACCTGTGAAAGGAAAGAAGATATATATAGTATGCGCTAGTAGTAATGAAATACATAGCAATGACAAGGACTCTCAACAGAGTCACAAGGGTATATACCATAGATCTATTCATTGAAATGCTAGGCCGCAACGGTTAATGATTTGACAAGTCATAGATACACATAATGACACAAACAACTCACATAAGATTTGCTATTTTAGTAAAATGAAATAGAAATTTGATAGTAAGTACATGAGTAGCCCCAAAAGTAATATGAAAAAGGGAAAGATATACTCACAGTTTCGCTAAGTGTAAATTCCGAGAAAGTTCATCGTAAAGGCTTAAGAATTCCGAAGAACTCAACCTATATATATAAAAATGCTAATGAAGGATATGTTTTAAAAGTCTAAGGTGTTAAGGTAGCAAGACACCTAGTTACACAACTTGTCGGTTTTAGGCGATACTTTGGCAATTTCTCAAAATTCCAATTCGTGTGACTTGTAAAAACATGTAGTATTTTAAAACATACCTTTAATTATATGTTTTTATTTCAAAAATACACTTTTAAGACCTGTTCTAAATCAGATTTGAAATTTATACAAATTTTGCCGTTTTTCGCCTTTTTACAACATAGTTTTGTACCGGACTTCGCCAAAATTTAGTTTTTGAACCAATACTCAAAGTTTTTGGTCAAAATAAGTTATTTGATGAACTTTTAAGTGATTTGTGGTATAAATAATCAGACTTTATATTTTCTTCAAAAATCACCCATTAAAGCCCATATTTTAAGCATTTCTAGGCCCAAAACTTGGTCATTTTCTTACAATCCAAAACCCAATTATGTTCCTTTATACATGAGTCATTTAGTCAAGTTTATAAACCAAACTTTCTGTTTCATATCAGCTCTTAAAAATCTCATTAAGAAGCCTCATGCTTATGCAAAATTTTCATATCTTTTATGTCCAACTTTGAATCCAACATGTTAACCAAAGTTTATTATTTTTGTCCATAATATTGGCCTTTAAAATACCCTTTTTATGTCAATATTTTCTGTTCTAAAAACATGATTTCATTACTTTATTTCATAAAGCTTAATCAAGATTTATTTAAACACTAATGTAAATAACATAACATATCATCAATGTGACTAACAAAACCCACCATTTTATGTTATTTTTCACCATTTTAAGGTTAATAAACTCATTCTTATGAAAACCCATGGAATAATATCAATATGTCTTTTAATAAAATCAAGAGTGTCCAACAAGTTTTTTTTAGTTAATTTTAATCACCAAAATCATATACATACATATATATACTCACGGCCATACATATATATGTATATATCTTCAAGTTTTTCATCATCCAACTTAGTACATTGCTATATCATACAAAGAATCTTGATAATTTGATGATGGATCATACATGCAAGATCAAATTCAAGCTTCATCATTCAACACATTTATACCCCCCTCACACACACACCCCACACCACACCACACATACACCTATCTCTCTTTCATTTTTGTAAAACCTTCTTTAAAACCATTCAGTAAAAACCTTTATATTTTCAGATTTGTGTGGTAAATCCAAGTTGGAAATGAAATAAATGAACAAGGGTTTGTAATTTATACCTTACAAAATAAAGTGGATGATAGATGAAGAAATGCTTAAAAATCCATAATAATCCTTGTTCATAACTTCAAGATTTAATCCCCATGGATGATATTGCATGAAATATGGAAGGTTTTTATTTAGTGTTTTAATGAAGTAGAGAGAGAGAGTAGTGAGAGAGTGAGAGTGTACTGTTATTGGAGAGAGAGGAAGAAAGAAATTGTAATGTGGTGTATGGAGAATATGAAAAGGTTTGTGTGTAGGTTTAAATAAGAATTCATTTGCATTGATGAGTCAACACAATAGGCTTTGATGGCAGCCCCATGTCTCGACACACACATATAATAGCATGGATGATTCATTTTTTTATATAGTATTATATTATTAAGTGGGTATTAGGTGTTAATTTAGCGGGTATATTACTAGTTAACGCGGTACAAGCCTCTAACTGTTTTAGATACCCGACACACCCAAAAATAATATTTTTGACTCCAGGTATATTATTATACGAGCCAAGTTAATATTAGGTGCTATCCAATGTAAAAAGACGAATTTTCATAGTATAGGCGCGCAGATTGCGCGGTATCGTGCGTTATGACCAAAATCACCATTTTTATACTCTAAATTTATTTCTCCCTATTTTTCAACTAAATATGTTTAGAAATATCGTTTCAAGCATAAATTTCGAATTTCGGACTTAAGCGTGAGTATAAAACGTGATTTCATAATAATCAAGTTTCAAAGAAAAATAAGAACCAACATGCGAAACATAGTAAAGTTACAAGGACTAAACTTGCCAAAGTTTCAAAGTGTAAGGGCTACAAATGTCACATAATGTGTCTTTTTGTTACAGTCAAATGATAGAATGAGTAAATGATAGTGTATAAAATGTTTATAATTGAATCACAAGTTTCAACAATGATAGTGTATAAAATGTTTAAACATGTTTCACCCCAAAATGTAAAACAGAAAAAGGGGCTATGTAAACTCACCTTTGCAAAGTGTTACGTCCTTTGAAATAGAATAAGTGTGGTCCCACGTTGCCAAGTATTACCCTATGTTTAAAGCAATAAATAAGTCTAGGTTTTTCTAGTCTACAAGTATTTCTAGGGTTCCTAATTTGGGGATAGATAATTGTTTATTGTTATTTTAGATAAATTGTGAATGATCTAATAAATAAAAGAAATTAGAAAAATAATTAAATAAAAGGCTTTTTGTAAAATATTGATTAAGGATGGTTGTATTTTAATGTTGTGGATATGAAAATAATTTTTATAAAATTATTTTCTTAATAATTGAATATATAACATATTTATACTTATTAGTCAAAATATAGTATTAGTGTTTAAAAATATTAAATTTAATAAGGTTTCAAATTAAAATTTATATTTCTGTTCTATATGAACAAAAATAATTTATGTAAATTTTGATGTAAAAATAGTGAAAAATGAATTTATTATGAATTATTTACGATTAAAATAGTGAAAATTAATTAAAAATATTTAATAAACGTTTTTCTAAAATTAAAAATTATTTCTGGAATATTTCTAGATTTATAGGTTTAAAATAATTTTTGTGAAATTTTATAAAATTGTTTAGATATTTTTATAGAATTTTTGATTTATAATTGAATAAACTAGTAATATATTTTATATATATTAAATAATTTATTTTTGAAAAACTAAAATTTTTTTAATAATCTTTGTCATCAGATTAACATAAAATAATTTTTATAGAATTTATAAACCACTTTTATAGTTTAAAAGCTATTTTAAAAGATTAACAGGTTAAATATATAAATGAAAAGGGTTAAAAAAAATGTTGTTGCTTACAAGAATAGAACCCGCATCACACCTGGTTTGGGGTTTTAAATCACAAGCCCAGACCAGCTGGTCTGGACCCTAAGAACGATTTAATTTTGATTTCATTAATTATAAAGGCTCCCTAGGTTTGAATTTGAATTTGTTAAAAAGAAAAAAAATATGCTTGTGCCCGGTCTCGAACCCAGGACAAAATCCGGTTCACGTCTAAATTAAGTGGGTTATCACCAACTGATCTGGGCAGCAGATCTGTATGTGTTTCAGTTTTTAAAATATTTATTAGATACGTGAATTGGTCATCTTCCCTAAATAATAACATAAGAACCCTAACCTTTAAATCAGACAAATCATGATCTGATAACGAAAACTAATTGAGGGTTTTTAATCCCTGACAAAAACCGAACATTAATCGATAATTAATAGGGTTTGTGATATACCTATTATGATGAAAGAACGAGCACACATACGCGGCCAACAATGCTTCGATTCTGGACGATTGATAGCACGACAGAGGGTTATTATAAGGGGGTTCTTTTAGTCGCTATAGCTTGAGTGTAGGTGCAAGTTTGATTGGAATTATAACAGGTATTTATAAGGTTTTGATTTGTGTCGATTAAGAAGGTTATAATGGCATTTAATTAGTCAAATTAACAACTCCTCATATGTTAATAATCAAGCGCAAACAAATTATGGAAAGAAGAATGAAATTGAGGCGAGAAATTTTCGGGATTGAATTGAATTTTGAACAAGATTTCAAGAGGTTAATTGTGGGTTTGATGGTGGGTTTTGACTTTTGGTTTGACTAGCCATAATCTAAGAGGGGTTAACTTTTAAATGCGTAGGATATCTTCACAAAAGATGGTGTAGCTCAGTTGGTTTGGTAAAGGCTTGGGACACCGTCAGACCCGGATTCGATTACCTGGTCTAAGTGTGTATATATATATATATATATATATATATTTTAGTTGAAGGAGGGGAGAGGTAGGTGGGCCAGGTTTACTGGGCCTCTGATACTAGGCTCCGGATTTTAAAAGGGAAGGTTGGGTTGGGTTATGTTTTGGGCTAAAGTTGGTTGTTGTTTGTTAGTTTTGGTTTTGTTTATAAGTTTATAAAAACTAAACTTTATAAATCTCCATATATGTTTTCAAAACAGAAACTAACATGAATTTTAATCATCATCATCATCATTATCATCATCATCATTATTATTATTATTATTATTATTATTATTATTATTATAATAAATAGGGTTTAAATATTTAGTTTTTTATCGAGCAAGGTTTGTGTTTTTTTTTTTAAAAAATAATTATAACTTTGACATGTCTAAAATTTATACAAATGGAAAGTAATAATGTTATAAGATAAATGTGAATGGGACTTGAATGAATAAAAGCGGAAATTTTATTAATTCAAAATGTGACATACGTAATCATGCGGGCTAGCTCTTCGGACGTGGTTGGGAATGTGTTGTCCTCAGTATTGCGGGTGTTCCTTTGGGCGGCATGACTTCTTTCTAATAAATCAGATATAAAAAGAATGAGACACATATTTATCGATAATATTGTCCATCATGTGCGCTCGAATAAATAACCATGATGTCCACAATAACCATGACATACATAATCACACAACCATCGAATGCAATAGTAATCATACACAACCATACAACATGCAACATGAGTAACCAATAAACCAGAATAAACAGATAATAGATAACAACCAGTAAACCATAATATCGTCATTTCATTAACTTGTTTTTGGTACATCGCTTTGTAATAGAAATACAAAATAAGTGGGACACTGACAGCCCAGTACAAGTCATACAATGAAACAACCCAAAAGATACTACTACTGGTTATGATAGATAGGAACCCCAAACTACGAGTACGCCGAAGCTACCCCAATGTACACCGCCGAAGCTACCCCAATGTACACCGCCGTCAAGAAAGTTCAATAGTATATCGTTCGCCATCGGATCATGGTAAGGATGAGTCAAGAAATAGGATGATAAAGGGTAAGTAGATGATGTAGCGTAGTAGATGATGACACCGACACCCCCGACAAGTCATATTGTTACCCACTTGCTAAGACTCGACTAATTGTGACCGTCTAGTGTGTGCGACTCAGTTATAGACTAGACTCTACATGCAGTCTTAGTTCACTATAACCGTTGGCTCTGATACCAATCTGTCACACCCTCAAATTCCACGTGCGGGGTTTTACCGCGAGGCGCGTGACACACCAGGATCTCAGTCAACGATCACAATAAACATACAACAAACATGCATTCATAATTATATTTAAAACCAAAATATCATGCTTTGAGCTGTAAACCAGCAGCGGAAGCATTCTTGTTTACAACCAAAAGACATATCATTGTTTACAAAGACATTGTTTAATATGCTTCAAAATAATAGACGCTGTGCATGACTCCGTGCGCCTATCCATTGACTGCTACCTTAGCGACCTGAGAAAACATGCCAAAAATGTCAACATATAATGCTGGTGAGTTCACAGGTTTTCTTTTATAAAAGTGTTGTCACAAGTTTTACAAAGATCATTTCCGTTAATACTATGTCATAAGAACGTTAGCTAGACGTTAAGTGTTTTTACTACTACGGTTGGGAACCCATTACTAAACATGAACCAAAAGTTGATACCAGCCCAGATTGACTGGGCTACCGATGCCTCGGTAACCCGATAGGTAGAGACAATATGCACCCGCCCGGCCCCGCCGTCGAGTGGGGTTTGTGAGGCCCAATAGATCTATCCACATTTCCCTCGTTGTGCATGCCAGCACATTCATGGTTTCCCCCTGGGACTTTCCATAAAAGCCGTATAGTAACATAAAGTGCCCATAGTATAACATGACCTTTAAATAGTTCGTACAAAGCATGTTTCTCCCCCCAAAAGCAAGACAGTAAAAGTGGGGCTGTGAAACTCACCTTGGTTTGCGTTACTTGAAAACAGTTAAGTAATTATGTTATGATAGCCCCAGATAGCGGCGACCTATCATAAGATGCGTATAAGTATTGGACTAATAACCCGCAGGCTAACTAGTCCCCGAATGTCCAGACCGTGACCATAAACGTTTGAAAACACCTTTAACTGTTAAACCGACCGTGCCAGACAAGACCCGACATCCCATTGGTGACCCGACATTCCACGTGTTAGATAAATGCAAGACATCATGCAACATATGCAATTAAACACTTAATACGCGCAAGAGTTCACCTAGTCTAGCATAATGTCCAACTAACGCATAAACAGGTCCGAACACGTCTTACTAAGTCATTGGGTGTATCCCGGGGTTCCTAGCATGTTCCTAGGTGTCAAATCGTGTTCCGGGATGTCAAAACGCGTTTACGACAGCAGTACATGCGATTAGGAAAGTCACACGTGAGTAGGCTTCAGCCTACAGGCGATTAGGGCCTAATCGCATGAAGCATGAGGCGATTAGGGTCCTAATCGCCCCATATGTCTGCATAATCGCGTGGCATCAGGCGATTAGGATGCCTAATCGCCTGTTGCTGCTGTGTAACGGATTTTCGCGCGTTTAACCCTCCAAATCAGATCCGAAACATGCAACGACACCCAATATCAAACCTAAATCATTTACCAACCCATTTCAAGCAAAAACCCCCGACATATCACTGATCTAGCATGTTCTATGCAATTGTTTCCTAAAATGGCAAGGTACTAGGTTTCACCAACCAACCTTATCTTTCCTTAAATGGAAATAATCAGATTTCAAACTTTACAAACATGTAAATCATCATACCTCTGATCTAACATCTTCCTAGTATGAATCCTAACAACATTGCATCAACAATCATACCATAATCATCCTAAATCCTCAAGAACATACAAATGGGTCAAAATATGCATTTTCTTCAAAACACCACAATAATGGCTAAAATTCTAAGACAACCTTCCTAATAATCTCTACATAGCAGAAGTACAATCATATCTTGAAAACATTCATGTTATAATCACCAAGAAGACCAACATATGCATGTAAACTTCACAAATAACAAGCATTAAGGTGTAGACTTGGTTTAGGACTCTTTTGAAAGGTTTTTAAAGACACATTTTGGTAAAACAAGGTCTGGAACTTTGGGGAACTCAAAATAACAACTTTACAAAGGTTAGGGATGAAGAACACACCTTGGGTTTTGTTAAAGAAAGGTGTGTAAGCTTGGAGATGGTGATTTTTGTAGCAAAAAGAGTTCCAGAGGTGTTTGAAGGTGTGTGGGTGGTTTGGGAGCAGCTAGGGTTGTTCTAGAGGTGTTTGGGGAGTTAAGGGTTCTATTTATAGGTGTTTTGACCCGGACTCTGCTGTTCATGCGATTAGCCTTACATGTCACGCGATTAGGGGCCTAATCGCATGGAACATCAGGCGATTAGGTCCCAATCGCCTGTAACAATCCCTACTCGCCCCATATATAGGCGATTAGGGGTTCCTAATCGCCCCTGTGGTGCTGGAACGAGTTTTTGGCGCGTTAAACACTATTTTAACATATTTAAACACGTATTCACATACCGATAAGTCACATGATGATTTCAAACATATAATGCATGATAATTAACACATTTACAACCGTTCACCAATTCCCGGGACTCGAGACTCGTGTGTGCATTAAACCCGGCGATTCCACGAATCGCCGATCCTTGTACCCATAGTTATGGACCGACTCCCGATGACCCGTGGATCATCATAACGACTCCCGATGATTCCCAGAATCATCATACCAACTCGACTGACTCCGTTAAGGACGTAATATGCATGACTCGCTAAGGTAGACTTACTAGTTTAGTCAACGTTACTAACCTGAGTTTGCCGGGTGTCACATCATCCCCCTGTTGAAAGAATTTTCGTCCCGAAAATTGCCCAAGGCCAAAAGGAAGAGACGAAAGAGAAGAAAAATTTTCGGTTGCCACATCATCCCCCTGTTGAAAGGAATCTCGACCCGAGATTCATTCAGCTTCAGCAGAGACATGTCTTGATTCGAACGCACGCTTAGGAAATAAATGGGGATACTTAGCCTTCATTTGATCTTCCCGTTCCCACGTGAACTCTGGTCCACGATCAGAGTTCCAACGGACCTTAACAATGCGGATTTTACTCCGGCGAAGGCTACGGATTTTATAGTCAAGAATTTCAACCGGTTCCTCCACGATATGTAGACGATCATCCACCTTGATCTCCTCGAGAGGAACAACCAAAGATTCATCCGCCAAACACTTCTTCAGATTAGAAACGTGGAAGACATTATGAACATTACTGAGCTCAGCCGGCATATCAAGCCTGTATGCTACCGGTCCAATCCGTTCCAGGATTGCGAACGGTCCCACATACCGAGGATTCAATTTGCCCCGCTTCCCAAAACGTATAACGCCCTTCCACGGAGATACCTTCAACAAAACCCTGTCGCCAACCTCGAATTCCAAAGGCTTGCGACGACGATCGGCATAGCTCTTTTGACGATCCCGAGCTGCTGCCATGCGGTTACGGATTTGTACGATCTTTTCGGAAGTCTCGTACACAAGTTCCGGGCCGGTGAGTTGACTCTCACCCACCTCTGCCCAACAAAGAGGAGACGGCATTTCCGCCCGTAAAGAGCCTCGAACGGAGCTGCCTTGATGCTAGAATGGTAACTGTTGTTGTAGGAGAATTCCACCAACGGTAAATGACTCTCCCACCCCTTGCCAAAATCGATCACACATGCCCGAAGCATGTCTTCTAGCGTTTGGATTGTCCGCTCACTTTGACCGTCAGTTTGCGGATGATACGCTGTGCTCATGTCCAACTGAGTACCCAGAGCCTTATGCAAAGACTTCCAAAAGTTAGAGGCAAACCGAGGATCACGATCAGAAATAATAGAGACAGGCACCCCGTGCCGAGAGACACTTCCTTGAGATATAACCGTGCCAGACGCTCGAGACCATCGGTCTCTTTGATAGCAAGGAAGTGCGCAGACTTTGTCAACCTATCGACAATTACCCAGATCATGTCGCAACCACTGGGCGATTTTGGGAGTTTGGTCACAAAGTCCATCGTAATCCGCTCCCACTTCCACTCGGGGATTTCAGGCTGTTGCAGAAGGCCGGATGGCTTTTGATACTCGACCTTGACCTTGGCACAGGTCAAGCACTTGCTCACGTACGAAGCCACGTCCGCCTTCATGTTCGGCCACCAATAATGTATCTTTAGGTCTTGATACATCTTATCGGAGCCAGGGTGAATAGAGTACCGGGACTTGTGAGCTTCATCAAGGACGAGCAACCGCAAGCCCCCAAATAAAGGAACCCAAATACGTTCAGCGAAATAGTGTAACCCATCGGACCTGAGTTCAAGGTGGCTATCAGCACCATGCATGGTTTCAGCCTTAAGGTTTTCCTCCTTCAAAGCTTCTTGCTGCGCTGAACGGATTCGAGGTAAGCCGGAATGGATAGTGAGCTGAAGAGCTCGAACACGACGAGGTTTAGCCGTTTCCTTCCTGCTCAAGGCGTCTGCGACTACATTCGCCTTGCCAGGATGGTATTTGATAGCGCACTCGTAATCATTAAGAAGCTCGACCCAGCGACGCTGTCGTATATTCAACACCTTCTGATCAAAGATATGCTGGAGGCTCTTGTGATCGGTGTAAATAGTGCACTTGGTACCGTACAAGTAATGCCTCCATATCTTTAAAGCAAAGACCACCGCACCCAATTCCAGGTCGTGGGTGGGGTAGTTTTTCTCATGAACTTTGAGCTGACGAGAAGCATAGGCGATGACCTTCTCACGCTGCATCAGTACGCAACCGAGACCCCGGATAGAAGCGTCACAATAAACCACAAAATCGTCCGTACCCTCAGGCAAGGACAAGATAGGAGCAGAACAGAGTTTAGCCTTTAACAACTGGAAGGCCGACTCCTGCGAATCACCCCAGTCGAACTTTCTGTCCTTCTGGGTAAGCGAGGTGAGGGGTTGAGCGATCTTCGAAAATCCCTCGATAAAACGACGGTAATAACCTGCAAGGCCTAGGAATTGCCGCACCTCAGATGGCGTCTTTGGTGCTTCCCAGTCTTTAATAGCTTCAATCTTCGCTGGGTCAACGTGAATTCCTTTCTCATTAACAACATGACCAAGGAATTGGACTTCACGCAACCAGAAGCTACACTTAGAAAACTTGGCGTACAACTGTTCCCGCCTCAGAAGTTCCAAAACAAGACGCAAGTGTTCCTGGTGGTCCACCTCGTTCTTGGAATAGACTAGAATATCATCAATGAAGACAATCACGAACTTATCAAGGTAAGGCTTACAAACACGGTTCATCAGATCCATAAAGATGGCAGGTGCATTGGTGAGACCAAAAGGCATGACCAGGAATTCAAAATGGCCATAGCGAGTTCGAAAGGCGGTCTTCGGAATGTCAGCTTCTTGAACCCTCAACTGATGGTACCCTGACCTCAAATCAATCTTCGAATAGAAACTAGAACCTTGAAGCTGGTCAAATAAGTCATCGATGCGAGGAAGAGGGTAGCGATTTTTGATGGTAACCTTATTCAACTCCCGGTAGTCGATACACATCCGTAGGCTTCCGTCCTTCTTCTTGACAAACAAAATAGGGGCTCCCCACGGGGACGAACTAGGTCGAATGAAACCCTTCTCTAACAGCTCCTGCAACTGGTTCGATAACTCCTGCATCTCGGGAGGTGCAAGACGATAAGGGGCACGGGCAATAGGGGCCGCACCCGGAGCAAGTTCAATACCAAACTCGACCTGGCGATAAGGCGGAAGACCAGGTAAGTCTTCGGGAAATACATCGGGAAAGTCGCGGACAACAGGAATATCATCAATCTTCTTCTCTTCTTCAGACGAAACCGAAACAAGTGCCAGAATGGCAGAATACCCCTTCCGAAGATACTTATAGGCCTTCATACACGAAATGATACTCAATGGGACCCCGCTCTTCTCACCGTGCACCAACAGAATTTCTCCATCAGGGAGAGGAAGTCGAATGACTTTATCAAAACAAACGATCTCAGCATGATACAGAGACAACCAATCCATACCCACGACAACATCGAAACTACCCAAGGACACCGGCATAAGATCAATAGGGAAGGAATAACCCGACAACTCAAGGTGACACTCCCTAAGGACGTGCGTCGCCTCAACTTTCTTACCATCAGCCAATTCTATCAAGTACTTAGCCTCTAAAGGTGTAGGTACCCTATCAAGCAATTGGCTAAACCCAAGAGATATAAAACTCTTATCGGCACCAGAATCGAATAAAACCGTAGCATAGCGATTATCGAGAAGAAACGTACCAGTAACAGTGTCAGGATCTTGTCGAGCACCGCTCGAACCAATCACGAAGGCGCGAGCATTCCTGCCTCCGCCCCCATTGTTTCCATTACCCGCCCCATTCTTCCCGGCTTCACCCTGCTTCAACTTGGGGCATTCCCGCTTGTAGTGACCAAGTTCACCACAATTGTAGCACCCCTGTTTGCCCTGATTTCCCTGGGGAGCAGCGACAGGAGGAGCCGGAGTAGGTGTAGCAGGAGGGTTCCGGTTACCCTGAAGATTAACCCTGCAATCCTTTGCCTGGTGCCCAAGCTTATGGCACCTGTGGCAACGGTTCCGGTCCTCGCAACGACCGTTGTGGTGAAATCCACACCGGTCACATTTCGGCATTTTCCCAATATAACCCCCTGGTTTTTGCTCAGACGATGATCCCCCAGTATCAGACTTCTTCACCTGCTGAGGCTGAGCCGAGCTCGAGCCTTTCCCCACAGTTTCCCACTTCCGCTTGCTACTGTCGGAAGTCTTCACAGCAGCGCCTCGAGGAGGCAAGACCCCTTCAGTCACCTTCATGTTGGTCAGCCTGTGGGCCGACCGGACCACCTCAGAATAAACAGTGAGGTTACCCGCAGCAACTAACCCGGCAATCTCCGGTACTAACCCAGCAACATAATGCTCAATCCTTCGGTACTCGGGTGCGTGCAGATCGGGGCACAACACCGCCAACTCATTGTGCCTAGCAGTGTAAGCTTCAATCTCAGAACCCACCATCTTATGATTCCAGACTTCATGCTCCAGCTTCTGGATTTCATCCCTCGGGCAATACTCATTTTTTAGCAACTGAACGAACTCCGCCCAGGGCATAGCGTGGGCTTCCCCAATGCCCATAGTCTGGGTGGTGGAGTTCCACCAAGTCAAAGCTTGACCCTCCAGGGTCGCAGAAGCATATTTCACCCGGTCGCCTTCCGGGCAGTTGCACATCGAGAAAACAGATTCAATTTTCTCCAACCAGCGGAGCAGTCCCACTGCCCTTCAGTGCCACTAAAGTTGTGGGGCTTACAATCCATAAACTTTTTGTAGGAACACTGGGATGGAGGAGGATTGACAGCACCACCTGGAACAGACACGTAGGTGAGAATCAAGAAAAGGTAAAGTACCCCAGAACAAGGTAGAATAGGTGAGGATCGACGTACCACCCATAGCATTATGAGCGGCTTGGAACGCAGCCAGAGCAATATTCACGTGCTGCTGCATCAGGTTATCCAGCTCAGCTTGGGTCATATTAATGTTCCCGCGGCCACCGCCGCCACCACGGCCGCCAGCACGACCGCCAGCACGGCCGCCTCTGCGACCTCCACGAGCTCCCAACATCTTCTGTCACAACATGAAACAAAAGATTTAGGCTTGCCCGTGGTATAACCCATTAGGAATTTCTAGAAACTAGACCGAGCCCAGCTCGGGTTCATCCGTTCAAGCCCAAAGTCCGCCAGGGATCCCATGCGTCACAGTTTATGATCTCGTGTGCACCCGACATGATAAACTGTTCCACCTGGTCCTCCAGGCGCGCTTTAAGTTTGAAGTTCAAGTCGCCGAACACTAGCGCCCAACCATGGTATTATCATAAGTATAAGTACAAGATAGTATGCATAAGAACGGGCGTGTTCATTAGGGCATAGAGGGGAGATGTCCAAATCCCTGGACAGATCTCAAGAGTACGCCGAAGCTACCCCAATGTACACCGCCGTCAAGAAAGTTCAATAGTATATCGTTCGCCATCGGATCATGGTAAGGATGAGTCAAGAAATAGGATGATAAAGGGTAAGTAGATGATGTAGCGTAGTAGATGATGACACCGACACCCCCGACAAGTCATATTGTTACCCACTTGCTAAGACTCGACTAATTGTGACCGTCTAGTGTGTGCGACTCAGTTATAGACTAGACTCTACATGCAGTCTTAGTTCACTATAACCGTTGGCTCTGATACCAATCTGTCACACCCTCAAATTCCACGTGCGGGGTTTTACCGCGAGGCGCGTGACACACCAGGATCTCAGTCAACGATCACAATAAACATACAACAAACATGCATTCATAATTATATTTAAAACCAAAATATCATGCTTTGAGCTGTAAACCAGCAGCGGAAGCATTCTTGTTTACAACCAAAAGACATATCATTGTTTACAAAGACATTGTTTAATATGCTTCAAAATAATAGACGCTGTGCATGACTCCGTGCGCCTATCCCATTGACTGCTACCTTAGCGACCTGAGAAAACATGCCAAAAATGTCAACATATAATGCTGGTGAGTTCACAGGTTTTCTTTTATAAAAGTGTTGTCACAAGTTTTACAAAGATCATTTCCGTTAATACTATGTCATAAGAACGTTAGCTAGACGTTAAGTGTTTTTACTACTACGGTTGGGAACCCATTACTAAACATGAACCAAAAGTTGATACCAGCCCAGATTGACTGGGCTACCGATGCCTCGGTAACCCGATAGGTAGAGACAATATGCACCCGCCCGGCCCCGCCGTCGAGTGGGGTTTGTGAGGCCCAATAGATCTATCCACATTTCCCTCGTTGTGCATGCCAGCACATTCATGGTTTCTCCCTGGGACTTTCCATAAAAGCCGTATAGTAACATAAAGTGCCCATAGTATAACATGACCTTTAAATAGTTCGTACAAAGCATGTTTCTCCCCCCCAAAAGCAAGACAGTAAAAGTGGGGCTGTGAAACTCACCTTGGTTTGCGTTACTTGAAAACAGTTAAGTAATTATGTTATGATAGCCCCAGATAGCGGCGACCTATCATAAGATGCGTATAAGTATTGGACTAATAACCCGCAGGCTAACTAGTCCCCGAATGTCCAGACCGTGACCATAAACGTTTGAAAACACCTTTAACTGTTAAACCGACCGTGCCAGACAAGACCCGACATCCCATTGGTGACCCGACATTCCACGTGTTAGATAAATGCAAGACATCATGCAACATATGCAATTAAACACTTAATACGCGCAAGAGTTCACCTAGTCTAGCATAATGTCCAACTAACGCATAAACAGGTCCGAACACGTCTTACTAAGTCATTGGGTGTATCCCGGGGTTCCTAGCATGTTCCTAGGTGTCAAATCGTGTTCCGGGATGTCAAAACGCGTTTACGACAGCAGTACATGCGATTAGGAAAGTCACACGTGAGTAGGCTTCAGCCTACAGGCGATTAGGGCCTAATCGCATGAAGCATGAGGCGATTAGGGTCCTAATCGCCCCATATGTCTGCATAATCGCGTGGCATCAGGCGATTAGGATGCCTAATCGCCTGTTGCTGCTGTGTAACGGATTTTCGCGCGTTTAACCTCCAAATCAGATCCGAAACATGCAACGACACCCAATATCAAACCTAAATCATTTACCAACCCATTTCAAGCAAAAACCCCCGACATATCACTGATCTAGCATGTTCTATGCAATTGTTTCCTAAAATGGCAAGGTACTAGGTTTCACCAACCAACCTTATCTTTCCTTAAATGGAAATAATCAGATTTCAAACTTTACAAACATGTAAATCATCATACCTCTGATCTAACATCTTCCTATTATGAATCCTAACAACATTGCATCAACAATCATACCATAATCATCCTAAATCCTCAAGAACATACAAATGGGTCAAAATATGCATTTTCTTCAAAACACCACAATAATGGCTAAAATTCTAAGACAACCTTCCTAATAATCTCTACATAGCAGAAGTACAATCATATCTTGAAAACATTCATGTTATAATCACCAAGAAGACCAACATATGCATGTAAACTTCACAAATAACAAGCATTAAGGTGTAGACTTGGTTTAGGACTCTTTTGAAAGGTTTTTAAAGACACATTTTGGTAAAACAAGGTCTGGAACTTTGGGGAACTCAAAATAACAACTTTACAAAGGTTAGGGATGAAGAACACACCTTGGGTTTTGTTAAAGAAAGGTGTGTAAGCTTGGAGATGGTGATTTTTGTAGCAAAAAGAGTTCCAGAGGTGTTTGAAGGTGTGTGGGTGGTTTGGGAGCAGCTAGGGTTGTTCTAGAGGTGTTTGGGGAGTTAAGGGTTCTATTTATAGGTGTTTTGACCCGGACTCTGCTGTTCATGCGATTAGCCTTACATGTCACGCGATTAGGGGCCTAATCGCATGGAACATCAGGCGATTAGGTCCCAATCGCCTGTAACAATCCCTACTCGCCCCATATATAGGCGATTAGGGGTTCCTAATCGCCCCTGTGGTGCTGGAACGAGTTTTTGGCGCGTTAAACACTATTTTAACATATTTAAACACGTATTCACATACCGATAAGTCACATGATGATTTCAAACATATAATGCATGATAATTAACACATTTACATCCGTTCGCCAATTCCCGGGACTCGAGACTCGTGTGTGCATTAAACCCGGCGATTCCACGAATCGCCGATCCTTGTACCCATAGTTATGGACCGACTCCCGATGACCCCGTGGATCATCATAACGACTCCCGATGATTCCCAGAATCATCATACCAACTCGACTGACTCCGTTAAGGACGTAATATGCATGACTCGCTAAGGTAGACTTACTAGTTTAGTCAACGTTACTAACCTGAGTTTGCCGGGTGTCACAAAATGTAGCAGCTAGAGCAGCGACAGCAGCTCGCATCCCCTGATCCAGCTCATCCAACCTATGCTCGAGGATGTTCCACACGCCTCCACGCCTCGAATCGCCCATGCTCAGTTCCGCCCGTCCACGCTCGCCTCCATACGTCACACTCAGCCTCCTCTAATTTAGCTCGTAGACTGGTAAGGTGGTCGATGATGGCTGCCCTCGTATAACCCTCAGCATGCGCAACGGCCTCCAACTCGTCCCCTCGATCACAAAGTTCGCAGATCAAACCTTCATGAGTAACCACTATGCCACGCACCGAGTGAAGAGTGCGGCGCATAGGCAGAGTACCAAGAAGATCGAGGGCAGGAGGGTCAGCTGGGGGCTGAGATTCTCGACTCCATGAGCAGAAATGAAGATGTCGTCGTCAGAGTCCTCGTCGCTATAAGCCTAATAGCCTGCTACTTAGGTAGGAAGGTTTGCTCGCGAGCCTGGGACCTCCTAAGTAACTTCTTCGAAGGGGCTCGGAAGACTCAGCAACATGAGTGGGCTGCGCTGGCGCCACAGGCTCCACGGGCTGGGGCCTGCGCACACGCTTCCTGGCAGTGCATACGACACGCGTACTACCAAGAATCAGACGGCGAGGGCGGGAAGAAGACTCTGGCACATCGCGGGCGGTGCCTCCTCCACGCGTGGGACCTCAGCTAGTGGCTCTACGACCAAAGGGGTTGGGCCAGCGGCATCCGCAGCGTCTCCCTGAGCCTCAACCGGCAGGGACGTCCGGCTCATCATCCGAAACGACAGCATCCAGCTGCATGTCATCTCCCACAATCAGCGAAGTAACTATCGACGTCATCGTCACTAGACGTCTCTGGAACTGCGAAAAAATCGTCCTCTGAATCCGAAATAACAATCGGGTGAGTAGGTGTAGCCATTATCCCGTGAAAATTCAAAAGTACACATATACACATAGATAAGCATAAAGAACGCATGTACTATACTCGTGAGAATGCAATGTATAAAAAGGGCATGGAACTTGGGCAGTGCATCGTGATGAAAACATTTTTCATGCAAGGAAAGCTTTTCGTTTGCAAAATCGTTGTAATTTAGTTTTTAGAGAAAACTAGTTCGCTATAACCTTGAGCTCTGATACCAATCTGTCACACCCCACCTAGGCGGAAACACGGGATGCAACCACGAAAGGTTTTCAAGCACAAGATTTGAGAAAACATTCAAGTTTATTCAATAATAAAACTACCAAACTTGTTCGATGACAACAACCATTACAAAACATTGTTTAAAACCGTACATACGGCCGTACGTTTTGAAAACATAAGTAGTGATAATGGTTAATGAATGCACAAACGAATCCCAAGTTCCATCCATAGCTTAGTTACCTAGAAAAACATGCATAAAAACTTTGCCAACATAATGTTGGTGAGTTCACGGGTTTTGAAATAATCAAAAATGTAAAGTTTAATGAAATCCATGAATGACCCATCATTGTCTAGCTAAGATCAATGATAATAAACGATCATGAGTCCATAACCAAACCTTAACGAGTGGTGCCTCGCACATTGCACAATAAAGGCAATGTATCATCATAAAATAATACAAGCACTCTTTTGTCTTACGTATCCTGGTTAGAGCGACTAACCAAGAGTGGGGGTGTCAACCCAATAGATCTATTCAAGCATTTCTAGGCTAAATCCATAACTAATGGTTACGGTAAACTAATTACACGGGAGCTTTAGTGAGTACTCAAAAATATATTATCTCATGTACACTGGTCTGTTAGGAATTCATTCTAAAACTAGTAAACAATGCATGCTTTTCCCCAAAATATAAAACAGTAAAAAAGGGGGCCGTGAAACTCAACTCAAGTTCGTGTGTAGTCTAGAAAGAATGTACGTCCGACACACTAGGGATCTCGACCTACACGACCTATATACTACATACATGGACACTTTAGGATCTAACAAAAGATTCCATTGTATTCTTGGTTCACCCAATCTATTGTGGCAAGTTGGTTTAACTTCGTTGGTGACTTTTATACTTTCCAACATTTACAAAAATAGTTTGTAGTTTGTATATTTTGTGGAAAACCTTGACTTCTAACACATGTTGTTATTTATTAAACACATGTTTACTACTTGGTACAAACTATTTATGTTATCTTTTGAACAATACAAGATCTTATGCACATGTATATATGCAAACTCATGTACATGTATTCTCATGTATACCTACGCGTATATACTTATATGTATACTTTTATATGTGCATTTCCATGTATAACCATAAGTATTCATGTCTATGGGCTCTACCCTTGTACATACATACCCATATACATATGCATCTTGGTAGGTTCACACACATTAATACCTATGTTTATAGATTTGTCACTCACATACTTAGTATACATATACATACACGTGCATATACTCATGAGCACACACATACACGTTTCTCACACATACATATGTATACCTATAGGTTAGACATCTCATCATACATGTGTTTGTGACTAAAAACATACGTGTCTATGTATACATATCTCACATATACATACATATATAGGTTAGTTTCAACTTGTTTTCATATAACAAGTGTTATTAGTTGTGGTTTAAGAAAATGAATTGTCTATACTTGGTAACTACATCATGGATGTGGGTGAATCACTAGTGTGTGAAGATAAATAATGACTATAGAAACAATAAGATAGATAGATGTTCATAGCTCACTTGTGGCTTGAACTAAGGAAGCTTGGAAACTAGGGAGACTCTTAGTGTAAGTGTGTGTTTAGTAAGTGTGCTAATGTGGTGATACAAATGAAGTTCCACCCATGGTCACCACTATTTATAGAGAGAAACAGGGTGAGGGAGAGATAGAGGAGATCCGAGAGAGAGAGAGAGAGAGAGAGGGAGAGAGAGAGAGAGAGAAAGCGACGAGAGAGAGTGAGAAAGAGAGGAAGAAAAGATGGTGGTTTCCTAATGGGGATGCTCAACTATACTCAATCCTAGTGTTTTGCAAGATCTATCCATGTTTGTGTAAAGTCCCTCAAAGATTTACTTCAAGTCAAGATAGATTGTTCGCTAAACACATCCAATGACATAGACTAAACACATGATTATGTTGGGTGAGTATATAGCAAATGTGACAATACATAAGATCACCCTTTGGCTTCTTTCTAACATGTGCTTAATATGAGTTTACTTGATTAGTGTTAGGATTTAAAAAAAAAAGGGTGGTTAAAGGGGGCGGCTTGCAAGGGGACAAAGGGGAAGGAAAGTGTTGTTTAGGGTAGTAAATCTTCTATGGATCCAGGAGTTTAAGAAATCTTGCCATATTTAGCTAATCATCACACATAACTAGGAAATCTTTTAAGGTGACTAATGACAACATAAGGTATCAAGTGAGGGTTAGATGTGATTACACTCTTGTGACAACTTAGTGCTTTGTGATCAAGGACAAAACAAGATTGGACATGGGGTGGGGGTTTCGGCCAAATAAGAAGGAAAAGGAAAGGAAGTCAAAGTGTTAAAATGGTGGTAGTTAATTAGGGTAAGAAATCTCTGATGGGTTTGGGTTATTAAGGAATCTTACCACTTTAGTAAATGATCATCATGATGTCTCCTTGTTCTCTTGTGTGGGCCGATTTTTTATCAAGGAAAAGAAGAGGATTTTGTGTTGTTAAATCATGGATTAGTGTCAACTCTGGATTATGGGATGTAGATCTTGGGTTAGATTTGTAGGTGATGATCAAGACATGTATGACTTGTGGGGGAGTGCATAAGAGCTGGAAAAAAAGAAGAAGAAAGAAACATAGTGATTTGGGATGATGATTACTTTGGGAAAGTTATCTTTATGTATCCAAGTGTTGATCAATTGTTCTTACCATTTTTAGTTAAGCACAAAGTCTAGTTTGGATTGTTCATTAAAGAAGGGACAAAAGGCATGTAAATCATGAGTGCGTGGTTTTAGCAAATTAAAAAGATGTCATTTCCCCGGTGCCAAAAACTTGATGTTTCAAATCCGAAACTTTGGTTTTGGGGTAAACGACTGATTTTTACTAAACCGATGTTAACAAGTTTTAAATTTATATAGTAAACAATAATTACATTCGAAACTAAAACAAACACATAGGCAGAGAACCTGACATGCATAGTATAGCTTCTAGGGTAAGTATTGAGTATCGTATTCCAGAGTTCACACTTCCCCTACTCAACCTTTCATCCATCAACTGATCGGGTTTTGAAAGAAAAAAAAACGGAGGGGTTCTTTTGATGAAAATAGTTTTTCAAAAAGGTTTTGTTTTATAAAAGAAAAAGATAAAATAGTAGAGAGGTCAAATATGCACATCTTAGGACCCTCCGAATAAGTAGTTAAGTTTATTATTAAAATTAATCATTTAAGTTAATTAATTGTGCGGAAGATGAGAGTGGTCTTGAAGTGTTGACTCCTTGATAGAGAAGCGGAGGCGACTACTGAGTAGAATGCCGAACCTGCGGTCAAGTCTCTGGTCCCCGAACTTATCATCTTCTTGAAGTGGAGGCTTCATTCCTAAACCAGGACACCGTACACCTCCCTTAGTTCTCGTATTCCCCGTACTGAAAGGTCTCTTTATCCTGGAAACCTCGGATCCCCTAATAGGCTAACGGTCATGAAGACCGAAGGATCTCTCTTATGGTTGTCTCATGCACTCAGGGCCCCCATTGGTTAACGGTGTTGTACTAACGAGAACTAGATAAAGAATCTTTATTTTGTTTATCTTTTGTGACACTTTAATATTTATAGGCCTGATAAATATAAAGTTGGTTTGATGATTGGTGACTTAATTAACCCAACCCTTAACCTCCCAAACTGAATGAAATCCTTGGTAAAGGTGGCACATAATCCTAAAAGCGTGTAATCCGAAGATTACTGGTGTGCCCGTAGGGAAACCGTCTTTTACTGAAAAGATTATTCAATCATCTGGTAAGTACTAGAAATGTGTCACTCAGATCTAGTCCACTTCAGAAGCCATTGCTTAGAATCCGGTTTGGATATCAGAAGCCCGAAGGATCTGTCTCACTACCGGTTTCCTTGCCTGGATCTAGCTCGGGACTACCAGAAGCTGATTATACCTCTAGTTATTTATTTAAGTTAAGGTTGATTTTAGTTATTAAATTAATCATCATTCAAACCTATCACAAGATAAACAAATAAAGACTAGGATAAGATAACACAACAAGTAACTAAAAATAAACTACTAATAATAATAATAAAAGTCTACATATCGAAATGGGTTCATGATAATAGAAAGATACAACCATATCGAATGATCAAGCCAAGAACATGGCTGCTCATAGACAAGCTCTCCATCTTCAAGTGATATGCATCTAACCACCTCATGACCCTCGATGTTTTATTGCATATGAACTACTCTACGATCCTCTTCTTGGCCAAGCTAATTAAGGTAGGTCGAAGCCTAACCATGAGGGATGCTAGGAGGACCACAAGGCCTCCCAAGGACCCCAAGATGTCGAGATCTTATAACATTAAAACTTATTGCAGATTTCGAAATAATCATAAACCATGAACTCAGTTAAAATAAAAAAAATTATTAACCGAAAAAATTTAATTATTAACTGAAAATTATCGGAACCCGTAAGCACCATTATCAGGTTTTAACATAATTGTTTTCCGATTTTAATTCCAGATCTTAATGGAAAACAATCAAAACTGATTGAGCAACATTGCTCTGATACCACATGTTGATCAGTTTTGACTATATGTAATGGAAAACATAATAATAATAATAATAATAATAATAATAATAATAATAATAATAATAATAATACCTTATAGATTCGTGAGACCTGATACTGATGCTAAGAGAGTTGGGGTCAACATGATTGTCGGTGTGATCGCAATACTACAAAAAGAGGCGTTTTCAAGGAAAGTTTGCTATGAAACAAATCGGTCGCTGATTTTGCTACGAAATAGCAACGAGTTAGCTGTGAACTCATTTTGCTACAATTTAGCTACTATAGTTACGTAGCAAATGAAATTGGTAGAAAAATCCATAGCAAATCTGTAGCGACTATAACGAAATAAATATAAAAAGATAACTTATCCAAAATCCGTAGAAAAACCATGAAAATAAATTATTTAGAAATTAACTAGAAAATATGAATGTAATTCGTAGTAAAATCTGTAGCAAAGTTGAGAATATAAGTATCCAAAATATAGTTATATAAAATTCCTAAAAAATTTGTAATTGGTAGAAAAATCCATAGCAAAAATTAATGAAATAATATAAAAAAAATAACTTATCCAAAATCGGTAGCAAATTCCATAGCAAAACCATGAAAATAAATTGTTTTAAAATTAACTAGAAAAGATAAATAGAACTTGTAGCAAAATCTGTAGCAAAGTTAAGAATATAAATATCTAAAAAATAGTTATACAAAATTCCTAGAAACAATTGTAGCAACATCCGTAGCAAATCCATCACAAAAAATGTGAAAACAAGTATTTAAAAATAACTTAGTAAAAATGGTAGCAAAATCTGTAGCAAAAGTGACAAAATATATATGCCTAACCCGACATAGGTTTAGACACTTGCAAGTTAGGGCTGAGCATACGAAAACTGATAACTGAAAAAACAAAAACCGAACAAAAAATAACTGAACCATTTCCATACGGTTTTTCCTTTTTCCATAACCGAAATAAACAAAACTGAATAGATAGTTATTTATTTATATGTTATTCATGTATATTCATGTATTTGGAACATATTTTCTTGTATTTCGTGTGTATTTCACGTTTTTTTCATGTAAATTCGTGTATTTAAAACATATTTTTATTATTTCATGGGTATTTAATGTATTTTTCATGTATTTGTATTCTTGAAAAATGTTCACAACACTTGACTAACTATTTTATGGCCATTTCAATTCTTGTTTTTATTAACAATACAAGTTCATACCTGCGATTAATGCTTACTATTTCATCCTTGCTTCCCCAAACTCACTCGTGGCAAATTTCAAATTATTTAAGCATATCATTTGAAACAAGCATTTAAACTAAACTATCCACAATAATTTAAGATTTCATGACTCCCTTAAGTGACTCGTGACCCGTTTGAGTTGACCCCTCAACACTAAAGGTGACATTCAAGTTTTCTCCTTGGACAATATGTCGTTGTGGCATTACCTTAGCGACTATGGCCCTGAGGGCCATTTATACGTGGTTTCACACGCCCTGTCCAAATTGTCCATTGGTGTATCAATTCTGTCGGTCACTTATCACTTGGGAGCCATTCGACTAATTAATTTACAAAGAATGCACATAGTTTACAAGATTTGATTCCTAGAAGGACTTACCTTTTAGGCATGCTCTTTTCCACAAGATTGTTTTGATCCTTGGCCTTTCGAGCCTCGTTCTTGTTACCTAAGAGATTGAATTGATCATATAGGCTATTAGAATCAAACTTTCGACATGGATACTGTGATACCCCGCAATTTCAAGTTCTCACTTTAACTAAACTCTAGTTACATTCCTTGCATTATACTTAACTAGGGTTAGTTAGATAGGACACACGTTACACAGTTATAAGTTAATAACAGCATAAGGTGGTAATTCGAGGAATTACCAGACTGTATACATGATTAGTGAACCTCGGACGTTGGTGAATAATGAAGTCTAATATTTGTGAGTTAACTGATTTGGATTGATAGCGATTACGTGCTTCTATGAAACTCTGTGAAATTGTGTGCAAATTATATGTGATTGCGTGAACTTAAACCGAAAGCATTAATAAGAATCGTAATGGGTGGACCGGTAGGATGGTTGGGGTGTTAACACATGGGGTTACACCTGTTATTGTCCAAAATAGCAAAAACATCGAAGAAAACACACTGTACAACGAAGCAGGCCACCCGGAGCGGGCCAGGGAGAATCGACCGGCCGCGCGATCCATCTAACCGGCCGCGCGATCCATCTGACCGGCCGCGCGATTCATCCTGACGAACCCTAACCGACTTAATCCACTATTTAAACACTCTTAAGCCCCATGCAACCTCTAAACTCAACCCTAATCGCCCCCTACTGCCCCTTACGAATTATTAACCCCTAACAACCTACAAAGGCTCAAGATCATCGATTGGAAACCTCCTAAGGCGTTCGGTTGATTGTATCAAGCTAGGGGTATAATCTTTAATCCTTTACGCTTAATCTTATTTTTTTGTTATAAAAACCATATAACAAGGTTTGTCCAGGTCTGAAAGCTTTTGATAATTATTAAAACTTGAGGTTTTTGAAGATTAAACAAATTAAACATGATGATAGGCGATTAGTAATATCATAGGTTACTTGTTGCGCAAGTAATTGAAGTTTTGATCATTAAAGTTGTAATCTTTGCATGTATAATAATAGAATCTGATCACAATAGGTATTAGGAATGTTTGGTAATGGTTATTGATGATTGATTAATTGTTTGCATGCACACGGTAGTCGTTTAAAGAAAGATTAAGGCGTAACAAAATCTGGACAGAATGATTAGATGAACTTGTAGGGGCTGTATCACGACTTTAACATGATAATTTTGGTATTTTCTTTGCATGGTTAAATCACACCTGGTCTTAGCTTTTCATAATGGGAAAAATCAAGTGATTTGGACGTCGGTTGAGTCGTTTTTGGAATTTTCATTGAAAATAGGTCATATCAGAATTTCGGGTAACAAACTGAGTCGACTTTGAGTCATCATAACTCGAGTTTTATAAAGTGTTGGGTTATGAAATTTTTACAGAAGGTTAACATAGGAGTAATTTGAGTTTTCGAGGTGGATTCATCCCGTTTGGATGAAAACACAATTTTTGGGAATTTTTCTACCAAACTGACCTGTTATGAAAGTTTCTGAACATAGCTGTGTTGAACGAATTTTAATTATTTTTGTGTTTGGATTTAAGACAAAGAAAAAATAGGGGTTGTTAAGTGAATCCCAAAGAATATTCAGTAAGCATTTGGGAGGTTAACTCACTGATTAACTATTTTAAATAAATTAATTTTGATGACGCACAATCTGTCCTAAAAACACAGATTGTGTATTATGTGCTTATGTGGTTAATTGAAGTCATAGGTGTTATGTAATTGATGTGTAACTGAACGGGCACTTGTATGAGACGCATATGGAATGTGAAAAACTAATTATCACCAACGAGTCCGTAGGGTTTACTTATGCATGTAGAATCACTAGGTGTCACCTACACACTTTTGAACGTTTAAACGCCTTGGACAAACGGGTTATATGGTGTAATGATATTACGCCCATACTTACTTAGTGACACTTATACTAGGGGAGTCGGTAGTGCACCCTACTTGGAGTTTGGATTTCTTTTGCTTGCACACTAAGGTGAGTTTCACTATTCTTTTCTCAAAAGCATGCGTCTCGGGTTTGAGACAACTTACAAAACGTTTTCTAGTCCGGTTTGGGACTAATTTTACATCTCGGGTTATGAGATGCTTTGACTCCTTGCGTGGGTCGGGTTTTGACTCTTTGTGTGGGTCGGTTTTACGATTCCTTGTGTGGATCAGGTTTTTGATCAGTTTAAAACTTATTGGTCCTTTGTAAACTAAACACTCTATCATTTTGGAAAGTCCTTGCATATTATTGGGTTAATCGCTGGAGGCGAGCGGGGTATTAGTTGATAGCGCTATTAGGTTGTGCAGCAACCTCATGTCTGAGGTGCTTGAGGCACGGGCATGAACTTCTGACCACATTTGAGAACTGGTGTTGATAGACACCAGTTATTGAGGCAAACTATTACATTACTGAAGGTGTCCCAATAATTTTGTTTAGTTACACTGAGTGGATTAGCTACCCCTGACACGCTTAAACTGATAACTCTTGAACATTTTGATCTGGAGGACCTACGCTTTTACTTGGTTACGTGGTTTTGGAAACCAGCGCGTTTACATACTCAATTACTTTACTTTGTGAACTCACCAGCTTTATGTTGACACACGATTTACATGCTTTTGCAGGTAGTTAGCTTCCGATGCCAGGATTAGAAAGCACTGTACACTTCACTACATTTGGGGTCTTGGGCATACACATAAAATGCACATTATGCTTTTACATTTTCTTTCATATGGTTTTAATTTGGGCGCGTTGTTTTGCGCATGGCTTTTAAAAAGGGTTTAAATTTGGTTTACGCTTCCGCAGCTTAACTAAACTTGGTTTTCGAAAACGAACTAAATGGTTTGGGCATTTAGAGTTTGTTCATGTGACTTATGGCTATGGGATCCTGGTTTGTCATGCGCCTCGCGGTATAAACCCCGCAGTGGAAATTTGAGGGTGTGACAGATACATAAGATCAATCAACCTCTTAACGATTCTCATCATGCTAAACTCATTTAACAGGTTGTAGTATAGATTACATATCGTATCATATTATATTGTGTAGTATCATATAGTCATTATTGGTATGTGTAGGATCGTTTTCGGACAACCCGACTATCACGAGCTGGTTCGTCTAGAGTGCAGAATCCTCTAGATGATGTTTGGATAACAAAAATGTCAACAAACACAATAAGGAGTTATCAAAACACACACAAATTGGTTCAAAGTTGTAATCGTATTAAAACAGACCGCGGGATACGTAGCTACAAACACTGAAACCTACGCACTAGGTGTGTGGGAATGTGTGAAATGATAGTTGAATGATTAGGGAAATGATTGGTTCTATTTATACCCTCCACAAGTCATCCCAGGCCCATGGGGGCGACTAGTAGATCGACAGGCGAGATAGTCGCCTGATATTCAGACGACTACCACCATAATCGCCCAAAAACCACACGACTAGGCTAGGGACATCTAGAATACATGTACTAATAGTATGGAATGGTACGGTATACCTATAAACCTATACAAGATCTACAGGGTATATATACTACACATATAAGTTTGAATGAGTCCTATGCGGCCAGTATATGCCTATACAAGTTCTATATTTTGAGACCTATAAGCCTAGTAAGGACCATCTATGTTATGACAATGCAACTATCGGGCCCACTCGTGAATGTTATTCATATCAATGGAAGAAGTTATGTTACTTTGAAACCAATATTCTTCAAATCATTGTAGATACACGAAAGTGCGACTAGTTCTATTGAATTGTGAATTCTAATATGTATTGCTGATTACGGACGGTAGAAGGTTGCTTTCAGATGGTCGAAGGTAGAATAGTTTGGTCGAAGGGAGCTCTGGGAGGTCGAATGTAGTTTTGTGTGTACATATGCCTTGGTTCGCCCACCATGAATGGTCGAACCTACACATTCGACCAAGTCAATTAGGCGAATGTGCAGGTCTATATAAGGCTGAATCATTTTTGAATGTTTAACTTTTGGTCATTTTTGTTTCCCTCTCAGAGTGTGTGTCTCCCTAGGGTTTTTTCCAAGTCTGTAATTGAGTTTAATCATTATAAACAAGCTTTGTAATGATTATTAACAATGTTTATGAATGAAATGAAAACGTTTGTGATTATTTGTGTGTTTTGCTAGTTTTATTATCAGTTCGTGATCAATTCAGGGATTCTGCACCTGAATTGAACTTGTTTGATCATATTCTTTGTTTGAATAGCCGATCCTTTACGCATACAAAGTGTATCAGAGCCATAAGGATCAAACAACCATGAATTGATAATATTTCAGTTGATTTGGACCCAATTTTGATCAAAACTTTTCTGTTTTCATTGAACATTTGAATTTGGTGATAATTGATTGATTTGAACTTGTTTTCATGGATAAAATTCAAAATTCTCTTTGTTAAACTTGTTCCAAATCCAATCCGAAGCAAAAACCTGCATAAGATCATCAAATTTCATCAACATTTGAAATTTTGGATCAAAATAACTGATTTTCAAAGTATAACCGTTTTTCAAAATGAAAGGGTCGAACCTAGGGAGATTTGGTCGAGAGTGGAGTTTTTAGGTCGAACCAGGGAGTTTTTGGTCGAACGTGGAGTGTATTTTGGTCGAATCTAGAAATTTTTAGTGTGTTGTTGCTCATTCGACCATCAGTTGTACATTCGACCAGTCGGGCGGTCGAAAGTGGATTAACTTGGTCAAAAGTGAAACAAGTCTGTTATTTTCTACATTCGAACTTTTATAAACGGTCGAATCTGGAATAATTTCCACATTCGCCCACACGATCATTGTAAACGGTCGAACGTAGAAATTGTTGTTAAATTTTTCTAATCGTTTCGTTTTTATACTTTTCAGACAATATGTGGAACTTTCCGACAACACCACGACCTAATACAACACCACAACAGCAAACAACTATGGATCCTTAGTCGGTAGCTGCTCAGAAGACTAGTCAACCATCTCAACCGATTAACTATTTTGTGATGACTAGTTCGATGCCCCAACAAGTTGCACAACCACAACCACAACCTATGGCTGATTACTGGGGAGTTGCAGCAGCGGCGGTACACTCTCAGACTACCAATGCGATTTCGACGCTTATTCATGACTTATCTTCGGGTAGTGGGAGCCGTCCACCAAAGTTAATGGAAATGGTTGATTATAACCAATGGAAAACCAAGTTCAAGATTCATCTAGAGGGAATGGGATTGGAAGGAACGGAAGCTTGGCAAATGATTGCTAAGGGGTATGTTGTTCCAGTTTTGGAGAACACTGGTGAGCCGATTCCATTAGAGAGTCTCACTGAGGACGAGAAGAAGAAGTTTGTGGTGGAAAAGAAGGCGTTTTCCCAACTGTCCCAGGCCATTAACACTGATCTCTTACATCAGTTTGGGTCGTGCACCACTTCTAAACAATTATGGGATATGTTAAGAAATCGTCACGATGGGAATGAGAAGACGAGGAAGCTTAGAATGGAGGAGTTGAGAAAAGAGTTTGAGAATTTCAGCTATATGGGTAATGAGACACTGAAGGAGTTGATTCTGAGGTATTGCCACTTATTTACCAAACTTTCAAGCTATGAGATTAATATACTGATGTCTGAACTGGTGGACAAGTTCGCTGATGCATTACCACCATACTGGAATCAACACATTGAGGTTCTCAAGGAGAAAGATGCGTACCAATACTGGACCATCAATGAGTTCATCCAGAAGCTTGAAAACAAAGAGATGGAGGAAAAGAGGAAGGCGAAAAGAGCACAAGTTCCTCAAAATCCAGAGTTATACCATGGTGGTACATCTTCATCTCTAGTTAGTTCAAGTTCTAGTACTACTGTTGCTCCACACATTGCTTGTGTATCAAGTATTGTTGAACCAACCAAAACCCCCAAAAACTATCTTGCTCAAACCTCATCTTATACCCCCACCATCATACCCTACTACTTACATCCCACCATTTTCACCTATGCAACAAGTTGCATGCTATTTAGCTAATTTGAACCAACCTCAACAACAAACCCTACATTCCTCAAATGAATCAAACCCAAATGAACCCAAGTCAACCTAATCAGAGTTCAATTGTGCTGGAAACCTCAAACTTGAACAATGTTACTGTTGAAGTTGCACAGCAACATGTAGCCTTGGTTTATGCTATGGTTGCTTCGTATAACGGATTAGTAGATAGTCAAATTGGTAATAATAATTTGACCAGTGAAGATTATGTGTAAATTGACAAGGAAGAGATGGAGCTCATTGACATCCAGTGGGCGTTTGTTAGTGTCATGAGGCGAGCGACTGAGTTCATTGAGAAGACGGGCAGAACTGATCCTTCTACTTCCCCAAACACCACATATAGCTTCAACAAAGCCAAAGTGGCATGTTTTAACTATGATGGGAAATGTCACTTCAAAAGAGAATGCACACAGCCAGCACAGCAGGGGAACAGGAATCCTTTCAACACTAACTACCAGAACCGTCAACCACAAAATCAGGTATCATATCAAAGCCAAAACAACTCCAATTTTCAACCACAAAACAATTACCAAAACCGCCAAAACACCTCACCAAACAATACTGTTAGACAAACCACTACACAAAACCAGAACCAAAACCAAACACCACACAATCCAACCAGAACTATCATTCCAATTTCTACACCAAACAGCCAAACCCAACCAGCTAACCAGAACCAGGCTTTGGTAATCCAGAAAGATGAGGGATTTGATTGGACTGGTATGCAACTCGGTGTCGAGGAGATCACTGCTGGTAATGTGGCGTGTGTTGCCCAAAAGATGGATTTGGATGAGCCGGTGTCTGTTGAAGATGTTTTGGAGACTGAGAAGATGTCTGAGGTAAAGATTGAAGAGTTAGTTGAAGAAAGTGATGTTTGTGTTGAGAAGAAGTCGGGATTGATTCTTGACTTTGTTACTGATGTTCTTGAACAGTGTGATTCAGCTTATTCTGACTCGGAGAGCGATTCTGATTCTGAAGCTAGTGTTAATTCACTAGATGATGATATCGATCAACTTCTAGCCGAAGCTGATTTTCTGATGACTCGCAAATCGTGCATAGTGGATGATGCTTTTACCAGAATCGATTATTCTAAATTCTTTGCTGGAAAGGAAGCACACTTTGCATTGATGGCGATGACTGGCCCTCCAAAGCAGGTGAGTTCTGAATCTTCTTTAGATATGAATAGTGAGAGGTATTGTGGTGCATGCAATAATAGATTGATAGAGGATAACAAGCAGCTCAGGGTTCATCTTGAGAGTGCTAAGATCAATTTTCAATCGTATCAAAAAGAAGCACGATAATTCAATAAGGTGCTTGATGGTTACAAGAAAGACATTTCAGATCTTAAAAAGACTTTATCTTTAAAACAATTAGCCATTAACAATTATATCAATGAATTAGAAAATACAAAACTTGAAATGGCTACCATCAAGTGCTTTGCTGATAAAGTCAACAAGAAACTTGAAAGCTATAAGCACATTGCATATGTTGTTGATCATATTATTGAGGAGCCTTCACAGTCGAGTAGTGCAAACTACAAGGCCGTCCCATCTCCATTCTTGTTTGAAAACCATACTTTACATTCAATAACACCAGAGAGTTCAGTTAAGTCTGACTCTACATCGGATGATGAGTCTAACACCTCCAGTGTGGGAGACCCTAACTCTGATGTTAGACCTATTTTGGGACTAAATGATGAAGGTGTGATTGCTGTAACTGTTGATTCCGACTCTGAGGATGACAAATCTGGGAAGGTGTGTGATATTCCTGCTGAAAATCACATTATTACCAATGAACCAGTGTCACCATCTCAGATTATACATCCAATGGCTAATGCTCATCGAGTGAATCAGTCAGTTAAACAAGCTGAGAAAAATGAACAATGTAACAAACCCGTCAAAGTTTTCTATTGGATGGAAGGATCCGATAAGATAATTTCTGACGAAGAATATCCAATCAAATTTGCCAATTATTCCAAGATTGAGAAAATTTGGCTGGAGAGTACCATTTGGTTCCCAAAGCATGAGCGAACAAATGATGTACCTCTAGAGGTTTTAAAGAAAATTTATTTGGATGTTCCAAAAGAACCAAAGGTTCATGTCACAGAATTTATTAAGCCAAAGGAGAAGGCGAATAGTTTTCTTGAGCCGACTTACTCAAAGGACCCAGCTCCTGAGAGTTTAAGAAGAAGGTGTGTGGATGATCAATATCCTATCACTACATATGCCAAGTCGAACGCCAAGAACAACTTTAAGGAATACCGTGCGTGTTTTAAGTGCGGGGAGAGAGGGCATTTACTTGCTCACTGTCCGTACATGAGGCACAAAAGGCACGAGGTTGAAGTGATGCAAAAATACCAGAGTCCAGTCGATAATCATTGTTATCCACAAAGACAATTTGTTCCTCAACCAGCATCGTTTTATAACCAAAGCAGATATTTTCAAAAGAAGGAAAATCGTCAGATGACATATGATCGTCGTAACCGATCGCCATGGAAAAACCTCTTAAGAAACCTGTGGTGAACACAACTGTTGACAAACAAAAGGTACCATTAAAACCTACAGTCAAATCAACAGTTGGACCTGTCTCTGTTAAATAAGAGAAGGTAACCAGGAAAGTTTCCTTCATGGATGAAGTAAAGAAACAGTCTGAGACCACAAATTCTCAGATTCGGATCTTGAAACATTCGGAACAGTTCTGGTCACCAAAGGGTTCTCAGGGTGCTTCATCTTCAAAAGTGAATGAGAAATCCGAAACTGAAAAGGATTTGATTGGTCAGAAAAAGATCAATTCAAATTCAACTATTTGTGAAAAAGATTCTTTGAAACTCAATGTTCAAAGACCCAAGACCAAGCAGGCTTGGGTCCCCCGAAAAATCTAATCTTTTTACTTGATATGTGCAGGGAGCTTCAGCTGGCCCTGTGAGCAGTCTTTGGATTGTTGACAGTGGAGCTTCTGGTCACATGACAGGGGATTTATCGCTATTGTTTGGCATCAGAAATATCAATGGCGGATACGTAGAATTTGCCGGGAATAAAGGAGGATACATTACTATGGAGGGTAGTGTGATTAATGGTATCGTGAGTTTTGAGAAGATTTCGTATGTGAAGCAAATAGACTATAACTTGCTCAGTGTCAGTCAGATATGTGATAAGAAGTTCTCTGTATTCTTTGATGACAAATCTTGCTACATTCTCAAGCCAGGTTTCATACTACCAAAAGAGTGGGTTATGCTTAAAGCACCGAGAGTGAACAATCTGTACATTCTCGACATGTCAAAAGCTATGACTACACAAGGCCAAGTCACGTGTTTCCTCTCCAAGACTACTAAAAAAGAATCTATCATGTGTCATAGGAGGATGGGACACATTCACCTTAGAAAAATGAATCATTTGGTGAAAAATGAACTTGTCGAAGGCGTGAATGTTAAACATTTCCATTTGAACGACAAGTGTGTGAGTTGCAAGAAAGGAAAGCAGCACAAGCAATCCCATAAACCAAAGAAAGTCAATTCAGTTCAATTACCACTTGAGAGTTTGCACATGGACCTGTTCGGACCGGTCAAGCATAAAAGTCATGCTGGTGAATTGTACTGTCTTGTGGTTACAGATGACTATTCCAGATTTTCATGGGTTATGTGCTTGCATCATAAGAGCGACACGTTTAATAATCTGAAGGTTTTGTTCAATCGACTTGAAAATGTCTATGGGTTAAAGATCAAGAGAATTAGGAGTGATAATGGGACGGAGTTCAAGAACGCACAGATGGATGCTCTTTGTGAAGACAAAGGAATTCATCATGAATACAGTGCTCCGTATACCCCTCAACAGAACGGTGTCGCAGAACGCAAAAACAGGACTCTAATTGAAGTGGCGAGAACAATGCTTACAGATTCCAATCTTCCAGTAATGTTCTGGAATGAAGCAATTTACACAGCTTGTTACACTCTCAATCGTGTTTTAACAGTGAAGAAGTTTGGAAAAACTTCTTTTGAGCTGTTGAACCAACGAAAGCCGAACTTAGAGTATCTAGAACCGTTTGGAGCACCATGTACGATTCTTAATCCATCTGAGAAGTTCACACCAAAGGCTGAAGAAGGATTCTTTATTGGATATGCAACCCCGCTCAAACGGGTATTCAATAAACGAACTCGTCAGGTCGAGGAGTGGGCTAACGTTGAAGTTCAGCGGTATACTCAGAATGTACAGGGTAGCGGTCCAGACTGGATGTTTGATTACAAAGACTTCTTTGAATCATTTAATCTAGATAGCTTGGTTGAAGAGGCTGTATTAAGATTATACTACGAGTGTGAAAACGCAGTGACATCACCGTTGGTGCGTCCGATCACCGTAAACCCCCAAACAGCTTCTAATGATACCAACGCTCGTGCAGCTGAAGAAGAAGTGTTCCAGGAAGCTTCCACAACTCTCAATTCATTGGAATATGAAGATGACGATGATGTTACTAGTGAAGCTGTTCCAGATATTGCTACAGAGACACCTCCAGTGAACCCAAACCCAAATGGTGCTTCATCATCAAACTTGGGTAATGATCTGGATTCGACAGAGAATTTGACTACTCAAACAGGAGTGCAAGTACCTGATTATCCGGAATCTCGGATACATCGGATTCACCTGCTCGAACAAGTTATTAGTGATCCTGGTAGCAGTGTAATGACAAGAGGTCAACTGAGGAATGCTAACTCACAAGAAAACCTTGGCGCACTAGCCTTATATGCCAAAATTCAAAAAATTAGGTTTTCAAAATGACTGGTCATTTGCTTGTTATGTTTCGCAGGTAGAGCTGCGGACATACAAGGATGCTCTTTTGGATGACGCTTAGGTAGAGGCAATGCAAGAGGAGTTATTGCAACTTTAGAAACTTGGAGTGTGCACGCTGACAGATTTACCTACAGGACGGAAAAAGATTGGAACTAAATGGGTGTTTAAATGTAAGAAGGATGACAGAGGAGTGATTGTTAGGAACAAAGCTCGATTGGTCGTACAAGGCTTTCATCAAGTGGAAGGAATCGATTATAACAAGATTTATGCACCGATTGCACGTTTAGAAGCTATCCACATGTTTCTGGCGTTTGCATCTTACAAGAAATTCAAGGTGTATCAAATGGACGTTAAAAGCGCATTTCTTTATGGTGTGGTCAAGGAGGAAGTATACGTAGGTCAACCACCAGGCTTTGAGGATCCTATTCACCGGGATAAGGTCTACGTTCTAAACAAAGCTCTCTATGGGTGGCACCAGGCTCCACGGCAATGGTATGAGGAGCTGAGCACGTATCTTCTATCCAAAGGATTCAAGCGAGGTTTGGTAGATTGCACCTTGTTCACAAAACGAACAGGAGATGATTTTATTCTAGTGCAAATTTATGTTTATGACATTATATTTGGATCTACTAATGAACTTTTGTGTAGGGAGTTTGAAAAAGTTATGCAGGAAAGGTTCGAAATGAATGCGATGGGAGAGATGCAGCTTTTCCTAGGCTTGCAGGTGGACCAAAGACCAACGGGGATGTTTATTCACCAAACCAAATACGTTTCTGAAGTCTTGAGCCGATTCCAGATGGATGATTCGAAGTCGATGGATACTCCGATACAACCTAATCATGGGATTGGTGTTGACGCTAAGGGGGAGCTGACAGGTTTTCATTTTCGCACCTTTCTGTACAAGTTTCATCATCAAATTTGAACAATCAGAGTGTTTATGGGCTGATTTGCAGAAAATATTGAAGAAGAACACGTTTTCCTGCAAAAGGTCGAATGTGCAGTAGATTAGACCTTACGAGAGGTCGAACATGGCTTGTAAACGGTCGAACGTAGGTTTTGGAGGTCGAATCTGTTATATTTGGCTTGATAACAAAGGTCGAACCTGGAAGTTTTCCACATTCGACCTCACGACAGGTCGAAAGTGGAATCTCAGTTTTAGTAAGGATTAAACAAACTTGGTTCGACCCAATCATGGTACATTCGACCTTACAAAAGGGTCGAACGTAGCTTTATTTCCACGTTCGCCCCTCCGACATAGAGAATGAAAAATTGGTATTTTAAGGGTAAAAAATTTCGAAAATATGGCAATTTTTTAAGATTTTTGGGAGAATGGTGATGATGTCTACATAAATTGTTGAAGAAATGATGATGATGATGAAACGTTTTATTGTGGGGTAGTCATGAGAATCAACAGTATGATAATCAGATTCAAATGACTATTATGGGCCAGAAAAATCAGATATATTTTTATTCTGCAAGTTGAGAACAGTCAACCCAGTTCTAGTGAGATTGTAGGAACTTGTTCAAACAAAGTTTGTTATATCAAGAATGAGATCTCAATGTTCCAAAAGTAATGAGGGATCCTAGTAGGAGCCATGTGGCACGTAGATTCAACGAAAGTTTCAAGGTTACAGTCCTGAAGAATTTCAAGAGCTATTGGTATATATTGTTGGCCACGTCGAAAACTTCAGTTTCTGAAGCATTTCAAGTCCGCAATGGTACTGGTAGTTCCCACTGAAAACTTCTGATTACTTGATCCACTCGCCTGCGGCTAGTATTCTGTCGAACAGATGAAGTTACTCAAGAACATTCAAAGAGAAGAAAATGTTAATGCGATCACAGTCAGCACAGATGAAGAATTTCATAGAAGATACAGTGTCCGAGTGGATTGTTTTGCACATAGTCACATTTGAGATGTTTAATTGGGTACTGATAGTTAGACTTCTCCAGTTGGTGTGAAGGGTGATGCAAAGGTTAAGTGCAGATAGAAGACGTAAATGTGTTAGGACAAAGAGGATTGGTGAAACCACTTTTGGAAACCTAAGTCTAATTCACTTCTGTCAAAAATATTCTAAGTATAGAACTACTCAAGAAAGAAGACAAAAGTACTGAAGAAGGATTCTACAAGTTGTAACATCACATAATTTCTCAAATTTATTTTTAATAAAAATTCAACTTATTCATTTTAAATTTCATTATCATTACTATTATTATACTTACTACAATTGTCATTTTCATTATTATAAAACTATACAAAACAATTCGTAATTGATATGTGCCACTCAACTCATGATTTCATTTTGAACATGGATGGCTTAATTAGTGCTTTGCATCATTTATCTTTTACTTAGAGTCAAATCTTTTATTTTTATTTAGAGTCAAACTTAATTTATTTAGAGTCTAACTCAATTATGGTAGTGAGTGTTATGTTCCAATAATTTAGCCTCTAGCCTTCATTGTAGTTGTTACTTGTAGACCTATAAATACTCTTTGCTTTGAGAAGAAATATATGCAAAAAAAAAAAAATTTAGTCTAATACTCTCTCTAAATTTCTATTCTAGTTTCTTTTCACTATCTTGTCACTATTGACCCGACACAATCCGATCCAAATTTCCGATTAGAATTCATGTTTCCGGGGAACTCGAAACGAACCCAAAACACCAAAATAATACCATTACTACTTATCTTCAACTTACTAGCAACCTTTGACTACGTCTTTACGTTTGGAAACCTTTCATAGAGCTCAAGACAGTTCCGGAGCCAACGTGCTTGTTTTTCTGTAGACGCATTTTTTTTTGGGTTTCATTTTTCTTCAGAGAGGTGCAAGCTTAACTCCTTGATTATTGTTGAATACTTCCAAGTCCAATCAAGGTGAGTTTTACATAGCCCCTTTTCTATTTCACTATTTTGGGGTGAAACATGTTACAACATTCTATCTACAATTCAATCATAAGTGTCTATGTGTTATTCTATGTTGCATTATGTCTTAAACATGACTAGGGTAAGCACATTATTCTAGCATAATCATTAACATTGATCAGCCGACGATATACAATGATAGATCTATTGGACTGACAATCCCACCCGGATACGTGCCTCCTACAAAGGTAGCGTGGGTGATTGTTATCGCATAACATATTCGAGTGAACCATGAGCATATGGGATGTACCACATTATAACAGTCACAAGGGTTGATTATGCACTCGATTTAGTTCTAGTATGTTTTCACATATGGACTAGACTTGCCATGACACTTGAATTGTACAAGCTTTATTCAATTATCAAAACCTATGTAATTCTCACCAACTTTGTTGACCCAAAATATTTTCAAACTTAACATGTTTCAGGTTATAGTTTGCTTGGAGTTTAGAGTTAATGCTTGAAGATGCATATTTAGTAATTCTCATTTAATGTACAAATTCTTGTAGAACAATTGTGTGTAATGTATTTAAATCAATTATTGAAATTTATTATTTACCATGAGCTACTGAACAATCATCAATACGTGACATCCCGATGTTTCCGCCATCGGTTGGGGGTGTAACAGATTGGTATCAGAGCCATGGTTATAGGGAATTAGGTTATTAGAAAAAAAATAATAATCTAGTCTATAACCATAGGATTTTAATCAGTACTTGCTCCTTTTACTTGCAACCTTACTTGTTTATATTCTCTATCATACTTCTTATCCTTACTTTAGTCCCTACAAGAAGAGTGCTCTCCATCACAAGATCTACTCTTAGACTAATAGGACAAATCCTCAGGTTTAGCCTGAACCACCTTGAAGATCTCGTCGAAGTTCTAGATTTTAATAACGAACACGTGCAATCTGGAAGGGTGAACGCCTGTATTCTGAGTTTTCTGTCTAGGACTGGCATTGCGCATAAATCCCAATCAGACGAGGGACCCGGATGCCTACCTGGGAATTCTCGGGATGAGTGTTCACTTATAGGCTAAAGCATGTCTTCATTATGTTATTAGAATCTAGAAGTTTTGATAAGTCAACGTTTTCGTTTATTCGTTTTAATTAATGAATAAATGATTACACTCACTTTCCTTAAACTAAGCTCTAAAATCTCAAAATTTTACAGCTTAAATCAATCTCATTTCATAACCATCTATGGATTTCACAATCACACTTCACCTTACCATCTTAGCCACTTTTTAAATATTCAACACCCTACCCAAATCATATTATTTCATTTCTCCACATGTTACTTATTTTTAAAAACTATAACCTCATACCTTAGCACAAACTAAAGATTTCTAAATCTTGTTGTATTTTCATTACCTAGTAACTTTACAAAGTACATATTTTTTTTGTCAAAAGACGTCCTCGAACTTAAATTCAATTGTTTATTTATTGACGTAACAAACGATTTTCTATATAATGCTTTAAACTATTAAAAATCACTATTAGAACCTTGATCTTCAAAACCTAATGTCATGTTTGAAATCTCCAACTAACGGGAATATTTTAATCAAAGCCCACTTAGCTTGTACTATTTAACAACTTTTGCTTTATGTATAAAACTAATTTTGAAAATAAGATTTTTTTTATCCATAGGAATAATGTCTAGTCTCTAAATTCTCCATCGACACTCACTCATTTTCAACTTGTTCAAATTTTTACAATATTTGGCATATACCACAATCATGTTTTTTATACACTTGATTATAACCTTTGATCCAAACCCCAAATTTACACTGCTACATAATCTCCTTACTATAAAATAAACTCTTTATCAACTATCTTCACATTCACTATCTCTCACAACCTTGATTCTGCTTCAAGATTTTTCATCATCCGCTCAAGAACTAAATTTATATCCTTCACCTTCTCACACATGAGCTAGTTACCCATGATAACCAAACTATTGAAACTTGAGTGTGTGTTGCATCAAACATAATCCTTAGTTATACATGAGGATTCGACTATCTACCATATTTGAACATTTGAAACTAGAATTCATGGAATATAAACTATTTGCTATAGACACACCTAGAGTCATTAACCTTGTCTAGGGCAACTCTATTACAACTCGTATGCTATACTTGATACTTGATTGCTTACATGTACATATTATCAATTTGCAATTCATGTGTGTAATAATTGGTACACTTAATCAAACAACTGATAGAGGATGAAGTACTTGCTCAACAGTTAGTAGAGTACCAAATAACCTACTCAACGATTGGTAGAGGTCATCATGCCTGCTCAACAGTCGGTAGAGGCCCTACAACCTGCTCAACGACTGTAGAGGCAATCGCACCTGCTCAACAATCGGTAGAGGTTCTTACTCACTGACTGGTAGAGGTCTTTTTCCTGCTCAACAGTTGGACTTATTTTTGGATACATTGTATACGATTCAATCACAAGGCTATTTTGCATTACTTACATGTGTGTTTAGAGTCATAGAAGGACACAAAACCCTAATGTAAGGTAAATTGGTGATTGCGGTCCGGAACGTAATCATGAATTTACAGGTACGTTAAGGTAGTGTGAAATTCTATCAAGGTTTTTCGGTAGCTAACCAATTATAAACTTTAGTTACTTGGTAGTTCATTTGGTTTTCCTGTAGTCAATCAACTCATGCATTTCTTTTAAGACTCCTAAAACTTAAGTTTGGTGTTTTGTTAGATTCTTATTCTCCTTGCTATTTCAGACGAACCTAATCCAACTCTTAAAACTCACACATATCAACCCTGTTGTCCAAATTATTCGAAACATGTTATTCTATTACCTATACATTCATGTCATGCCTTAACCCAAAATTTTCAAACCACAGTTGCCCTAATTTCTATCAATCATCGTCAACCTTGTGTTTTTAATAACTTCGGGACGAAGTTTCCTAAAGTAGGGTAGACTGTAACATCACATAATTTCTCAAATTTATTTTTAATAAAAATTCAACTTATTCATTTTAAATTTCATTATCATTACTATTATTATACTTACTACAATTGTCATTTTCATTATTATAAAACTATACAAAACAATTCGTAATTGATATGTGCCACTCAACTCATGATTTCATTTTGAACATGGATGGCTTAATTAGTGCTTTGCATCATTTATCTTTTACTTAGAGTCAAATCTTTTATTTTTATTTAGAGTCAAACTTAATTTATTTAGAGTCTAACTCAATTATGGTAGTGAGTGTTATGTTCCAATAATTTAGCCTCTAGCCTTCATTGTAGTTGTTACTTGTAGACCTATAAATACTCTTTGCTTTGAGAAGAAATATATGCAAAAAAAAAAATTTAGTCTAATACTCTCTCTAAATTTCTATTCTAGTTTCTTTTCACTATCTTGTCACTATTGACCCGACACCGTCCGATCCAAATTTCCGATTAGAATTCATGTTTCCGGGGAACTCGAAACATGAAGGCTAGAGGCTTTCATAGAGCTCAAGACAGTTCCGGAGCCAACGTGCTTGTTTTTCTGTAGACGCATTTTTTTTTTTGGGGTTTTATTTTTCTTCAGAGAGGTGCAAGCTTAACTCCTTGATTATTGTTGAATACTTCCAAGTCCAATCAAGGTGAGTTTTACATAGCCCCTTTTCTATTTCACTATTTTGGGGTGAAACATGTTACAACATTCTATCTACAATTCAATCATAAGTGTCTATGTGTTATTCTATGTTGCATTATGTCTTAAACATGACTAGGGTAAGCACATTATTCTAGCATAATCATTAACATTGATCAGCCGACGGTATACAATGATAGATCTATTGGACTGACAATCCCACCCGGATACGTGCCTCCTACAAAGGTAGCGTGGGTGATTGTTATCGCATAACATATTCGAGTGAACCATGAGCATATGGGATGTACCACATTATAACAGTCACAAGGGTTGATTATGCACTCGATTTAGTTCTAGTATGTTTTCACATATGGACTAGACTTGCCATGACACTTGAATTGTAAAAGCTTTATTCAATTATCAAAACTATGTAATTCTCACCAACTTTTGTTGACCCAAAATATTTTCAAACTTAACATGTTTCAGGTTATAGCTTGCTTGGAGTTTAGAGTTAATGCTTGAAGATGCATATTTAGTAATTCTCATTTAATGTACAAATTCTTGTAGAACAATTGTGTGTAATGTATTTAAATCAATTATTGAAATTTATTATTTACCATGAGCTACTGAACAATCATCAATACGTGACATCCCGATGTTTCCGCCATCGGTTGGGGTGTTACACAAGTACTGGAGAACAAATGCATCAGAAGTTCTGAAGTTCAAACCACACAGTTCACTGAAGAACTACTGAAGACAAACTACTCATCAGTAGTTTGTCATTCATCAGCACTTGTTCAATAATCTTTCCACCGCCTTATGTTTCAGTAGTTTATTAGTTTATTATTACTTTAACTTTTTGTACGAGTTCCAAGATTGCAACTTGTTGCAACTTGTTTCTGAACTTGCTTTTTGGCAAGGTTCATGTATATGTAAAGTCTATAAATAGATGGGTTCATCTCTCTGTTTTAGACATTGATTTTTAATACAGAAATCCTTCAAAGCTTATCACTGTTATTTCCATTTCATTTACTGAGAATCTGTTTAAGTATTCATTCTCATTCAATACTTAGATTCTCATTAAATACTTGTCTTTAGTTTTATCAAACATCCAGGGGGAGTAATAACTCCTGTTGATAAGTGTAGCTTTAACTTAAAACATTCCGTTGTGCTAAAACTGATAAAGAACTTGCTAAACACTTAAAGTGTTCACTAGCAAGTTCATACAAAGAGCAATACTGATCCAACAATTGGTATCAGAGCATTGGTTTATCTGATCACATATCAATCTAACACATTGAGAATCAGACACAGGCTCTTATTGATATTCAATAAAGGATTAAAAGTTCACTTTTATCAACATCCATCACTTTAAGAGATATTTGACAAATCAATACTCTTTAAAATGGATCCTCATAATACTGGATCTGCCAATAAACCTGCTATGCTAGTAAGAAATGAATACAATATCTGGCAAAGGAGAATGGCACATACATTATCACAGACCAACACCGGTTGCTGGAAATCTGTGATATATGGTCCTCACAAACCATTAAATATCAATCTTGAAACTAAAGAAGAAATACCAAAAGACCCAAAAGACTATACAGATGATGATTTCCTAAAACTTGAGCTTGATGCTAAAGCTTTCTCTATGTTGGCAATGGCACTCCCAAATGAAATCTACTCTGGCCTATTACATTGTGATAGTGCCAAAGAGCTTTGGGACTGCCTTAAAGAACAGTTTGGAGGAACTGAAGAGGTGATTGCCAACACCAGAGAAATCCTGGCTCAACAAAATGAAACCTTTGCTCACATTAATGGGGAAACTTTAACACAACAATTTGAAAGATTCTCCTCATTAATATCTGAGCTAAAATTAAATGGTCAGACCTACACGACTGTATCTCTGCTTCATAGATTTTTAAGGTCTTTACCTGAAAAATGGGAAACATACTCTATAGTCTTAAGATCTTCACCAGACTTTAGCTCCCTCACTCTTACAAAACTACATGGGAGATTACTTACTTTTGAAAGAGAAATTGATCAAAAGAAAAAGTTACAAAGTTCTGATAAAACTGCTGATGACTATCTACCAGGTAGTACAGCACTATTAGGACAAGACTCACCAACTTGTTCAAATAGTTTTGGATCTTTTGACCATATTGACATAACTGCTGGGATCTCATCTGAAAGATCATTCCCAGGTTATGACAATAATGATTTTAGTCAAACTGCTGATAACATGTGTTTTATCATGGATGATTTAAAAAAATTCAGCAGTGATGACTTGGAAGAAATGGATATTCTACACCAACTGGCCATGTTGAGTATAAAAACAAACAAATTTTACAAAAGGTCAGGAAGGAAATTTCCAGGACTCAATAGTTCCACAAAAATTGGTTTTGACAAATCTAAACTTAGATGTCACAAGTGTCAAAAGTTGGGACACTTTGCTAGAGAGTGTAGAAGCTCTAGCTTTAACCAATCTCAGTCTGGAAATAATTTTAACCCCAGTTATAACAGGAATAATGGAACACAGGGGAGTGCACATTTTGTACAGGCACAAGCTCCACAACACCAATATGTGCCACAAGTACAATATGTACAGATGCCTGCTCAACAGATGCAAAGCCAATAATCAATCCCTCCCTTTCTAGCTGCTCAACAACCTCCACAGACTCAGCAACCCTCAGAACAAAGTTTATTTACTTCAGGGTATGTTGACTGGAGCAGTCTTCCTTTTGACACTACTGAGTGTAACCCTGATGCAGACAACAAGATGTTTGACATCAACTGGGGAGAGCCTGACAATGGCCGAAAGAACTTTGCCTTGATGGCATTTGAGGGATGCACCTCAAAATCTGCCTTGTCACAGGTATCAAAAGAATCTTTGACAAAAACTTTGTTCAACTTCTTGTAAAGAATCTTTTGCTCTCATAAGAGAGACTAATGTGCACTTACAAGGTAAAGCAAATGACTCTGAGAGAAAATTCACTCAGATGAAATGTGATTTAGAAAGAAAACTTGCTGCAAAAACAAAAGAAAATTCTAAATTAACTAACAATGCTATTGAAACCCAAGCACAACTTAAAATCATGATAGATGACCTAGGAAATGTCAGAAAAGAGCTTGCTGACACCAAGGTCACTTGTGAAAAATGGGTAGAATCTTGTAAGGGGTACCAATTATTGCTAAACAAACAAAGTGCTTCAAATGTTAGGTTTGGCATAGGGTACAATCACACTGAAACACCAACAGATTTTTCCCCCAAAACTACTGAAGATGGGAGAAAAATTGTTTAAGGTGAAACTTCTGAATAGAAAGAAGGCACATCTTTCCATGAAAACTTTCTAATAACTCACAAAGAAAGTTCTTCAGAAGTACTGATAAAATATGACTTTAAGCCAACAGTAGTTTCATCTACATTAGGAGTTGAGAACCTGAAAACTACTGATGACCTAAAACCAATCAAAAACAGTCAGAAACTTGTCTTTAAAAGAAAAGACAAAAGAATGTGAAATCTGTGGTCTGTTCAACCACAAGACAGAATTTTGCAGATACAGAAAAGGTATTCAGTACAACAAGAAAATTCAACAACTGGTTGTGGGAAAACAAATCAGAAATGATTATGAAGAAACTTTTCATCCCAACAAACAACAACCAGAAAACACCTTTTCTCAGAAAAAGACAAAATCTCAACAAAAATCTTTTTCTCAAAATTCTCTTTCAGTAGTTAGACCTAAATCATCAGCAGTTTCACAAACTGCTGAGATTAAAGATCTCATGAACATGGTACAACTACTGATGACCAAAGTTGATGGTGGTCCTCAAAAGGATACCACCATTGCTCTTAATGAAAAATCCATTGCCAAAAAGACATGGATTCCTCAATTGGTCAAGAACAAACTGTAAATGTTCTCAAGAGCAAACCCAAAGCCAAACTGGCTTGGGTCCCCAAATCTAACTAATTTGCTATTTTGTGCAGAGAGTTTCCAGAGGCTTAAATAGCATTTGGTATGTTGACAGTGGAGGCTCAATGCACATGACTGGATGCAGATACCTGATAAACAATATTATTAGTCAAAGAGAAGGATATGTATCCTTTGGGAACAATGCTAAGGGATATGTGCTAGGACATGGCAATGTCTCCTCTGGCAAAATACAGTTTGACAAGGTCAATCTGGTTGAAAACCTTGAGTACAACTTGCTAAGTGTGTCTCAAATGTGTGATAAAGGATATTCTTCCTTTTTCACAAAGACAGCATGCAAGATCATATCACCAGAAGGCCAGAAGTTGATAGAGAAGATCATTGAAGATCATACTTTGTTGATAGCCAAAAGATGTGGCAATGTCTATGCAGTGGACATTGAAAAGGACAAAGTACTGAACAACACTGCCTGTTTCTTCTCAATGGCATCAACTTCAGAGACTGATCTCTGGCACAGGAGACTTGGCCATGTGAATTTTAAAACCATAAATAAAGTCACAAAAATGGGCTTGGTCAGAGGTCTACCTTTGAAAGTATACTAGTGTCAAGAACACTGTGTATCCTGTTTGAAGGGAAAACAGCATAAGTCCTCCTATAAGTCTATTGAAGAATCAAAAACAACTGCATGTCTTCAACTACTCCATATGGACTTATTTGGGCCTGTAAAAATCATGAGCCTTGGTAAGAAGAAGTATTGCCTGGTCATCATTGATGACTATTCAAGATTCACATGGGTATTCTTCTTATTTTCCAAGGATGAGGCTGTCAAAGCCATTAGAAGTGACAATGGGACAGAGTTCAGGAACAAAACTCTGGATGAATTCTGTTTGTCTAAAGGGTTTATTAGACAATTCAGTGTTCCCAGAACTCCTGAACAAAATGGTGTAGTAGAAAGGAAGAACAGAACCTTAATTGAAGGAGCAAGAACTATGTTAGCTGATTCAGGCCTACCATTGTATTTCTGGGCTAAAGCAGTTAACACTGCATGTTATGTTCAAAATAGAGTCCTTGTCAAGAAGAGACACTCCAAGACTGCCTATGAAGTTCTTCATGGCATAAAGCCCCTTATCTCCTTTTTCAGGGATTTTGGATGTCAATGTTTCATTCTAAACATTAAAGACTCTATTTCAAAGTTTGCTGCCAAAGTTGATTCAGGTTATTTTCTTGGTTATTCTTCCACTAGAAAAGCCTACAAGGTTTTTAATTCAAGAACCAAGATAGTAGAAGAAACACTGAATGTCAAGTTCAATGAGTCAAAACACACTCTTATTCCAGCACATCCTGCTGAACTTATGGTGATCAGAGGTTTAATGATGAGGATCCAACACCATGGACTCCTCAAACAGTCATTAAGTCAACTTCCAAACCATCAGAAGTTTCACAAACTTCTGATTCAACAACTGCTGATGTACAAACTCAAACATCTGCTTCAGCACCTACAACTACTGAAGACACTGAAACTGCTGAACCAGACATTATAAACCTCAGTGGTTTGTTTGATGAAGTACAAGAGCCACCTACACCTGTCAGTGGTTTACAACAACTGATTGAACACAAAGATCATCCACTTGAACAAATCATGGGTGATATTGCATCAGGTGTTCTTACAAGAAACCAGCTTTCCAACTTTTGCTTCATCTCAGCATTCATTTCTCAGTTGGAACCTAAGAAGTACCAAGAAGCCCTCAAAGACAACAATTGGGTGGAAGCTATGCAAGATGAGTTACTTCAGTTCAAGAAGCAACAGGTTTGGGAAATCTGTCCCTTACCACCAAACAAGCAACCAATTGGCATAAGATGGGTTTTTAAGAACAAACAAGATGAGGCTGGTATGATTATAAAGAACAAGGAAAGACTGGTAGTACAAGGTTACTCTCAATAAGAAGGAATTGATTATGATGAAACCTTTGCTCCAGTTGCAAGGCTTGAAGCTATCAGGTTATTTCTGGCCTATGCCATTTCCAACAAAATCAAAGTTTTTCAAATGGACGTTAAAAGTGCATTTTTGTATGGAAAAATAAAAGAGGAAGTGTATGTCTGTCAGCCACCTGGGTTTGAGGATCCTTCTCATCCTGAGTGGGTGTACAAGCTAGACAAAGCTCTTTATGGGCTCAAACAGGCTCCAAGAGCCTGGTATGAAACACTTTCAAACTTTTTGCTCAAAAATAACTTCACAAAAGGCTCCATTGATAAAACTCTTTTCATAAAACATGTTGGAAATCATGTCTTATTTGTTCAAATATATGTTGATGATATCATATTTGGTTTAACAAACACAAAACTATGTGATGAATTTAAGAAACTCATGCAATCAAAATTTGAGATGAGTACAATGGGAGAACTGCAGCACTTTCTGGGACTGCAGATTAAACAACAAACAAATGAAACTTTTATACATCAATCAAAATATGTTAAAGAATTATTGAACAAATTTTCTTTAGAAGACTGTAAATCATGTTCCACTCCAATGACACCAACCACACAAGTTGAACCAGATGATCAAGGAAAACAGGTTGATCAAACCATGTATAGATGTATGATAGGTTCCCTTTTATACCTAACTTCTTCTAGACCAGATATTATGTTTTCAACATGTGTCTATGCTAGATATCAATCAGCTCCTAGGGAATCACACCTAATTGCAGTCAAAAGAATCTTCAGATATCTGAAAGGAACTCCAACACTTGGAATTTGGTATCCTGCTTCAAGCAATACCAAGTTATCAGCTTTTTCAGATAGTGACTATGCAGGGTGTAAAATGTCAAGAAAATCAACATCTAGTGGTTGTCAATTCTTAGGAAACTATCTAGTGTCCTGGCAATCAAAGAAACAAGCATCTGTTGCAACTTCAACTGCTGAAGCTGAATACATTGCAGCTGCAAGTTGTACATCATAGATACAATGGCACCAGTATCAACTTCTTGATTATGGAATCAAAGAGACCAAGACACCATTGCTTGTAGACAGTAAATCTGCCATTAGCATCATTCAAAATCCTGTTCAGTTTTCAAAAACTAAACATATTGAAATCAGGTATCATTTCATAAGAGATTGCTATGAAAAAGGCAAGATTGAAGTGAAACATGTAGCAACAGCTAATCAAATAGCTGACATATTCACTAAACCCCTTGACACATCAACATTTCAGAAGTTAGTATCCATGCTTGGGATGCTAAATTTGTAAGTGTTTCTTTTTATTTTTCTGCACATATTTTCATTTTTCACTTACATCTGTTTTTAAGTCTGAAAACTTCTAAAAAACAAAAAGAGAGAATGATGAACAAAACATCAATATGGGAATATTTTCTGAAAAATGATTAACTTCTGATAAAATAACCTTCAGAAGTTATGAATAAAGTATTTATAAAACATTCTCATCAGTTGTTAACAACTACTGAAGAGAAAGTGGGAACTACTGATGATAATTGTTCTTCATCAGCAGTTTGGTCAAAAAGGGTAAATCAGACTTTTCCCACATCAGAAATTTGACCTATGTGGTTATAAACTTCTGATAAATACCTTTTCCAACACTTATCCTTTCAAAAAGCAAAAATTCCCTCCATCTCTCTCACAAAACACTCTCAAGACCTAAACCTGCAAAAGCACTGTTCGTCCCACACACCACACATAAACCACATGGCTCTAATACTGAAACAGGGACACAATCAAAGAGGCTACTTCGAAAAACTTGAAGCCTGGTCCCAATACGACGAAATCATTGATTTGGTCGTCAAATCCCAATACTTCACCGCCCTCACCATCGACCCTCCAATCCATACTGAAACTCTAAATGAGTTTTGGGCAAACGCAGAGACAGTGACAGTGAACGACAAAGTTATCTCCCTCAACTCAACCATCCAAGGGACAAGAATGGCAATCACACCGGCTACTTTGGCGATTAGGCTGGGTTTGGATGATGTAAACGCCCCAGACCAATTTCCAAACTCTGAGATTCACTTAAACATGACAGAGTGTGGTTACCAAGGTACTCTCTCACATGCTACAATTTTTAAGAAATATTTTGAACCAAAGTATAAACTGCTGTTTCATTATATTATTATGTGTTTGAGTCCAAAAACTGGATCTTATGATCAGATGCCCTCAACTTTTCAACCTATTTTTCATTCCATAGTGAATGAAACAAAATTCAGGGCATCATCACTTTTCTTTAATGAGTTGGTGTTACATCATCTCAATACTAAAAAGAAGTTTTGTTGTACCCAAGATTTATTATGCAATGCATAATAAAAGAACTTGGAGAAAGAGGTGCTTGTGGGTAAAACTACAACTTTAAACCCTTTGTCCTCACAAGCATACTCAAGGCACAACAAACCGGCTGCCTGGCCGAAGATGACCAAGGGGAACCAGAAACAGTCCCCATGGAACCATCATCTTCCAAACCATCACCCCCAAAAGCCAAGAAACCCAAGCAACAAAAACAAAACCCCACCAACCCAAAAAGAAAGGCAGTTCAGGAGGTTGAGATGCTTGAACTTGCTAATGTGCAATCTGCACTTGATAAAGATGTAACTGAAGCATCCTCTCAGTCTCATCCATCTCAAACCCCACCAAGAGCACCAATAACAATCCTTTTCAAAAGAAAGAAATTCAAGAAAACAATCCCAATAGACCCTTCTTTTGAAACTACTGAACCAGCACCCCAAACTTCTGAACCAGAAATTGAAATTGCCAAGCTTCTCTCTGGGCTAAAAGAGAGAATCCCATCCGAACATGTCAGTCCCCAACAACCACATCAAACAGGGGACAAAGCTTCAGAACTTGACATGGATGTGGACACTCAAAGCCCTAACCCAAGAGATGAGGATGAACCAGGTTCTCTAAGCCCAAACTTAGAAACTCTAGGTACATTTGAGGCTGCTATTACTCACATACCACCCAGTAGTGGATCTGAGGAAAGAAGTAACATTGCTAAGACCTCATTTGTGGCAACTACTGATGTAGGCTTAATGCCTGAGGTAGGAAATCCTCTGAACCAAGAAAAAGAGGTACATGAGACAACTGAGTTGGGCTCAGCTCATGATGTAACTGATACTTTCCTCATTGAGGATGTAATCAGGGATTCAGATGATTCCATTGATTTGGATGATGATTCACAACCAAACATTGAATTGACGGCTGCTAGTGAAGGTCCTGCACCTGGTGTATCTAAGCTCAAAGAGTTGGTCACACCAGATCAGGTTAAAGTCCACTTGATCCCTGATTCCCCTAAATTGGCATCTTCTGTACAACAAGAAGATCACCCCAAAACACACCCCTCACTACAAATGCCTACCCAATTCCCTGGGTCAACAAGCATAGACTTGAACCAACTATGCAGCCCAGATGGTCCCTTATACCATATGATGAACACACTTATAACCAATCACTTCAGAACCTACACAGTTGCTTTGGATCTGTCAGTCAAGAACCAATTTGAAGTGATCAAGACAAAAATGAACGATTTGTCCAACAAAATTGACCACAATTCAAAACAGATCGCCATTCTCACTGGTACTTTCTCTCAACCTTCCAAACTCAAACTTGATGAATCCAAAAAGGGGGAGAAAACTAAGGAACCAAGGGAGTCATTCGAAGCCAGAATAAGAGCAAGAGTGGCTCTCCAAGAAAGAGAACTCAAAGACAAAGCCAGAAGACAAAAACTGGCTCAACAATTTGGTGTCTCTGAACAATAAATTGAAGAAGCTGAAACATCCCAAGGCCATAATGAAGAAACTTCTGGTGGTGATGAAAGTTCTGATGATGACTCAGAAAGTACTGAAGACAATCCTTCAGTAGTTGACAAACCTTCAGTAGTTGTCAACACATCAGAAGTTAACACTTCCAATATACAACCAACAGTACAGCCTTCCAAACCAATTGAACAAACTCAACCAACTCATGTTCCAAGGCCTACAATTACCACTACCACAATGACTGTACTAAACCCTTCTCCAATCTCTGAATCAAAGGAACTTCTTGAGAAGAGTTTAGTTGCAGCCCAAAGAAAAGCCATGGAAGATCAGGTATGGAATACTTTGGAAGCAAGGGATGACTTAAGCTTCAATGAAAAATTACAGGCTTATGGAGCAGAGTTACAAAGGCAGGCTAACCTTGAAAAAATTGTTGAAGAAGACAAAAGACAACAACTGGTGTCTTACATTACAAAGAACAGCAAGACTAAAGCCTTTTCACTGAAAGGACTCTCCATGGATGAGCTGACAAGAAGAGCTCAACTTGTTGCAGACAAACTTGCAACAAATAAAGATGGAAAAGCCAAGAGAGCTGAGATGATTGAAGAACTGGTAGCAAATAACTATGGTTCAAAAGCCTCTGTGTCAAGATGGAAAGAAGAAAGACTACTAGACACATACAAGAAGTACAAGGCTGCCAAGGCTGCTAATCCAGAGAAGTTCAAAACTTCTGAAGTATCAACTTCAGTAGTTAGAACTTCTGGTGTTACAAGACCTGCTACCAAGAAAAAGAAGACAGAGGACAATACAAAGACTGACTTCAAGATGGTACTACTAGAAGCAAACACAGTAGTCCATTCAGACTTTGATATTGAAGAAAAGCCTCTATTAACACAGTTCAGGGATCCTTCTACATTTGCCTACCAAATCCAGAAGACCATCAAAGACAAACTGCACACTAAGGTAGTTACTGAACATCACTTACCAACTTTCCAACTACCTGATGTGATGCAACAACAAGAAAGAAGTGAATCCCACCTGAGAGTCACTGAAATTGAAAACATCCAACACTCAGGAACTTCCCAAGGGACCAGCATGGTTCCCTATACTTCAGACTTTGACAAGTATAAACTGTTGATCACCAGATGGTCCTTTACTGATGACAACTCAGCATTGGTGACAAGAAGAGATCTTACAAGCAAGGCCTACAAGTCAATGAATGAACTGAAGAAACTATCAACACAGGACTTGCTTACAATTCAACATCTGGAACCTCAAAAGGGATCTCTCACTGATGAACAGCTTAATCAATTGAAGAATTCCATGTTCAAGGAGATATGGAAGATTGTGAATGACAGAAGAAAACAATAAAGAATTAGAAAAGGTTTTGGCTTCATCAAGCTAGGGGGAGATTGTTAGGACAAAGAGGATTGGTGAAACCACTTTTGGAAACCTAAGTCTAATTCACTTCTGTCAAAAATATTCTAAGTATAGAACTACTGAAGAAAGAAGACAAAAGTACTGAAGAAGGATTCTACAAGTACTGAAAAACAAATGCATCAGAAGTTCTGAAGTTCAAACCAGACAGTTCACTGAAGAACTACTGAAGACAAACTACTCATCAGTAGTTTGTCATTCATCAGCACTTGTTCAAGAATCTTTCCACCACCTTATGTTTCAGTAGTTTATTAGTTTAGTATTACTTTAACTTTTTGTACGAGTTCCAAGATTGCAACTTGTTGCAACTTGTTTCTGAACTTGCTTTTTGGCAAGGTTCATGTATATGTAAAGTCTATAAATAGATGGGTTCATCCCTCTGTTTTAGACATTGATTTTTAATACAGAAATCCTTCAAAGCTTATCACTGTTATTTCCATTTCATTTACTGAGAATCTGTTTAAGTATTCATTCTCATTCAATACTTAGATTCTCATTAAATACTTGTCTTTAGTTTTATCAAACATCCAGGGGGAGTAATAACTCCTGTTGATAAGTGTAGCTTTAACTTAAAACATTCCGCTATGCTAAAACTGATAAAGAACTTGCTAAACACTTAAAGTGTTCACTAGGAAGTTCATACAAAGAGCAATACTGATCCAACAAAATGAGTGGTGGTACCTATATGTTACGTTGAATATCTGATCGGTCAGTATGGAATCTTTCTAGCAGGGGTCTTATCAGGCTACAGGTCAGACTAATTGGATTGCGCGTGATGTACTTGGTCAAGATGACATCCCTGGGTACTGATGCTACGTGACTGCAGTGCATTACATTGTCGACTTCACATTGGCATAACTAGGTGATCTAGTTGTAATTCAGCTGGCCAGTTGAATTCGCAAATGATATACGTGGTCTAGCTGACTTCCTGCGTATTGATGTTGAGGGTTCGTAGTGCATTACTTGGTCGGTTCACGAAGGATATTGTATTTCTACTCAATGCAATAGTGCATGTATTGAGGGGGAGACCTATGATATTGACTGTTGATGTGCAAGAGATTTGTGGATTCGCTAGCAACGTCCAAGGGGGAGATTGTTGATGCACTTTCTGTGGACGTCACTGTCGAATAGACTAGGGTTGAGTCTTGTATGGTATTACATGAGATTGTGGTGATCCATAAGGGCATTTTATGGATCTGATGCATTTGTTAATAATAGACCAAAACATAAATCATTGGTTCGAACTTTATGAAGGTCGAACCTGCAGGTTCGACCATATTAAAGGGGCGAACGTGGCTTGTGGTTTTGGACTATAAATAGCAATCTCATGTGTTGATTTTCATTTTTAAGATTTTGAGTTTGTGCTTAGAATGCTCTCAAGGGGGAGGTCATGCCCGACCTTCCCCCCCCCCCCCCCCCCCCCCCGAGATAGATGTTTATCCTACTGATGACAGTGTCTGTAACCGTTTCTGATGTAATACGAATCTGTGATGACATTGTTTTCGTATATTTCTGTCTCGTCTCGAATCTTCCGTCTGAAACCGAGTTGTTTTCGCTTAATCGATCCTTGAATTCGGTTTTTACCCTGATTCTCAATCATCGGAACAAGCTGTGTAATTTTGAAACCCTAGGTATCAACCATGCAATATCTACAAACTACATGAACCAATCAAGCAATTGACCCTTAAAATGGTTTAGTAAAACCTTTAGCAAAAATCCATGATAAATAATCCATTAAGAGGTCTGATTGGTTAAGAGACTTTGAACTAGTAAGAGGCCGAACTATTTAGTGGTGGAGGAAGTGGTGAGTGAATAGTCACTTTAGAGTTAAGAACACATGTCAATGGATAAAATTCAAATCGAAGTTTAAAAGAGCTTAAGACCAAGATCGAGATTTTATTAAGTCTAAATAATGATATGTTCATGTCATTGGTCATTAGTTACTCTTAACTAGAACTAGTATTAGTCAATGATGGGCAATTATGATCAATATGGGTAAGGGATGGTCGCATTTAGGAGTAGTTTTAATCAGTTAGGCCTAACTTCTTACAAAATCAACAATGTATTTTTTTCTACATGATCAAAAACCTAACTAAAAAATCGTTTTTTTTTTTCATTTTTTGTATAGCACTATGGTATCTATATATCTATACTTACTATTATATAATTCATCCTAGATGGACAAGAAGGTAATTTCACAAACATTTTAAGATGGCATATCAAGAGACTCTTCACAAAAGTGTAATCTTTGGTCATTTTTTTTCCATTTATGCCCTTATGTACAATATGTAATGCACATTGTATATGTGTACTACACACTTTTTATTCTCCCACGTGCAACCCCTTTCATAAATTTCATTAAACCACAATTTAAAACCCACTAGCTTGTCCTTTTACGGAACTTGAGACAAATTTATATCAAAACATAATTAATCAAATTCTATTAATAACTTCAGTTATGTTTTAATGTAACAGTATATATGTTACAAGCTCTAATATTTTGTTTATTTATGTTTTAGTTCTCACAAAAAGAAACAAAAATGTTATGTACGTGATACCATCAATGTGTGTTGTTTTAATTATTATATGATGTTAATAGATTATCGATATGACGAGTATAAAATAATTTTGATGATGTTTAAATCACTTCCATTCATACAAGTAAAAAGAGGTAAATTAATTACTTAAAATTAGTGAGTATTAGAATTTAACATATTTAAGATACAAGTTTTTTTAAAACAAATGGCAGTCGATAAGTTGGTAGCACCAACCTAAGTTCACAAGCACATACTGCGTCCTCCCTCAAACAGGCTTAAGACGCGTCTTTAGAGATTCTTTAAGACGCCAGTTTTTTGTTACAGCTTAGAAAGTTTTAATTCCTGATTTAATGGGCAATTAAAGGTGATAAATTTAACAAATCAAGTACTGTCGGTTACGTTGATGGTTTCTTTTTTTTGAACAGTATGTTCTTTATATATAGACTCAACTCTTAAGAACTGAACAACCTCTGTGCTACAAATTGAACAGCCTCAAGAATCGATTGGATGAAGATATCAGGTCCCCTTCTTCCTCCCTCTAATTTGGTATCCATTTTGTTTGATTTTTGATGATGTTAATTAATTTTAATTGCTCTGGAACTCCTTTGGATCTTCATGTTTAAATGCTATATGTTAGGGTGTTTTACAAGGTTTTGTGCATCGTGTTGCTGTATAAATATAATTTCTATGTTGTAGTGTTTAAAAGCTTAAGGTTTGATAAATGCACACCAGTTGCTTGATGGAATGCTTAAATCAAACTGAGAGATTTGGTGTCGTGGAACTCGATGGTTGATGGGTGACGGGTGGTTCAATGAACACCCTTTAATAGTGTTAAAATGCTTATTTTATCCACATTTATTTGTGATATTGCTTGGAATTGGGTGACTATGGTTGCTTTGGTTGTAGGTGTAATAAGGAGCTAAAAACGACGAAATACGGGCGTTGGGAATGGACCAGAACGCATCGGAACGAGGTGGAAGGCAAGAAGAAAAAATGAAGATTTGTAAAGGGTCCACCATACCCTTACGGTAGCCACCGTAGGGTTACGGTGGCCCCAGGACACTTATTTCCACCGTACAGCAGCGTACAGGAGCCATCAGTATTTTAGATCCACCGTAACCCTACGGTAGCCACCATAAGGGTACGGTGGCCTCTGCACCAAATTGTAACTCCTTCATTAAAAGGTCACTTTATGGTGTCTTTTCAGCACTTCTTCCATTGTGAACGTTTCTAAGCATCCTAGGGGCGATTTTTGGGCTAGAACAAGGTTGGAGAACAAATATAATCCTTTGGTTATTGTCTTTGATTCATATGAACAATTATTTGAAGATTATGATGATCCATTCCATGATGCTAGGCTAGAACTCTTGATGATCATCTTTGGTGAAGTTTTTCTTAAACTCTTTTATGTTTGTTCCTTTCATTTCTAGAACGATAATTTAGTACATGTTTGCTTGATTATTGTGGTGTTTGAACAATTGCTTGTAGTAGTTAATCAATTTCTCAATTTCTAGTCTTAATCGTACGTTCTTGGTGTTGCTAACAATCGGGATATTGCGGAAAGGATTTGGGTTGGATAGTTGATTAATCGGTCATCGGGAAACAACCTCGCATTGCTATAATCCGAGTACTTTGTTCCCTTTTATCACAATAATTGTTTAAACACGAGTTATGTCTATGTAACTCTTTCTAGTGGAACTTTTGCATAAAGGTTTAAGGAAAATGGATCCAGGGATGGTCATTGATTGTTAACTTGAAGAACAAAACCCATTTCAATTCAGTAATTTAGTTTTCTTTTTATTAAGTCTAATTCCAAATCAACCAACAATCTTTGATCTTTAATTTTGTTAGTAGTTAAATATTAGTTAAATCGCAAAGTTATTAGTTTACACACATTCCACAAACTCCCTGTGTTCGATACCTTCTTGCCACTATTTATTAGTTGTAATTGGGAAATTTTACGTGTACCACGACAAGCACGTCAAATTTTGGCGCCGTTGCCGGGGAGTAGTGCGCAACGTGTGTTAAGTTAATAGTTTTGTTTGTTATTTTCGGGTTTACACGGGTTGTGTTTAGTGTGCAGGTACTTCAAGTGTATGCATACTAGAGGCTCTCACGAGTCATCACCACTTTTGTTTGATCCGGAGATTGAAAGAACATTGAGAAAGAACCGAGTTTTGATCAGAAGAAACAAAGTCATTGATTCACCTACTTCACCGTTCACACCAAGAAACATAATGCAAGACTCTCACATACCAACAACGGGTCAAACGACCTCGTCATTCATGCCTACTTCTTCACAAATTTCACCCAACACCACATTACCTAACCTTTCCACCAGTCCTGAAACACCAATCCATACCACCCAACCGAATTCCACTCAAGTTGATCCAAACCTTACCTTTAATCCATCAAACACCATACCACCATTTTCCCATTTTTTTCCCAACTACGGGTCAATCATCTTCTACCATCCCACAACCACAAGGACAAGGTTCAACAATTGTCCACACCACATCTACTTATCAACCACCTAACCAATCGGGTTTTTACTATTCATCTTTCCAAGGTGGCCAAAATTCGAGATTCAAAGAGATGTGTATGACGATGGGTATGATGATGAAGAGTTTAGTGGGTACAATGAAGAGGGTTATTATTATGGAGGAGAAGGTGCATTTGTGGGCTCTCAAGCTCAAACGGGTCAAGTAAGTCAACCACTTTTACCATTTCAAGACCCGGGAAGACTACCGGTTGGTGTGCAACATGTTAGACCGCAAGGATTGCACTTGCAACGTCCCACGCCACTCAATCAAATGCGGCCTCCGAACATGCAAGCTCAACATCAAAGGCCAAATCACCAACAACAACCACCTATGCATCCAAATCAACATCAACAACAATTTGCACCACAAGGTGCAATGCAAGGACAAATGGGTCAACCAAGAGCGCCATTGGGAGCACCTAGAAGACTCCACCGTGATGTTGTACGGGGAATTGAAGCACATTTTCGGCCTATTATCACTAATAATCCATCACCAATAGTGATTCCGCAAAATGCAAATGGAAGAACTTTTGAAGTTAGAACAACCGCACTCCAAAGTCTACCAAAATTCAAGGGGCTAGCAACGGAAGAGCCTTACTTTCATTTGAAAACTTATGATTCTATTTGCAACACTATTGGGGGTCAAGGATTTACTCCGGATGATGTCAAGTTGGTTCTCTTCCAATTTTCATTGGAAGATAAGGCAAAAAGATGGTTTCACACTCTACCATCCGCATCAATTTTCACATGGGCCGATATGCAACAAATCTTTTTGGATGAATTCTATAGTTCGCAAAAGACCAATGATGCAAGGAGGGGGTTGAGAAGCTTTCAACAACAGTCGGGAGAGATGTTTCATGAAGCATTTGAGAGGTTCAACATGATGCTACGAAATTGCCCTCACCATGGTATCCAACTGTGGGAATTGTTAAATGCTTTTCATGAAGGTTTGACATCGGAGGATGCACGGGATCTTATGTCCATCACAAATGGTACTTTTGGTACAAATTTTGAACAAGATGATTGGGCATATTTAGAGCAAATGGCAGTGACTTCGAAAAGGAAGGCCCAATCTTCAAGAAGGGCAAGACATGTGATTCAAAGACCACAGGTGCATGCGGTAGAAGGTGGTAATGTGCAGAATACTAATCAATTGTACAATGTTTGCAGCACTTGTCAAGAGATAGGCCACACGGCGGAGGTTTGTGGAGTGGGTGTGCAAGAAGCACCAAGTGAAGAAGTGAATGCTATTCAAGGGGGTGGGAGAAATTATGACATGAACTCCAACACTTACCACCCCGGGTTACGAAATCATCCCAACTTTTGATATGGGAATGCTTCTAATCAAGCCAACCCGAATTTTCAAGCTGCTCAAGGTAATTATGTGCCTCGCCAACAATACAATCAAGGGAATTATAGAGGCGGATACAATAGTGGCTACCAAGGGCAAGCTCAAACTGGTCAAAGAAATTGGGTCACGATTCGTCAAGCGGAAATGAAGTCATGGAGATGCTTAAAGCTATGCAACAAGACATGCAAAGGCGAAACCAACTTGATGAAGCACGGATACAAAAGGATGAAGTTCGTGATAAAAGCATTCAAGCATTGACAACTCAAATGGGGCAATTAGCAACTGATGTGGCGGAATTGAAGAAAGGTAAAGGCAAGCTTCCTAGCGATACTCAGGTAAATCCGTCACATGGCTCTTCACGAGGTAACAATGTTAATGTTAATCAAGTGAGTGTTTTAAGGAGTGGGAAAGAATTTAAAGTTGATTTGTCATCGGGTTTTGTCGAGGGGGTAGTCGAGGATGTCACGGGTGAGGAAAGTGAAAATGATGAAGTTACACCGGTTTTACAAAAAGAAATAAATGTTAAAAAACCGGAAGCAAGTGAGAGTGAAAAAACTGAAAATGAGCCGAATCAAGTTCCATTTCCATCGGCTCTACTTGACCCGGGTAAGAAAAATTTTATTGCATCAAGAGGTCCCCAAAAAGAAGAAATGTGGGACATGTTTAAACAAGTAAAAATAAATCTTCCTTTACTTGATGCAATAAAACAAGTACCCGCATATGCTAAATTTTTGAAAGAATTGTGTACGCAAAAGAGGCAACAAAAGAAAAAAATGCCTAAGCGGGTATGTTACCGGTCAAGTGAGTGCAGTTTTAAATGGGGAGCTTCCTCCTAAGCTTCAAGATCCGGGCACGCCATTAATAAACATTCAAGTTGGTAATTTTCAAATGGCAAAGGCGTTACTAGATCTTGGAGCCGGGGTGAGTATTTTACCGGGTGGGTTGTATGATCAATATGACTTTGGTCCATTAGCTAGGGTGGAGACAACGGTTGTTTTAGCCGATTTGTCCCATAAGTTACCCCGGGGAATGGTTCAAAATGTCATTGTGAAAATTGATGAATTTTATTACCCGGTTGACTTTTTGGTATTGGATTACTCATCCGCAGATTCAAAACAGCAACAAAATGTCATATTGGGTCGGCCATTTTTGAACACCGCGCATGCGATAATTGATTGTAGATTTGGCACGGTCGACATGACATTTGGAAACCGGAAAATGCGTTTAAATGTTTTTACTAACAATACTAATGATTCCGGTGTTGAAGAATGTTTTATGGCAGATGTCATCGAGGGATGCAACCCATGTGAGTATGAGAAAGATGGAATGGAATTGTGTGCTTGCAATTTTTCTGAACAGGTATATGCTTTTGATTTGGAGAGTGAAGAAGGAAAGCAAGATGTGTTAGCATTGAAGGAGGGTCGACCACCATGGTCCCACCATTTTGATAGTTTGCCGGTGGAAATTGATTCGGGCACCAAACCCTCATTAGAAGTACCACCAAAGTTGGAATTGAAAGACTTGCCGAGCCACTTGAAGTATGCTTTTCTAGGGGATAATGATACATTACCGGTCATTATTGCCTCTAATTTGGAGATGGCTCAAGAGCAAGCTTTGTTGGAAGTGTTGAAAGAGAACAAAGGGGCTATTGGGTGGACGATTGCCGATCTCAAAGGAATTAGTCCATCCATTGTGATGCACAAGATTATCACCAATGAAGATGCAAAGCCCACAAGAGAAGCGCAAAGAAGGTTGAATCCTAACCTAAGGGAGGTAGTTAAAAAGGAGGTAATTAAGTGGTTAGATGCGGGGATTATTTATCCAATTTCGGATAGCTCTTGGGTAAGTCCTACTCAAGTGGTACCTAAGAAGTCCGGCATTCAAGTAGTAAAAGATGAAAGTGGTGAACAAATAGCCACTCGACCCGTAACCGGGTGGCGAGTGTGTATTGACTACCGCAAATTAAATGCCGCCACTTCTAAGGATCATTTCCCACTTCCTTTTATTGACCAAATTATTGAAAAATTATCGGGTCAAAAATACTATTGTTTCTTAGATGGGTATTCGGGGTACAACCAAATTGCAATCCACCCAGATGACCAACACAAGACCACCTTCACTTGTCCCTATGGTACTTTTGCCTTTAGGCGGATGCCATTTGGCTTGTGCAATGCACCGGCTACTTTCCAACGATGTATGATGAGTATTTTCTCGGACATGGTTGGAGAGTCACTTGAAGTGTTTATGGATGATTTCTCAATATTTGGCACTAGCTTTGAATCTTGTCTCAACGAGTTACAAAAAGTTTTAAAAAGATGTGTTGAGAAAAATTTAGTGCTTAGTTGGGAGAAAAGCCATTTCATGGTGCAAGAGGGAATTGTGTTAGGTCACGTGATTTCGGAGAGAGGTATGGAGGTGGACAAGGCAAAAATTCGGGTTATTTCATCATTGCCACCACCAAAGAATGTGAAAGGGGTAAGGTCATTTTTGGGACATGCGGGTTTTTATAGACGTTTTATTAAAGGTTTTAGTGTCATTACCAAACCTTTATGTAATTTGCTTTTGAAAGATGTTCCATTTGACTTTACTAATGAATGTTTGCAAGCTTTCAATGCTTTGAAGGAACACTTGGTCAAGGCTCCTATTTTGCAACCGCCGGATTGGTCAAAGCCATTTGAGATTATGTGTGATGCAAGTGAAACTACAATTGGAGCGGTTTTGGGTCAAAGAGTTGATAAGAAGCCGGTGGTGATTTACTATGCGAGCAAAACTTTATCCGAAGCGCAACTGAATTACACCACAACCGAAAAAGAATTATTAGCGGTGGTGTATGCTTTGGATAAGTTTCGTTCGTATATTTGGGGGAGCAAAGTGGTAGTGTATTCGGACCATAGTGCGGTTCGTTACTTGATGGAAAAGAAAGATGCCAAGCCACGCTTGATTCGGTGGGTTCTATTGTTGCAAGAGTTTGATTTGGAAATTCGGGACAAGAAAGGAAGTGAAAATGTAGTGGCGGATCATTTGTCTCGAATTCCGGTGGATAAAAATGATGATTTTGGAGAAATAAATGAGAGGTTTCCCGATGAGCAATTGATGGCGACATCTACTATTCATGCACCGTGGTTTGCTCATTATGTTAACTATTTAGCCACGGGGGTCATTCCGGATCATTGGACCAAGAAACGAAGACAACAATTTATGGTCCAAGTGAAGCAATATATTTGGGATGAACCGGATCTCTTCAAGGTTGGACCCGATCAAGTGATTAGAAGATGTGTGCCCGAATCGGAGGTGAAAGATATTCTTACACATGCTCATTCATCCGCTTGTGGGGGGCATTTTAGTGGACACAAGACCGGCTACCGGGTTCTGTCATGTGGGTTCTATTGGCCCACCATATTTAAAGATGCTTGTGAATTTGCCCGGAATTGTGTAAATTGTCAAAGGATGGGAAGTATCTCCAAGAGGGATGAAATGCCTCTACAACCAATCTTGATTGTAGAAATATTCGATGTTTGGGGCATTGATTTCATGGGTCCTTTCCCAAATTCTAATGGGTTCTTGTATATCTTGGTAGCGGTTGATTATGTTTCGAAGTGGATTGAAGCAATTGCTACAAGGACTAATGATCATTCGGTGGTTTGCAAGTTTGTGCAATCCAACATTTTTGCCCGTTTTGGTATTCCTAGAGTGATCATTAGTGATGGTGGGTCACATTTTAAGAATTTCAATTTTGGGAAGTTGTTGAAGAGATATGGAGTGAATCACCGGGTTGCAACGCCGTACCATCCGCAAACGAGTGGACAAGTTGAAGTGTCCAACCGTCAAATCAAAGAAATTCTCATGAAGACGGTTCGTGTGGATAGGAAAGATTGGTCAAGTAAATTAGATGATGCTTTGTGGGCATACCGTACGGCTTACAAAACTCCGATTGGCACGACACCTTATCGGATGGTGTATGGGAAGGGTTGTCACTTGCCAATGGAGTTGGCGCATCGAGCACATTGGGCGATCACGACAGTAAATGCGGATTACGATGAGGCGGGGCGAACAAGAAAGTTGCTACTAAGTGAATTGGAGGAGATTAGAGATGAGGCTTATGAATGTGCATCGGCTTACAAAGACAAACTAAGGAAGGTTCATGATGCCAAATTGAGAAAGAAGACTTTTGAAGTAGGGCAAAGGGTGTGGTTGTACAATTCAAGATTGAAAATGTTTGCGGGCAAGTTGAAAAGTAAATGGATGGGTCCGTACATCGTTTGCAGGATTGGTAAATTTGGTGAGGTTGAAATATTAGATAAAAACACCAATAAGCAACAAACGGTGAATGGACACCGCTTGAAGCCATACTTGGATGGAAATGACATCAAGGCATTGGAGATGGATAAAGCGGGCTATTTTTTACGCCCGGTGGAAGAAGTGCAACAATGAGAGGCCCAGGTTTGGTAGTGTAAATAGTTAGCGTTTATTTTATTTTTCTTTTGTGTGTGTTCGAAACCCGTGTTTGAAACAAGTGTGGGGACGTTCGGGTCACGAAACGGTTCTAGCATTGTGTTGAGGACAACACGGGATTTTCGAGGGGGTAGGGTAATTTTCAGGTTTTCAAATTACTAGTTTTGAAAAAAAAAAAAAAAAATTTGCCCAGGTCCTACCGTACCCCTACGGTCCCACCGTAAGGGTACGGTGGAATCAAAATCCCAACGGTGAGAACACGCTGCCATACGATGGACAATTGATGGTTTTAAGCCACCGTAACCCTATGGTAGCTACCGTAAGGGTACGGTGGGGGGCTGAAAAAAAAATTATTTTTTGCTGCACGTGAAGACTGGTTAAAACCGAACAAAAACTTAATTTTTCCACTTTTTCATCTTCTTCTTCTTTTCCACAACCACACAAGAACACCCATATCCTTTTAACATTAAATCATTCATAAAACCTTCAATCCTCCACCAAATCTAGTGATTCTTGGGTCTAACTTGACTAGATTTTTGTCTAGTTTCTGATTTTGGGGAGTAAATTGGAAGAAAAACACGTTTTTGGGGCCAAATCGAAACCCTAAAAATCGCATAAATTGGGGGTTTTTCTTGTTTTCTTGATTTCTTGTGTTCTAGCATCATCCATTCAAAGGTATGTATTTCATTTGTTGATTTTTATGCTACATTGTAAGATATAGAGATTTTTGTTCTTACCTAGTTTATACCCACTTGCTTGTTAATAATGTAGTATGTAAATAGTGTTGTTTGATAATAATGTGGTAGTAGAAGTGTTGTTGAGATGAAAATTGTGAGCTTTTGGTAATGTTATGATTATAGAGGCGTCATGCCCAATTTTTGTCAAACCAAAGAAGAAGTGTATGTTCAATAACATCTACTACATGATAACAAGCAAGTGTGGGGATGTTTTTGTCATGTTGGCTAATTTGTTTTGTTTGGTTTGTTTTTGTTTCTGTGTCAGTTTGTACATTGTATAGGGAAATGGCACGCACTGGTGAAGCCGCTGGATCAAGTTCATCCACTGCCAAGGCTAAAGGAAAGCAACCTGCTCAGCAATACAAACGAAGGAAGTATGTTTCCCAAAATACTGAGTCTGATGTAGAGATGGAACAAGCACCGGAGGCGCCAAGGTTAGACCCGGCTGATAAGCCGGAATGGAAGACGGGCCCTCTGAACGCAAAACCAAGGATCTGGCAACCTACTTTATTTCATGATCAAATTAAAAAGTTGTCAGATCGGCCAGGGGCATTTATTTATGAAAGAGAGGTGAGCAGAAAAGACTTTGAACCATTCGGGGTTTTTGATAGATTTAAGGCGTTAGGTTGGGAAGCGGAACTCCACTGTTATGATCAAGAAGAGAGGAGGGTGTATTTGGATGAGGTCGAGGAATGGATGGCAACATTAAGATGTCCTAGATATGATTCACCCTCCAAGATGAAGTTAGTCGGTGAAGTAAATGGGATAGAAGTGGAAATGTCTTATGAGACGTTGCGCAGGCTTGCAAAGTTTGATAGTCTACCTGCAAAAGAATATAAAAACCCGAGCATCGACGAGTTGTTAATTAGTCCAGACAAGCATCCACGTTGGATGGAAATGTTGGATGATTTATTTTTGCCGGGTACTTATCATGATACATTGTATCGAAGGAATTTGAAGATAGAGCCCAAACTTTTGTTGAATTTTATCATTCTGAACGTGTTACCAAGACGGGCTGATAAGGAACAAGTGCGTTTTCCCGAGGTTCCTATCTTATACGCTTTGACGCACGGTGGTCCAAAATTTTCCCTTCGGTACTTGATCTTAAATCATGTTTGGATATGTAGAAATTCGGTGGAGTGGTCAATCATTCCCTATTGTCGAATAATTACTGGGTTGTTGAAGCAGCAGGGTGCGATAACTGAAGAAGATGAAGGAAGGAAAAGAAAGAAATTCAAACCTATTGATCTATCAACAATGGGGTCCGGTTGGGTTTATTCCGAGTCTGAGAGATCTCATAAACTTAAAAGTGGGGGTCAAAGGTGGAGAATGCTTAAGAAAGATGCGAGGGCACTTTTGCCCGGTGAGGAGGATGAAGCTGAGAGTGGGGGTGAAGCGCCACCAAGTGACGATGAAGAGTACGAAGACAATCCGGCTGGAGGACATTTGGATATAGGCCAGGGGAGTTCGAGTGGGACCCATGGTGGAGGGTTTTATGACTTTACCGAGAGGGCGTATGTTGATGGTTGGGCCTTTGGGGGATCGATGCAGCAGGTAATTGAAAGTCAACGTCCCCCAACCTCGGTATTTAACACTTGGTCGGGTTCGGAACGAACACTATTTGATCATCAAACAATGATGAGTGCTAGCATGGAGAGAAGGATGAAGCAGGGTTTTGATCGTCAGGAATTGTGGAACCAAGGACATGCTTATGCTCAGCAAGTGGAGATCAATCATAGATACATTGATGATCAAAATAGGAGAATGAACGATGATTGGCATGCGGGGAGACCTGTAGTCGCAAATCCACAACCGGTGGATTACGGGTCTCTACCGCCGTATGATGGAAGCATCTCCTATCCGACCCCACCAATCCACCATTCTCAATGGGTCGACCCACAGCAGCAACAACAACCCACGGATCAAGGAGGAAGCGGTGATGGAGCGTTTGGCTTTGGCGAATGGAATGATTTGTTCACTTCGGTGTTCGGGCCGCCTCAGCCGCGCTACTACTAATCAGGTCGTGCTCTTTGTACATAGCTTTATATTTTGTTTGCTTTTGTTTTCGCTTTTGCTTTTGGTTTTTGGGTGGTTGGGTGGTGTATTGAATCGTATTGAATTGTTGATGAGTTCGGGTTGTGGTAGTATGATGTGTGTTTTTGTTTAAAAATTAAAAATCTAAAAAAAATTATAAAATGAAAAAAAATCCAAAAAGAAGTTTATGGTTTGAGTATTTGAGCGTTTCTTTCCAAAAACCGCACATTGGGGACAATGTACCCCAAGTGTGGGGATGGGAGGAAATTTTTGGAGATTTTTAAAAAAAAAATTTGAGGTCAAGTGCAATGTTGTAAAAATTGGAACACCTGGATTTAACCCCCATTAGACACACCGGCAACCCTTAATACCCGTTTCTTTTTCTTGGTGAGAGTTGAAGCCACATATGTAAATAAATAAATTCTTCCTTTGTGAGAGTGGCACTAGAACTTGTGCTTGAATACAGCTTGAATCCTTAATTGGGCATGGGTGTAGAGATGATAAGGGCATTAGGTAGCCTCATCATGTGAGTGCGAGTGTGGGTTTTTGGGGGGTTGGACCTCATACATTACATATATGAGCAAGGTAGCGAGAGGGGCGGGGGTTTGGACATTTAGTTGCCCATTTTTGAGCCTTAAAGCCTATTGTTTGATGACCCTTAAACTAGCTCCTAAATTTTACCCAACTTGACCCGGTCTTTTTTTGTGTTTAGTTTATTCTTATATTAATAGTATTATTGAAGTGTTAAGTTTAGTATGTGTTAGTAGGTTTATGTAATTTGTTTGGCAAGAAAAATGAAAAAAAAATAGAAAGATGATGAAAAAAAAAAAAGAGAGAAAAATATGAAAAAATGAGAAAAAGAAAAGAAAAGAAAAAGCAAGTAAAGTTATGTTATGTGTTTGTATATAGTAGTGTTTCTTTGTTCGTATGTGTTTGTTTTGTAATAAAAAGACCGGGTAAAGTTTGCGCTACTTATATATATCCTATTCCCTACCTTCACACTTAGCCAAGTAACAACCGTTAAGTCCCTTTGATTTATATTCATGTTCATGTTAGGAGGATGATTGATTTAGGTACAAGCTTATGGTTGTGCAACCACCCGTTTGCCTTTTGTGTGTCTAGCTTATCTTTGCTAGAGCTTACTTGATACCGAGAGGAGAGATATAGTGAGGGGTGTGTTGATTGGGGTGTTGAGGATGGGTTAGTACGAGGATTGCACATTAAACTTGACTTTGAAATGATCGCTTATTCGTGAAAAGGATTTGTAATAGATTGCTTGGGACAAGCAATGGGTAAGTGTGGGGATGTGACGGGTGGTTCAACGAACACCCTTTAATAGTGTTAAAATGCTTATTTTATCCACATTTACTTGTGATATTGCTTGGAATTGGGTGACTACGGTTGCTTTGGTTGTAGGTATAATAAGGAGCTAAAAACGACGAAATACGGGCGTTGGGAATGGACCGGAACGCATCGGAACGAGGTGGAAGGCAAGAAGAAAAAATGAAGACTTGTAAAGGGTCCACCGTACCCTTACGGTAGCCACCGTAGGGTTACGGTGGCCCCAAGACACTTATTTCCACCGTACAGCAGCGTACAGGAGCCGTCAGTATTTTAGATCCACCGTACCCCTACGGTAGCCACCGTAATGGTACGGTGGCCTCTGCACCAAATTGTAACTCCTTCATTAAAAGGTCACTTTATGGTGTCTTTTCAGCACTTCTTCCATTGTGAACGTTTCTAAGCATCCTAGGGGCGATTTTTGGGCTAGAACAAGGTTGGAGAACAAATATAATCCTTTGGTTATTGTCTTTGATTCATATGAACAATTATTTGAAGATTATGATGATCCATTCCATGATGCTAGGCTAGAACTCTTGATGATCATCTTTGATGAAGTTTTTCTTAAACTCTTTTATGTTTGTTCCTTTCATTTCTAGAACGATAATTTAGTACATGTTTGCTTGATTATTGTGGTGTTTGAACAATTGCTTGTAGTAGTTAATCAATTTCTCAATTTCTAGTCTTAATCGTACGTTCTTGGTGTTGCTAACAATCGGGATATTGCGGAAAGGATTTGGGTTGGATAGTTGATTAATCGGTCATCGGGAAACAACCTCGCATTGCTATAATCCGAGTACTTTGTTCCCTTTTATCACAATAATTGTTTAAACACGAGTTATGTCTATGTAACTCTTTCTAGTGGAACTTTTGCATAAAGGTTTAAGGAAAATGGATCCAGGGATGGTCATTGCTTGTTAACTTTAAGAACAAAACCCATTTCAATTCAGTACTTTAGTTTTCTTTTTATTAAGTCTAATTCCAAATCAACCAACAATATTTGATCTTTAATTTTGTTATTAGTTAAATATTAGTTAAATCGCAAAGTTATTAGTTTACACACATTCCACAAACTCCCTGTGTTCGATACCTTCTTGCCACTATTTATTAGTTGTAATTGGGAAATTTTACGTGTACCACGACAAGCACGTCAATGGGTATGTGAAGGTTGGTGATATGGGGTTGGCTCATGGGTTGTTTGATAAGATGAGTGAGAGGAATGTGGTGTCGTGGAATGTGTTGATGAAGGGGTATTTGGATTAGAAGTGTCCGGGGAATGTGTTGAAGTTATTTAGGAGGATGGTTGGGATAGGTGGTGAGTGGAATGATACGACGGTTGTTTGTGTCGTTACGGCTTGTGGGAGGTCGTGTAGGTTGAAAGAGGGGAGGTCTGTTCATGGAGCGATGATTCGGATGTCGGTGAATGTAAGTTTGATTATTGGCACGGCTTTAATCCATATGTATTGTAAGTGTGGGAGACCGGATGTTGGTCAGGTTATTTTTTATAGAATGTCGGTTAGGAATTCAGTGTGTTGGAATGCGATGATTTCGGGGCATCGATACATGGGGACCCAAAACATGGGCTTAGGCTATTTGAAAACATTAATGTAATAATCAACATCTAAACTTTTGTAGTGTTTATGAATATTTTGTAGGTGGACTATATTCTTGGAGACAACCCAATAGCAACAAGTTATATGGTTGGTTATGGGAAAAACTACCCGCGACAAGTACATCATAGAGGTTCATCGATTGTGTTGATTAAGGTTAATCACTTAATCCTTTATTTGTGCTACATGGTATAGCTGAAAAGCAAGCAACCGAATCCTTCTAACCATGCTATTGTTGGTGGGTCGGATGCATACGACACTTTTGCTGATCAAAGTGAAAACTATCAGCAGACTGAACCTGCTACATATAACATTGCACCTCCTCTTGGAGTATTGGCTAGACTGCATGCTGGTCATAATGGTTATAACCAGCTTCTTCCTGGTACATTATTAGTTTAATATAATTTTGTTTTAATTGACATGTTTCTTAATGTTTTCAATCTTTTCTTAATCTTATAGTTAACTTGTTTTGCAGTTGAAATCCCTCGTGCTAATAGAGACCTGGCCATTTGAATTTTTACCCAATATCCATTTCATTTACGTTAATAAAAAATGAAAATGGTGAAGAAATTGCGTAGGGTGTTCCTAATCACTTGAATCGTGTACAAAAATACTTTTTTATAATCTCATCTATTACTTGCATTGTGATCTTCCCTTTCCTTATTATCACATATGCCGAATACTACACACAACCACACTTCAACAGCCAAATATCAGTTAACGGTTAAGGTTTACTCACCCCTACAACATAGTATGTATCCTCGGTCTCTCTTTCTAACATAGCACAACCACAATCTGACAACCAAATCAAAACACTCGCAACTTAGCTAACCCCGCTACAACGCGCGGGTTCCTGCTAGTATTAATAAAAAAAGCAATAAAGCTTACATGGCGCTCAATGAGGTCATCCTCCCTTTTAAGTGTGCCACGTGACATCATCCTTCTTATTTTTTTCTCCAAAAGTTTTTTTCTCTCTCATGTTTCTCTCACAATTTTTAAGGGTTAATAATTTTTATATACGAGTTTTTTTTTTTAACAAAAAAAAATTACACCAAATTAACGAGCGTTTTATTATCTTTCCAACAAGTACCATAGTGATATACAAAAAAATGAAGAAAAAAACGACTTTTTTGTGGGTTTTTGTTTATACAGGAAAAAAACACAATGTGGTCAGTTAATTCATTAATCATGTCTATGCAAGTCACTAATCATGTTCAAACAGTAAATAGGAATTTTATTTTCATCTAGAGCAGAATAGGGTTGATGTCATGTGGGTGTTTTAAGAAAACTTAACTTCTTTTCAAAAAGGGCAAAGTCGCGGGGGAGGTGCCAAAAGCTTTGATGAAAAGATGAGCAAGTCGGAAAACAAAAAGACACTTACAAGTTTTAAATTTATAATTTAAAACAATAGTTGCTCAACGTTCTAAATCCAGCACAATAGGTAAGCGTACCTATCGTGTATAGTATAGAAATGTGCAAGTACCGAGTATCGAATCGGTGGACACGATTTTTACTACTCAGCTTCCTAAAATTACTTAAAAGGCTTTTTAAAATGCGAGAAGAAAAGTAAAAAGAGAGATGAAAACCTTTTAAGAGAAATCAATAGCAAAACAATGGTGTTGCTTCGGGATGAGATGGAACCTGGTATGAAAATAGCTATCTTTATTTTATAGTGGTGTGTTCGGGTGCGCACTTGTGCTTAACTTAGAATTGCAACTTCATTTTCTAGAGGTGACTGTTTTCGCAAAACTGTACGAACAACTGTGTTCTTAATGTTATTATGAGGGTCTCCCGACCTGGTAAGCTCACCTCTCAACACTGAAAAGAAAGTGGCTCAAAACTGTGTCGACTCAACCCCGAATTACCCGCCTCCCGGAGTTGTGATATAGACATCAAATTACTCTAGACTTTTATGAATAACTTATCGGTGGCGGCAGTATAATGATGAAATAAAATAAAGACCGTTTTATTACAACACGAGTTCATCAATCCTTAACTCACATCAAAGCTTCACATAGACCATGAAACCAAGGTGCAAGATTAAGGATTGACTTATCATTAGGACCGAGTATAAAGGCCGTACCAACCCTAAATGAGAAATTGATAGTAGAGGATTAAGTCTCAAAGTGTGTGTATTTCTACCCACAAATGGACCAATCACTGCTCATGGGATTAGGTTAGCTCACAAGTGCATGGGTTTTTACACACCATGGGTACACTCATGAGTCCTCCCATTTCCTATCAAGACACTCATAAGACTAAAGACTAAGTGATTTGTTAATTAGACCATTAAACAAAGTTTAGAATAGTAAGAATTATTAAGAACACAAAACATCACTTTAAAATAAAAAATAAACTATATTAATTCACACCAAGTTTCCATCCTCACCCTAATAACACCAACAGAAATCTAGCCTAACATGGTTGATACAACAAGCTCACAAGGTTGGGTTTGTGTACAAGACATGTTGGAAGGTTGTATGAAGATTTCTAAAGGTTTTGGATGATTTTAGGGTGTTTCTCTCTCACTCAAGGTGTTTGTGGAGTGATCCCAGGCTCCAAGGGACACCTCTAAACCTCTAAGGGGCAGAAACTTCGTGGAGAAGTGTTGGTTTGCGAGTGGGAAGGGATGCTTCAAAATGTGGGGTGGAGGCCTCTATTTATAGGCATTTCAGCTCTAGCACGCCCTCGAAAATGTTCTGGCACGCACATGCTCGACAACGGGTACTGTTGCAAAGTCCTTTATGCAGAAACTGTTGGGTAGTTGCTGAGCACGCCTGTGCTCCTCTCTCTGGCACGCCCGTGCCACTCTATAAAGCTAACCGTCTTGTCAGTCTTGGTCGGTTTTTGCCTTGGAGAACACGCTGGAATAAAGCACGACCGTCCCACACTCCTGAGCACGCCCGTGCACATCCTGAAACTCTGAAATTGACCTCCTTTGACTTGGAAATGTTTACTTATTGACCTGGGAAGGTTGCACGGTCGTGCCATGTCTAGCAGGGCTTCAAAGTCTTCAAATCTTCGTCCGTTTTGTGTCGTTTTGTGCGGGTTTTCACTTCTTTCCGTCACCGGACCTCCGAACCTGCAATTATCAACAAAGAAAGATAATCCAGATAAAACAAAGATAAAAGCACGATTTAGAGTATAAAACAGGTGATAATTATACATGAAAACATATCAGATTCTCGGCACATCAAGGGTAAAACCACTACTTTAAAAAAAAAAAGTCACACCTTCAAGACCACCAGCTCAATCACGCCCTGCCAATTGTTGTTTCCGGCTTTTCTCCTCATCCAAACTACTTTTTTATATACATTTTCATTATTATTCACATGATTAAAATGTTGTTTTCTCATAATGTAGTACATTAATTTCTAGGTTACATCATAACACATATTTTAACACTTCATATTATATTTGTCTCTCCCGGAAACCTTTTGGAATATAATCTAGTGTGTGTGTGTGTGATTCTAGTAACAAGAATTAAATAAAGAAATGGAAAATCCTTATTTCTTGAAATCATACGTGTGGAATGACGACAACACGGGTAGAGTAAGCAATAAACATTAAGGTAATATTTCTTTAAATTATTTTTTTTTCTAAACAAATCTAAAGATTTATAATCCATTTCTTAAATAGAGTCTATGTGGAAAAACTAAGAGAAAACCTAATCCGCTACCCACTCTCTCTAGAATACAGATAAACACCACTACCACACTACATCGGGATGATCGGGACCTCAAGAGCACGTTCCCCTAGCAACCTCTCTATCCCACAATGTATATCCCTCGGTACTCACAAGTCGCAACCCATTCAAAATCTCAAAATCTATGTTTTTCCTCTGAGTGGTTTCGAAGAAGCCTCCGACACAAGTAGGTAAGATTCAAATTTGTTGTTATACGTTGTATGTTACATTGGAACCGAAATTGCATTACGGTTTTGTATATGCTCAATTTATTTGAGTATGGACCTGTTAATTCTTGAATTGCTTATGTAATTGGAATTTTGAGACCTAACAGTAAGACCTCTACACAACTTCTTGATTTAAAATATTATTGTGTTATTGTCCATAAAATTAATGCCTAAGATGTTGTCTCTTGTCTATTGATTTCCATAAAAATGGATGATACAAAAAGAACAAAAACTAGGCCCCCTGTTCTTCACCAGCAAACGATATCATTCCACTAAATAAGCCTAAAAGAGTTTTTTCTTTAACTAACATGTTGTTACTGATACAAGGCTGCATTACATATTTGATAGAAAAAGTCACTAGATATGTGATTAGGTTCATTACCTGCTTGTTAGTTTCTTTTTTTCTTTTCTTTTTTTAGATTGTGGTAAGAGTTCCTCTTTAATGTAGATATGTGATTAGGTTCATTACCTGCTTGTTAGGATGCCAAAAAGGGATAAATCACCAATTTATAAGAATTTATATGATATATAGAACACTGAATGTTTTCCTTATATATATAGGGTTGAGTTATTCTACAAAGGCTACAAAAAATGAAAAGGGTGAGAAGGATACAAAAAACATAATAGATCATGAAATATGACACAATGAGCCACAAAATATAACATAGTGCCAAAAAAAATATAACACAATGCTGAAGAAAAAAAGACACAATGAATTGAAAAAATGACACAATGATGAAAATAAGAAAAAGACACAATGATATAACGCATATTCTAAAAACTACAAGCTAAAACCCCAAAAAACGAAGACCTAAAAACTAACGTCGTAGGGTTCGATAAGAAAATTCCAATGCCGCTTGAATGAGTTCAATCGGAGTTCGTTTGATACCCTTCCTACGACTTCCTATTTTCCTTTCACTGTGTATTTGATCCTAACCCTATATATATATATATATATATATATATATATATATGTGTGTGTGTGTGTGTATGTATATCATATTGTAACTAAGTTGATGTAATATTAGGCACTTGTTAAAAAAGCCTAATAAATTCTACTGAATTTTGCCAAAAGGACATGCGGACTTTATTTTTGCAGAAGTATCTTACTATGCTTGAAATTAATAATGCCAGTGTTAAGAAGCAATGTATAGAAACTCACTTCGATACCTATTGGAAAGAATAAGAATTGGACGAATATTATTGATTTTTACTAGTTCTTATATAACAGTCCTTGTAAATAATAATATGTTTCTCGTGACACCCAGCATGTTCAGCTTAAACATTTTGGTAAAACATAAGTCTACCTTAGCGAAAAACATTTATAAACGGACTTAACTGGGTTAGTTAAGTCAGGTTATGTAAGGATTGTCCAGGGTTCAATGATCTGTAGGATCATTGCGAGTCGTTTTGGAATACACTAGTACTGGGTTTCGTTGTTGGTGAAATTACATGAATTGAATCAAGTATGATATGTAGATTATTAACATGCGTGTAACATAACATGATAATACGTGCTACAAAGGTGTGAACATGATTATATGTGCTTATATATGCTTAACATGTGTTAGAATTGCATGTCCATATGTTAGGATGTGTTTAAATGCATTAAAACGACAAAACTGGAAAACCTAGAAAACATGAGTCTTGGTTCGACCCATAGCATAGGGGCGAACCTGGCATGAGTCTTGGTTCGACCCAGAGTGTGGGGGCAAACATGGGATGGAAAGCAACATCAGGTTCATTCGACCGGTATGAGGTCGAATGTGGGTACCTTCGACTTGTACAAGGGGCAAATGTGGACCAATATAAATCCCACACTTTGTCATTTTTCACCATTTCACAAACCTTAGACGCCTCTAAACACTCTCAAACGATTTTAATCACTGAGGAAGGAGTTTTTACTCTCGTTTTTCATAATCTAACCTACAAACAACATCTAATCAAGAATCTAAGGTGTGTTCTTAATCCTAAACCTTTTAAAAGTATTTTGATTCGTTTTCATCTAATCCCAAATGTCCAGATCTGTTCTAAGGAAGTTTTTTTATGATTAAAAACCTTTCAAATATCTTTCTAAACAAAACCTAATCATTAAACATGGGTTTTCATATCCATAAACATATGTTCGTGATGTGTTATATGATATTATGTGTTTTTTAATGATTTGCTGCTGAACTAATGATAGAAACATGATCTAGGGCTGCTATTATTATGGGTTTATGATTGTTTAAGGTTACAATTAGATGGATGATGATATCATGACATATTGGGGATTTTGATAAATCTAGGGCTTGTTGCATGCTAGTGTTATCAATAAAACTATTGGGGGTTTTCATATACACATTGAACTGAGCATTTTAAGATGATTATGAAAGGATTTCGAAAAGTTTCCAAATTGGGTAAAGATTCCATGTATGATGTGACATTTCCATAATTTTGCCATTTTGGGAAAGTGTTAAAACGAACTGGTTTTGGGGAAAAATTGGTGGGGTTTTGTAGGGATATGTTATTCATGATTAACTGTTGTGTTTGGTGATGTTTCGTGATGTTTTCTGATGGTTTTGATGCGTTTTAAAACACTTGAAACAGGACAGGTCGAACCTGGACCACGTTCGACCAGCGGGGGGCGAACGTGGAAACCAAGAGTCGAACCTGGACTAAAAAGTGGTGAACGTGGAAAAAAGGGGCGAACGTGGAAACCAGGGGTCTAACCTGGAACAAAAGGGTCGAACGTGGAACAAAAGTGGCGAACCTGGACTTGTAAAACGCTAGTTCGACCCTATGCAACTTAAAATGAGATTTTTGATGCAAACTAAGTGTTTTATGCTTGAACCTTGTGTGTAATCTATGTATACTTGATTAGTTTGAGTAATGGGTCACCAACGGGATGTCGGGTCAGTCTAGTGTGTCGGTTTAACAGTCAAGCGTATTTTAAACATAATTAGTCATGATCTGGACAATCGGGGACTAGATAACCTTATGGTTATTAGTCGGAACACTTATGAGAACATTTTGATAGATCTCCGGTAGTTGGGATTATCAAGAGCTTGGCTTTTCTTATTTAGTCGAAGAACACAACTTAAGGTGAGTTCACGGCCCCACTTTTACTGCTTTTACTTTTGGGGGAGAAAACATGCGCTAAACTTATTTCGGTAACATATGTCATACTATGATTTAACTTTGCGTTGCTATACGATCTTTGAAAGTCCCGGGGGAAACCATGAATGTGCGGGGATGCACAACGGGGGAAATGTGGATAGCTCTATTGGGTTTGACAAGCCCCACTCGACGGCTTGGAGGGCCGGGCCGGTGCATATTGTATCGAACTTGCTAAACATTGTTGAACACTCGGGCTGAACATTGGTAACAGTCTAGTAATGGTTTTCCAATCGTAGTAGTAACAAAACATACGCCTAGCTAGCGTACTTTGGTAACATTGATATAGTAAGGAAAGGTTGGGACTTGGTAACATTTTGTAACACTTTGGTAACATTTTGAACAAACCTGTGAACTCACCAGCATTATATGTTGACATCGTTTTGGCATGTTTTTCTCAGGTCGCTAAGGTAGCACAAACGGACTAGGCGCACGAGTCTGCATTTGCGTTTAGGCATAGTATCATGTTTTGAACACGTTGGTACATGGTTTTGTACTGATTAAATGCTTCTGCTACGGTTTTATATATTATGAGAACTATGTTTTGAGTTTACGTATTTCATATAGTGTTGTTTATTGTGACCGTTTACTTGGATCCTGGCTCGTCATGCGCCTCGCGGTAAAACTCTGCAAGTGGAAATTTGAGGGTGTGGCAGATTGGTATCAGAGAAAATGGTTATAGTGAACTAGGACTGCATATAGAGTCTGGTCTATAGCTGAGTCACACGCACTAGACGGTCACATACTTTGAGTCGCTTAGTGGGTTACGTACTAACCTTATCGGGATGTCTTTATATCATCATCATACTTTTGTGTTACATCATCTACTCCTACTTGGGTTCTTGCCTACTCTTGTCTTCTTCTTCGGGATTTGAAGAGGAAGGGACTGACTAGTAGAATCTTGCACAGCAGTGTCATGTATTGGAGTGGTTTATGCATACTCTTGAGATCTGTCCAGGGTTTGGACATCTCCTCTCTATGCTCCAATAGACACACTTACTTACACATGTTCTCGTACACATATGCTTCTAGTAGCATGATACTAGGTGCCAGTATTTGGTGATTCGAGTTCGAACTGAGGGACACTTGGAGGACCATGTAGAGTAGTTTATCATTTCGGGTGCACACGAAATTATAAACTGAAATGCATGAAAATCCCAGTGGGCTTTGAGTTTGGATGTATAGTCCCGGATTTGTACCTAGGTCTAACTCTTGTAATTTCTAGTGGTTGACACTAGAGGTGAATCTGAATCTCTCGATTTTGATTGTCAGATCATGTCTGGCGCTCGTGGTGGTGGACGTGGCGGTGGTGGGCGTGGTAACATCAACATGACCCAGGAAGAACTGAACAACTTGTTGCAACAACAAGTGAATATGGCCATGGCTACTTTTCAGGCCGGGCTTAATGCTCTAGGTGGTAAGTTGATTTCTATCAACTCTTCCTCGTTCTTGGGTGTCATGTCTTTTCTCTTGTGGTTTATTCGTGTGTCATGTCTCAGGTGCTGCTATTAATCCACCTGCACCTTAGTGTTCTTATAAGAAGTTTCGGGACTGTCAGCCCCATAACTTTACTGGAACTGAGGGAGCGGTGGGACTACTCCGATGGTTGGAGAAGATTGAGTCTGTATTCTTGATATGTAATTGTCCCGTTGGGGACCGGGTTAAGTATGCTACTGCGACATTCGAGGGTCTTGCGTTGTCGTGGTGGAATGCTACTGCTCAGAACATGGGTTTGGGGGAAGCTCTTGCTATGCTTTGGGCGGATTTCGTGTAGCGTTTGAAGAGCGAGTACAGTCCTGGGGAGGAAGTTCAGAAGTTGGAACATGAGGTCTGGAACTACAAGATGATTGGGTCTGAGATAGAGGAGTACACTATGAGGCGGAACGAGCTAGCGGTGTTGTGCCCTGATTTGCCCACACCCGAGTATAGGAGGATCGAGCACTACATTTCTGGGTTGTTGCCGGAGATAGCAGGGTTGGTGGCTGCCGGGAATCTTCCCACACTTGCTGAAGTTGTCCGATCGGCTCATCGGATGACTAACTTGAAGGTGGCAGAGGGTGTTTTGCCTCCTAAGGGTACTACTGTGAAGGGTTCTGAGGGGAATAAGAGGAAGTGGGATAACGTGGGGAAGAGTTCCGTGCCAGCACCATCTCATCCGGTGAAGAAGTTTGATTCGTCTGGGTCTTCTTCGGGGCAGAAGTTGGGTGGGTATTTTGGGAAGCATCCCAAGTGTAACAAGTGTGGTTTTCATCACTCTAGGAGTTGTGATCGGGCTCGTTGTCATCGGTGCCATCAGTTGGGACATCTTGCTAAGGACTGCAGGCTGTCACTTCCATCGACTCAGGCTCCTACTGCTGCTCCTGCTCCTGTTGTTCAGGGGACTCCAGGAAAGCAGGGGTGCTACAACTGTGGTGACACGGGGCATTTCAAGCGTGATTGCCCGAAGCTGAGACAGGGCGAGAATGCGAAGGGCAGGAACGGTAACAGGAACAACGGAGGCGGCGGCAGGAATGCACGTGCTTTCGTCATTGGCTCTGCAGAGGCCAAGCAGGATCCTGACACAGTTACTGGTAAGTTCCTTCTTAATGGTCGCTATGTTTCTGTCTTGTTTGATTCTGGTGCCGATAAGAGTTTCACATCTGTGGACATTAGTCGATTGCTAGATATAGTACCCACACCTTTAGAGGCTAAGTACTTGATAGAATTGGCTGATGGTAAGAAAATCGAAGCGACACATATTCTTAGGGAATGTCGCTTGGAACTGTCGGGTTTGTCATTCCCCATTAACCTTATGTCGGTACCTTTGGGTAGTTTTGATGTTGTTCTAGGCATGGATTGGTTATCGTTGTATCATGCGGAGATCGTTTGTTTTGAGAAGGTTATTCGGATCCCTTTCCTTGATGGAGAGACTCTTTCGGTTCATGGCGAGAAGAGCGGTGCTCCGCTGAGTATCATTTCGAGTATGAAAGCCCTTAAGTATCTTCAGAAAGGTCATTCGGCCATTCTGGCACTTGTTTCTGTTTCGTCTGATGATGAGAAAAAGATCGAGGATATCCCTATGGTTCTTGATTTCCCTGATGTGTTTCCTGATGACTTACCTGGTCTACCTCCTCATCGTCAGGTTGAGTTTGGCATTGATCTTGCACCGGGTGCAGATCCTATTGCCTGAGCCCCATACTGTCTTGCACCTCCCGAGATGCAAGAGTTGTCCAGCCAGTTGCAGGAACTCTTGGAAAAGGGTTTCATCTGATCGAGTTCTTCCCCGTGGGGAGCTCCTATATTGTTTGTGAAGAAAAAGGACAGAAGTCTTCAAATGTGTATCGATTGTCGTGAGCTGAACAAAGTGACCATCAAGAATCGTTACCCTCTCCCTTGCATTGATGATCTCTTTGACCAGCTCCAGGGCTCTTATTACTATTCGAAGATTGATTTGCGATCTGGTTATCACCAGTTACGCGTTCAGGAAGCCGACGTTCCGAAGACTGCTTTTCGTACTCGTTATGGCCATTTTGAGTTCTTGGTCATGCTTTTGGTCTCACTAACGCACCGTCGGTGTTCATGGATTTGATGAACCGCATTTGCAAGCCTTACCTTGATAAATTCGTCATCGTGTTCATTGACGATATTCTGGTTTATTCCAAGAATAAGACGGATCATGAGGAACACTTTCGGTTGGTCTTGGAACTTTTGAGACGAGAGCAGTTATATGCTAAGTTCTCAAAGTGTGATTTTTGGTTATACGAAGTTCAATTCCAGCTAAGATCGAAGCTATCAAAGACTGAGAAGCACCAAAGACACCATCTGAGGTGTGGCAATTCCTAGGTCTTGCGGGTTACTATCGTCGTTTCATTGAGGGATTTTCGAAGATCGCTCAACCACTCACCTCTCTTACCCAGAAAGACCGCAAGTTTGACTGGGGAGAACTGCAGGAATCGGCATTTCAAAATGCTGAAGCTTAAACTTTGTTCTGCGCCTATTCTATCTTTACCTGAGGGTACGGATGATTTTGTTGTGTACTGTGACGCTTCTATTCGTGGTCTCGGTTGCGTGTTGATGCAACGCGAGAAGGTCATTGCCTATGCTTCTCGTCAACTTAAGGTTCACGAGAAGAACTATACTACCCATGATTTAGAATTGGGTGCGGTGGTTTTTGTGTTGAAAATATGGAGACATTACTTGTACGGTGCCAAATGCACCATATACACCGATCACAAGAGTCTTCAGCATATTTTCAACCAGAAGGAGCTAAACATGCGGCAGCGTCGCTGGGTTGAACTCCTGAACGATTAGGACTGTGCTATTAAGTATCATCCCGACAAGGCGAACGTTGTGGCGGACGCCTTTAGCAGGAAGGAATCTGCGAAACCTCGTCGTATTCGAGCCTTACAACTCACCATTCATTCCTCTTTGCCCGACCAAATCTATTCTGCACAACTGGAAGCTTTAAAGGAGGAAAACATTAAAGCTGAAACTATGCACAGTGCTGATAAACACCTTGAACTTAGGTCCGATGGCCTACATTACTTTGCAGAACATGTTTGGGTTCCTTTATTTGGGGGATTACGGGAGCTTGTCTTGGATGAAGCTCACAAATCACGGTACTCTGTTCACCCTGGCTCCGACAAGATGTATCATGATTTGAAGATACTCTATTGGTGGCCAAACATGAAGGCTGATATAGCTTCATACGTGAGCAAATGCTTGACTTGTGCTAAAGTCAAGGTGGAGTATCAGAAGCCGTCTGGTCTCCTACAGCAATCGGAGATTCCGGAATGGAAGTGGGAACGGATCACGATGGATTTTGTCACCAAACTACCAAAGTCACCAAGTGGTTGCGATATGATTTGGGTGATTGTCGACAGGTTGACAAAATCGGCGCATTTCCTACCTATTAAGGAAACTGATGGGCTCAAGCGGTTAGCTCGACTTTACCTTAAGGAGATAGTCTCTCGGCACGGGGTGCCTGTTTCTATTATCTCTGATCGTGATTCTCGTTTTGCTTCACATTTCTGGAAGGCTCTGCACAAGGCTTTGGGTACTCAGTTGGATATGAGTACGGCTTATCATCCGCAAACTGACGGTCAAAGTGAGGGGACGATTCAAACCTTGGAGGACATGCTTCGGGCATGTGTTATCGATTTTGGCAAAGGTTGGGAGTGTCACCTACCGTTGGTGGAGTTCTCTTACAACAAAAGCTATCACTCTATTATCAAGTAGGGGTGTGCACGGGTCGGTTCGGGTCGGTTTTTGACAATAACCGAAACCGAAACCGACATGTTCGCTTATTATGTTTTCAAAACCGATCGGTTTCGGTTATTTCGGTTTCGGGTTCTTCGGTTATTTTTCGGTTTCGGTTAAATAGTCGGTTTTTTTTTTAAAGAATCACATCTCTATCACAATTTCCTAATAAAAGTTAAAAAACATATACCGACACTCTTATAAATGCTCGCCACAAACTAAAGTGTTCGTAGAATGAGAACACTAAAATTCTTGTTTCTCAATCATTTAATTAGTATAAATGATAGAAGTATAATTATTGTAGGTAACACTCTCACCTTGAACAATTTGAAAAGGCTATGGCAACGACACTTAGGAGCTTACTAGCTTATGGTGAGTCAAGAATAACCCCACTTGCACTTTGGGGTGCAATCACCTGCTTATGTTGAAACGTTAGTGCTGTGATATTTGATTACTTAATAGTAGCATATGAATGTTAACATGAAGCTATTAATACCATGAATTTTTTAACACCAAAAGACAATTACAGTTATATCTACACCAAAAGATAATGCAACAATGATTATAATAATTAATAACAATAGCAACAAAAATGGTTATAATGAAATATATATATATATATATATATAAGAATATATATATATGTATAAAGAAAAAAACACATAGGTTCGGGTCGGTCGGTTTTTTCAGAACATGTAACCGTAACCGACCCGATTTTTTCGGTTTTTAAAAAAATAAAAACCGAACCGTCGGTTATCATTTTGGTTCGGTTTTTTCGGTTTGGTTTTTTCGGTTATTTCGGTTTCGGTTCGGTTAATTCGGTTTTCTGCTCACCCTTAGTATCAAGGCAGCTCCGTTCGAAGCTCTTTATGGATGGAAATGTCGATCTCCTCTTTGTTAGGCCGAGGTGGGCAACAGCCAGCTCACTGGTCTGGAACTGGTGTACGAAACTTCGGAGAAAATCGTACAAATTCGTAACCATTTGGCAGCCACACGAGATCGTCAAAAGAGATATGCCGATCGCCGTCGCAAACCTTTGGAGTTCCAGGTTGGGGACAGGGTACTTCTGAAAGTTTCACCATGGAAGGGCGTCATACGCTTTGGAAAGCATGGCAAGCTTAACCCTCGTTATGTCGGACCATTTGCAATCCTGGAATGGATTGGACCGGTGGCATACAGACTTGATTTACAGGAAGAGCTCGGTAATGTTCACAACGTCTTCCATGTGTCTAACTTGAAGAAGTGTTTGGCTGATGAATCTCTTATTGTACCACTGGAAGAGATCAAGGTTGATGATCGTCTTCGCATTATGGAGGAACCTGTTGAGATTCTTGACTATAAGATTTGTAGCCTACGCCGGAGTAAAATCCGCATCGTTAAGGTTCGTTGGAACTCGAATCGTGGACCAGAGTTCACGTGGGAACGGGAGGATCAGATGAAATCTAAGTATCCTCATCTTTTCCCGAAACGTGTGTTCGAATCTAGGCGTGTTACCGCTGAAGTTGAATGAATCTCATGGCGAGATTCCTTTCAATGTGGGGATGATGTGACAACCGGTAAATTTTCTTTTCGATTCCGTTCTTTCGTCTCTCTCATTTTTGGGCTTCGTGCAGATTTCAGGACAAAAATTCTTTTAACGTGGGGATGATGTGACACCCGGCATATTCGGCTTAAACATTTTGGTAAAACATAAGTCTACCTTAGCGAAAAACATTTATAAACGAACTTAACTGGGTTAGTTGAGTTGGGTTATGTTAGAATTGTCTAGGGTTCAATGATCTGGAGGATCATTGGGAGTCGTTTTGGGAATACACTAGTACTGGGTCCCGTTGTTGGTGAAATTACATGAATTGAATCAAGTATGATATGTAGATTATTAACATACGTGTAACATAACATGATAATACGTGCTACAAAGGTGTGAACATGATTATATGTAGTTATATATGCTTAACATGTGTTAGAATTGCATGTTCATATGTTAGGATGTGTTTAAATGCGTTAAAATGACAAAACTAGAAAACCTAGAAAACATGAGTCTTGGTTCGACCCATAGCGTGGGGGCGAACCTGGCATGAGTCTTGGTTCGACCCATAGTGTGGGGCCGAACCTGGGAAGGAAAACAACATCAGGTTCATTCGACCGGTATGAGGTCGAATGTGGGTACCTTCGACCTTGTACGGGGGGCGAATGTGGACCAGTATAAATACCACACTTTGTCATTTTTCACCATTTCACAAACCCTAGACTCCTCTAAACACTCTCAAACAATTTTATTCACTGAGGAAGGAGTTTTTGCTCTCGTTTTTCATAATCTAACCTACAAACAACATCTAATCAAGAATCTAAGGTGTGTTCTTAATCCTAAACCTTTTAAAAGTATTTGATTCGTTTTCATCTAATCCCAAATGTCCAGATCTGTTCTAAGGATGTTTTTTTATGATTAAAAACCTTTCAAATATCTTTCTAAACAAAACCTAATCATTAAACATGGGTTTTCATATCCATAAACATATGTTAGTGATGTGTTATGTGATATTATGTGTTGTTTAATGATTTGCTGCTGAACTAATGATAGAAGCATGATCTAGGGCTGCTATTATTGTGGGTTTATGATTGTTTAAGGTTACAATTAGATGGATGATGATATCATGACATATTGGGGATTTTGATAAATCTAGGGCTTGTTGCATGCTAGTATTATCAATAAAACTATTGGGGGTTTTCATATACACATTAAACTGAGCATTTTAAGATGATTATGAAAGGATTTCGAAAAGTTTCCAAATTGGGTAAAGATTCCATGCATGATATGACATTTCAATAATTTTGACATTTTGGGAAAGTGTTAAAACGAACTGGTTTTGGGGCAAAATTGGTGGGGTTTTGTAGGGATATGTTATTCATGATCGACTGCTGTGTTTGGTGATGTTTCGTGATGTTTTCGGATGGTTTTGATACGTTTTAGAACACTTGAAACAGGACAGGTCGAACCTGGACCACGTTCGACCAGCGGGGGGCGAACGTGGAAACCAGGGGTCGAACCTGGACTAAAAAGTGGCGAACGTGGAAAAAAGGGGCGAACGTAGAAACCAGGGGCGAACGTGGAAACCAGGGGTCGAACCTGGAACAAAAGGGTCGAACCTGGAACAAAAGGGTCGAACGTGGAACAAAAGTGGCGAACCTGGACTTGTAAAACGCCGGTTCGACCCTATGCAACTTAAAATGGGATTTTTGATGCAAACTAAGTGTTTTATGCTTGAACCTTGTGTGTAATCTATGTATACTTGATTAGTTTGAGTAATGGGTCACCAACGGGATGTCGGGTCAGTCTAGTGTGTCGGTTTAACAGTCAAACGTATTTTAAACATACTTAGTCATGATCTGGACAATCGGGGACTAGATAACCTTATGGTTATTAGTCGGAACACTTATGAGAACATTTTGATAGATCTCCGATAGTTGGGATTATCAAGAGCTTGGCTTTTCTTATTTATTCGAAGAACACAACTTAAGGTGAGTTCACGGCCCCACTTTTACTGCTTTTACTTTTGGGGGAGAAAACATGCGCTAAGCTTATTTTGGTAACATATGTCATACTATGATTTAACTTTGCGTTGCTATACGATCTTTGAAAGTCCCGGGGGAAACCATGAATGTGCGGGGATGCACAACAGGGGAAATGTGGATTGATCTATTAGGTTTGACAGGCCCCACTTGACTGCTTGGAGGGCCGGGCGGGTGCATGTTGTCTTGAACTTGCTAAACATTGCTGAACACTCGGGCTGAACATTGGTAACAATCTAGTAATGGTTCTCCAATCGTAGTAGTAACAAAACATACGCCTAGCTAGCGTACTTTGGTAACATTGATATAGTATGGACAGGTTGGGACTTGGTAACATTTTGTAACACTTTGGTAACATTTTGAACAAACCTGTGAACTCACCAGCATTATATGTTGACGTCGTTTTGGCATGTTTTTCTCAAGTCGCTAAGGTAGCACAAACGGACTAGGCGCACGAGTATGCATTTGCATTTAGGCATAGTATCATATTTTGAAATAAATGTTTTGAACACGTTGGTACATGGTTTTTGTACTAATTAAATGCTTCCGCTACGGTTTTATATATTATGAGAACTATGTTTTGAGTTTACGTATTGCATATAGTGTTGTTTATTGTGACCGTTGACTTGGATCCTAGTTTGTCATGCGCCTCGCGGTAAAACTCCGCAAGTGGAAATTTAAGGGTGTGACATTTCTCTTCATTGTAGAAAATATGGCACGCAGTTCAGCAGGAGTTGGTAGTGGTCAAGGTGCTGGTCGAGGTAGCGGCGAGGTATCGGTAACCGTAATACAGAAAATGGTGCTAGACCAACTGCGGATGCAAATCAGTTGCAACATGAGCCTAATGATGGTGATGATGATGATGATGAGCCGGTCACTATTGTCAGGCGTGGACCGGTCGTCCCATCTCCCTACCAACACCAGAAAATCGCCCTTTAATATGGGTTGAAACTAATGAGTAAGTATATGTTTGTTAAAATTCTCTTTACATCTGAATATCTAATCATTACTATTTTTAATTGTGGTGAATTGTTTCCATTCTGTAGATTTAGTATTCATGATAATGTTTCTCGTACCATTGGTTCCAATTTGAAGTCTATGTGGTCATGTCCATGGCAAGGATGGAAAGATGTTCCTTTTCACCATCGCGAACGCTTGTTTGAGTGTTTTCAGGTGTATACTTACTACACATTTGTATATGATAACGCATATAGCTTAATAGAGAAAATACACGTCACTACTAAGTATTTTTATGTAGCAATACTATCAATGGAAAGACGAGTGGAAATTCTTAATTTACTCTTGCTGGGAGAGGTGCATTAAAAGAAAATTTCCTGATTTGTTAAAGAGAGCTCGGGATAAAGCCAAGGCCCGTGCGTTCCAAGAGGGTATATATGTTGGAAATGATTTGACTGACATTCTTCCGTTTAAGCCACTATGGACCAGTCATGAATCTTGGGAGACACTAGTTGGGGTTTGGAATACAGATTCATGGAAAACAGGTCATCCCAAAACAGCGAAAACAGGGGAAAAGCAGTCGGTGGTAGACATACACATGGCTCGAAGAGCTTTGTTACAGTTAGAAAAAACATGGTAAGAAATGTTGATTTTCATCATTATCACACACACACATATTTGTTTTCTTTAAATGTGACACTTATGGACCTTTATAATTAAAAATGACATTTGATTTGATTTTTTGACTTAAGAATATTACTTTTTAGGGTCTATGAAAGAGGAAATGTTAGGCTGTTGTAGAACCTACTATTTGGTGCATAAAGTCCTATATATCAGTAGAATATAAAATGTGCATAAACGAATGAGAATGTTTGCCATACAATACATGCTCTTTAATTCTTTGAGTAGAATAATCTTGTACATTGATTAAGACTCTAAAATAAATGAAGCTAGCAAAAGAATTACGATTTTGCTCTTTATATTTGACCTGCTCTGTTTTGACTTCACCCAGTCTAACAAAGTTGTCCAGATCCTCATCATAAGATGGACAAGTCTCGTAACATAGACCATACGTTCAAACTGGAAATTGTCATTCTCTAATACGAGTCAAAACGAGCGTGGTCCATAAGCAAATGTTAATATACTTTTAGCAGATAGTGCGTGAAGTATAATTGTTGAAACAATATTGTTACAATAATGACAATCTTAAATATTTAAATAAAACGATTATGTGTGACTTTCAACATGTTTCACCACTTTTCTTATTTGACTCATTTGATGTATATGAGAAGACACTGAAGCGGCGTGCAAATTTTGGAGAGTTTTGGTTACAAACACACGCAAAGAAAGGGTTAAGACCACTAGATAGATTGTCTGGGTGTAGTAGGTCAGTTGAAAATGGTTCGGGAGAAGGAGATAACAGGGAAGACACCATCCAACAACAAAATGTGACTTGGGTTGACGCGAGGGCGGGTGAAGCTTATGTAAGTCTTTTAAATTGGTAAATGTATGTTTTACTACTTACTAATATGATTATACAATTTTAAAGTACTAATTTCTTTATGTTCTTATCGTAGAACAAATATAATAAATATGTTATTGAGAAATATGGAGAAGATACTAGCTTACACCCGGATATTGACATGGAACTGTTGTCACAAACTATCGGTGGCAAGAAAAAAGGTAGATTATATGGCGTTGGCAACTTCGCTTACCCGCGTGACGTGATGCCTAGTGCACCGTCAATGCCGAGTACCCATAGTTCATATACACAAGAGAGAAGTGACAGTGATGAGTTTCGTATTCTCTCTGATAGTAAAAAAGAAAAAAGAAAAATATGCATTTCCATGTGATGAAGTCTGTTAATGGGTTATTTAAATGAATTTGCTTATATTGAATTAGGTTTGTTTGTAATGTGTTATAGTATCCCCCGTTTGGAAGAATGACTTATTAAATTATATATATATATATATATATATATGGTTATAACTATTATATTAAATCATCTTATAAGGTGTGATAATGGATGTTAATTGGTATTTTAGCTTTCGATGTTATAGGTGCAACAATTGAAGAAAAAATAGCGAAGTTGGAAAAAGATAATATAGAGAAACATGTTATAATGGAGAAAATCGAAGAAAGTGCAAGGTTATATGCCGAAATGAATGAGAGAATTCGATTGTTGTCACAAAATGCGCCACAAAACCCGCCACCAAGTTGAGTTATGTAGAAGTTGTTCGTCTTGCTTTTAGATAATTTGGATCTTTATCGTGTTAAAGTTTGGATTTTTATTGTGTTACAATTTGGATATTTCTTGTGTTACATTTGGTTTTGTTGGAACTATGAATCGAGTTGGTTTTAATATTTATCCTTCATATGTGTTTTGTTTTTGTATTTTACTTAGATCTAAATATATTTTTTACAGAAAAAATTAATGTAAAAACGAAAATATTTGTAAAAATCCTGACAAAATTCGTTAGTAAGTTTGTAGCAAAAACCTTGCTAGATTTGTAGAAAAAACTTCCAAAATCCATAGTTATACTCATAGCAATATTTAAGGAAAATTTCATAGCTAAATCTGTAGCAAATATTCAATCCGTAGCCAATTCGTTGTTATAATTCCACAACAAACTTGGTAGCAAAACCAAAGCGTAGCTAAGATCTGTAGCAAACCGCGTAGCAAAAATGTCGTAGCTACTAATCTGTAGAGAATTTCGAAGCTAAATTTCGTAGCTAAAAAACGGTAGCGAAAATTTGTGGCAAACTTTTTGGTAGCAAATTTTTTGGTAGCAAATTCGTAGATAAAATAACGACGTCTTTTTTTGTAGCTAAACCTGTCACAAATATGATTTTTGTAGCTAAAATTCGTAGCAAATAAATTAGCGACGAGACTTGTATCTACGGACCAAATTCGTAGTAAATTCGTAGCAAAATGGGTGTTTACTACGGATTTTGCCGAAGAAAATGCATGTTTTTGTAGTAGTGTCGGGTTCCCTTTAAGTTATGAACACGTTGAGAGAGATGAGAGTAATGAGGATAGCTAGATTAGTGGTTATGGTGTTATGATTGTGTCAACACTAATCTCATAATAAGCTCTCTATATTTATACATACCCAATGGACACCCTAATAATGCCAATCTAATGATAAGTCCGCCCATCAAAGACATATCTGTTATTGGGCTTAGGATAATATTAATAATTGATCATCATTATATAAATGATTATAATGGCTATCGATAAATATACAAACGTTACGTATATTTATTCCAACAACATATATACAAAATCACATATATAAATAGTCAATCAAATTCACACATTTTTGCTAATCTTCTTTTGCAACTCATTTAGTTCATCTCTAAATATAATGTATCACTACATGATAAAGGATATTACATTCAACACAAATACGTACCATTTTTCTCAACCAAAAAGATATTTCGAATCGCATGTTATACCAAGTCTAGTATGAAACAGAGGAGTCCGATGGTGATCATTAGCACTGGGGACTGGACCGATGTGACTGCAGCCCGACGATGACCGTTGTTGGCTTTATGGTTAGAAGATTTATTGACATGGTCACAACTAAGACCATCCTTGCCTCCTTTACACATGCTAGCAAAAAGCCCTGGAGGGTATTTACCGTACAAGTTTATGTAACTAAATAAAGTTGATGCGCAATTGGTCTTCTCGTCGTTAACTTGTTCCCAATGAGGGCACGCGATTTGCAAAAACGAGTTGCAACACAGGTCGCGTTTGTATGTAGGTCCTTTGCATTGGCTTGTGATGATCGTGTAGTTTTCGTTCTCAAAGTTCACTGGACAAGCTGCGAAAAATGGTCAAAAAGATTCAAGATTCCCAGTTTTAGCTTTAACAACCATAGACATATACGTTATATAAAGTATAGACAGATATGCTATGCATACATATATATAGAGAGAGACAGGTATAGATTCCTGTACAAAGTACATTTTTCGTACAAAGTGTGAGAAGTCTATATAGTCATTGTGTTTTAAAGTTTGGCTATAATGTTTTTGATTCCTTTTGCATTGATTTATATAGAAAAGCACCAAACGTTACAATTTAAAACACAATCAAATGTATTCTACATATTAAATTTAACACACACTAACTACTTTCTTCGTATGGTGTTTTAGATTACATGTCGAGAATACATTAATTAGTGTTTTAAATTGTTAATTTTTGTGTTTTTCTATATAATACTATGCCAAAGGAACATAAAACATCATGCCTAAAATTTAAAACACAATGCCTATATAGACTTCTCACACTTTGAACGAAAACTGCACTTTGTACAGTAACTCCACCCTAGAGAGACATACACATACACATACACATACACATACAAATACACATATATACATAAATGCATAGATAGGCATACATATACATGCATATACACACTTTTTTTGTTATATATTACCTACCTAGAGGGCTGCAAACGAACTGAACTTTCAGCGAACCGTTTATGAACCGTTCGGCGGGAAGTTCGTTTTTGTTCGTTCGTTTAATAAAGGAACGAACACGAACAAAAAATTTTGTTTGTTTAGTTAAACGAACGAACATGAACAGAGGCTGCGTTCGTTCGTTTATGTTCGTAAACGTTCGGTGACGTGTTCGTTTGTGTTGATAGTTTACTAGGGTTTTTAACTTTTATAATTTTTTATATTCTTATATATTTTTATTTATTTTATCCAAATAAATAATATTTGTGAGGTGAATATATGACTATATAAGATTGATAAACCTACTTTTAGTATCCAAGTTCATTATATTTCCACGTTCAAGTGCTAATGTCCTTCACCCTTGACGCCCTCTACCATCCGCCTCCAACACCCTCCTCCATCCATCTCCTATAGACACTACTTTATTATGTATACCAGTATTATGTTAAGTATTAAGTATGTCTGAATAATTAGGTTATATTTTTTGGTGGATTTAGTTAATGTCTTAATGTGTGTGAATTCGGTCTTATTCGAAAGTTAATATATGCCCGTTTGTGTTTGTTTCTGTTCATGAACAAAATTAACAAACGAACACGAACACGAGTGTTTTCTTAACAAACGAACACGAACAAAAAATATTGTTCGGTAAGTGTTCATGAACTGTTCGTGAACACTTAATTTCCTTAACAAATGAACACGAACAAACACGAACAAGGCCTTGTTCGTGTTCGTTCGGTTCGTTTGCAGCCCTGCCTACCTATACTACTAAAAAATGATTGACCATTTGGGTCAGCTTTTTAATCACTACTCGGATGTCTATCAAATTAGCGTCAAACTTTCAGGTTTTGATCGTGTCACAAAACAAAATACAATGTTATTAAAACATACATAATAAAGGTACATTTTCATATATGTAGACATATATGCATATATGAGCATCAAGGTGCACATGTTGAGGCATTATTCAAATGAAATATGTCAAACGAGCAAAATATTTTCATGCAAATTGAGAAAGAAAAGAACGTACACAAATACATGTACACGTACGAATATCAAGATTCATGTAGTGGCATTAAATGAAACATATCAAACGAACCAAAGATTTTTCAATAGGAATCGACAAAGGAAAAAAAAAGAACTTACATTCTTTTTGCTGAAGAAGATTACGCATAGGCCCTCTATAAGATTCGAGAGCATTATCTATCAAAACCCCAAATCAATTACAAGACATATAAGACGAACGAATAACAAAATATTAAAAACCCATATGAAGTTTATTAAAATATTGAAGAAAAATATGAAATATTTTACATGAGATATGGGAAGAAGAGACCACGAAAACTTGTGTTAAGAGGATTAAAATAATGCAATGCAGGAACCTAAAAGAATCCATTAATTGTGTTCTTCCTGCATCGATCAATTTTTCTACCTTTTTGTTTAATTCTCATTATGTTTATACTTTTTGGCTAGAGGAAATTAAGATAGAAACGAGGAAAAAAAAAGGATAAAATAGAATGCATGTTTGGTTAATGTAAGATACATTTTACCCCCTCAATTTATTTGTCTTGTTGCACTTTAAACGTTCATGGAATATATCTCTAGAATGTTCCAATTGTAAATTAGGATAATAGTTATGTATTTAATGTTATGATTATCTCTTCCCTAAAATAAGGGGAATGTATTATATATATAATCTCATTCAATCAATGATAATAATCAAGCATTGAACCATAATATTCTTCATGGTATCAAAGTCTTAACCCTAATTCTTTTCTTCCTTCCTTCCTCTTTGCCGTTGCATCCTTACCCCTTACCTTCTTTTTTTTCGATCAACAGCAGATTCGAATCCTTCTTCCTGCTTACGATCATGTCTACTATTCATCCTGCAGTTACCGTCACCAAAATTAAGAACTTTATCCCCCTAATTCTTGACCGCCAAACAGAACACTACAATACTTGGGCTGAGCTATTCATCATACACTGTAAAGCGTATGATGTGTACGATCACCTTCTACCCCGTGTCCCTCCCACAACCACTACGGCTGCCAAGGAAGCCGAATCCTCCTCCAAAACCACCTACCAAGAGTCTTGGAACGTGTCGATGCCATTGTTCTACAGTGGATCTATGGCACGATCACCCAAGATCTTGTTCACACAATCATGATCTCTAATACTACTACTGCCTACGATGCCTGGTGCCGCCTCAAAAACCTATTCCTAGATAACCAAGCCGCTAGAACCATCGCCCTACAAAACAAGTTTTTTAATACCCGCCTAGAATGTTTTTCTGACATGTCCTCTTACTGCCAACACATGAAATTATTATATGACCAACTCATCAGTTTAGGCGCCAATGTCACCGAAAACCAACTTATCATGCAAATCCTCACCAGCCACACTGACCAATATGAAACCATCAAACTCATCCTTCAACAAACCAAACCCTTACCCGATTTTTATAATACCCGATCACAACTTTGCCAAAGTGAAGACCAGAAAATAACTCAGACCTCCATCTCGCTCAATCCACAGGCACCGCCCTCAATACCCTCACCTCCAACTCGACCCCAAACCACTGCTCCCAAAAACCACACCCAATCGGACAACCCTGACACCGGCCGGAACCGCGGTTGTGGTCGTGGTCGTGGTAAAGGCTCCTATGGCCATGGGCGATTTCAACAACAGGTTTGGCAAACCCAAAACCCATGGCAGCCTCCTTCCCTTTGGTTCGGACCCCCTCAACAGCCACAAACATTCAATCCATGGGCCCAATGGGCTTTTCCCCTTGCTCATATCCTGCTAACCCAATGCCACAATACCCCCAACAACTATCCTGGCTACACTAACCCCACATCAGCCCAACAGTCTTCTACCACAAATCGTAAACTACCAGCTCCAGCCCAATTCAAACAGTAATGCGGCTGGCCTCTTAGGCCCAAGACCGGACACATCCTTTTCAGCCCAATCCTATTCGGCATCTTACTCTCCTACGGATATTGTTCAAGCCCTCTACAATTTGGCACTTCACAACAATGACTCTTCATGGACCATGGACACCGGGGCAACAGGTACAGTGTCTCCTCAATCTAATAAGTTCCCCTTTATTTTTAATTCTAGCATTATTCGCAACATTATTGTTGGGAATGGTAAAACCATTTCGGTTTTAGGCCAAGGCAATATCACCTTACCTCCATCATTCCCACCATTCAAACTCAACAATGTCCTTTATGCCCCTAACCTTGTCAAAAACCTTATATATGTTCGTCGTTTTACAACTGATAACCAATTGTCTGTTGAATTTGACCCATATGGTTTTACTGTGAAGGACCTACAGACCAAGAAACCTATTCTACAGTGCAATAGCTCTGGGGATCTCTACACTCTCAGTCCGTCCAACATCACCAACCTCACCACTGCTTCCACCTATGCAGCTATCTCTCAAGACATTTGGCATCAACAGCTCGGTCACCTAGGCCCAGCTATTTTAAATAATTTAAAAACTTCTAGTTCTATTACTTGTGGTTCTTTAAATAATAAAACTTGCAGTTCTTGTATTTTTGGTAAATGTAACACCCCAACCGATGGCGGAAACATCGGGATGTCACGTATTGATGATTGTTCAGTAGCTCATGGTAAATAATAAATTTCAATAATTGATTTAATTACATTATATACAATTGCTCTACAAGAATTCGTACATCAAAATAAATAATACTATGTACACATCTTCAAGCATTAACTCAAATCTTCAAGCAAGTAGAACCTGAAACATGTTAAGTTTGAAAATATTTTGGGTCAACAAAAGTTGGTGAGAATACATAGGTTTTCGAATATAATAGATAACAATAGTTTGTACAACAATCACAGTTGTATAATGATAGAGTATGAGTCCGACATGTAACAATGCGTCTTTGTACAATCAAACCTTGTGTCGACTGAGACCTAACTCGCAAGTTAGTAAAAGTGTAACTGTTATCGATCATCCCTGAATTTATGCGGGGGGATGGGTTTGTCAGACCTATAGCGCTATAATCTAAACAGGCGGCTTGATCAATGTTAATGATTGTACTGTGTCTTTTTGTTACAGTCAAATGATAGAATGAGTAAATGATAGTGTAATTGAATCACAAGTTTCAACAATGTAAGAATGAGTAAATGATAGTGTATAAAATGTTTAAACATGTTTCACCCCAAAATGTATAACAGAAAAAGGGGCTATGTAAACTCACCTTAGCAAAATGTTAAGTCTCGTGAAAAATAGAATAAGTGTAGCCCAACGATGCCAAGTATTACCCTATATTTAAGGTAATAAATAAGTCTAAGTCTTTCTAGTCTACAAATATTTCCTAGGGTTTCGATTTGGGGATAGGTATTCGTTTGATTATTAATTAAATTGTTTAATAAATAAAAGAAATTCGATAAATAAATAAACAAAAGTCTTTTTATAGACTTTAGATTAAAGATGGTCACATTATAAGGTTTTGAGTATGAAAATAATATTTAGTCTATTTATTTCTATTTTGCCAAAATATAACTTTAATATCTAAAAATATTAAAATTAAAGAATTTTTAAATTAAAATTTGTATTTCTGCTCTAAATGGACAGAAATAATTTATATAAAATTTTGGTGCAAAAATATTGAAAATGAATTTATTATGATTTATTTATGATTAAAATAACAAAAATTGATTAAAAATATTAAATAAATGATTTTTCGAAAATAAAAATCATTTCTGGAATGTTTATTGTTTTATAAATTCGGAATAATTTTTGTGGAAATTTATAAAATCGTTTTGATATTTTTATAGAATTTTATAATTATAATGGAATAAACTTGAAATATTTATTATATATAATAAATAAATAATTTTTGGAAAACTAAAAATTGTATGATGAACTTTTCTATTAGAACATCATAAAATAATTTTTGTAGAATTTATAAAGAAATTTTAGTATTTTAAAACCATTTTTAAAATAATAAAGAATATATAAGTAATAAAGGTTTTAAAAAAAAAGGTTTGTGTGTGCTATGGCTCGAACCCGCGTCAAACCCGGGTTGGGGTTTTAAATCACAAGCCCAGACCAGTTGGTCTGGACCCTGAGAACGAATATTCTTGGTTCGTAATTAATTATATAAGCTTCCTAATCTGTTTTCAATAAATAAGAAAAAAAAGAACAATTATGCGGGACTCGAACCCAGGCCTTGTGGCCGATTCATGTTTTAAGGAAAAGAGTCACACCAACTGATCTGATGATCAGTTGGTGATGAATGTGATTCAGTAAAATATAAGTATCAATGTCTGCAGAATTGATTATCCCAAATTCGTATCCCATGAACCCTAGATTTTCAATAATCAAAATTGACAAACAATAACCCGATTATTCATGGGTTATTGTTGTCTGGGGGCCGATTAACAAAACCAATCAAAAACATTACACTTACAAACTGAAATCGTGAATAAGAGGCTCGGTCAAACTTCAAGTCAAACGCGAACCCAAAGAGGATCAAGACGAGTTTTACAGAAGAAATTGAGGGTAGGGAGAGAGTGTTCGGCGATTGTAGCTTGTGAATGAGGGTCCAATTTATAGTGAGGTGCTCGGGTGTTCGAAATGGTAAGGTTTGACTCGTCTTTCAATCTTAAACGCGTGATTTGTCATGATTAGGAAAGTTATAGCTGTTAATTGGCGTGTATACCACGCGAATTAATCTTCTCAATCAAAAATCATGCCTTAAATGGATTATAAACACGGATTGATAAGCTAATTTTGGATGATTATCATCACAGTTGACTTTCCAAGTCAACTGTTATGATTCTATAATCTTATATAATTAAAATGCATGGGAAAATGAACAGATATGTGGTGTAGCCCAGTTGGTTGGTTGTGTGTGTCCTTGTGTGAACCGGCCTAGGGCACGGGTTCGAACCCGGCCCAGGCATTAATTTTTTTAACAATTAATTACACACTTTAATAATAATATATAATCATAGTATAGTTCTAAGAGTCCAAATGCGTCACGAAATATTTTTTAAAAGGGACGATGATGATAAAATTTGACGTTTTATTAATAAATGTCGTAACGTATATTGAATTAAATGCGAAATGTTACAGTAAACATACCAGACTACCGTTTTTTACTTCTAATACAAGTACTCGTATGCCATTTGATCTTGTTCATAGTGATGTGTGGACCTCCCCTATTATGTCTAACGGGGGTCATCGATATTATGTGTTTTTCTTGGATGATTTGTAACACCCCAACTGATGGTGGAAACATCGAGGTGTCACATAGTGACGATTGTTCAATAGCTCATGGACTAAAAGTGTAAATATTGATACATTGATTAAATAGTTTATTACATTGCAATGAAATACAACGATTCTAAATGTCACCTAAACTGAAATACAATGAATCAAAATCTAAATATGAATCCGAAAGCTTAACGAATGCATCTCAAATAACCTGAAACATGTACGAAAAATAATTTGGTCAATACAAAAATGTATTGGTGAGCATACCCGTTTGATATATATAGTAAGGAAAAGTTAGCAATTCATGTGTTGTTTTGCAAAATGTAATAAGTAGTATCCGGGTCAAATCAACCCTATGAAAGGAAAGCAGATATATATAGTATGCGCTAGTAGTAATGTAATACATAGCAATGACGAGGACTCTCAACAAAGTCACAAGGGTATATACCATAGTACTATTCATTGAAATGCCAGGCCGCAACGGTTAATGATTTGACAAGTCATAGATACACGAAATGACACAAGCAAACACACATAAGAATTGCTTTTTAGTAACAAGAAATAGAAACTTGATAATAGGTTCATGAGTCACCCCAAAATAGTAAAACAGTAAAAGGGGAAAGATATACTCACAGTTTGCAAAAGCGATCAAAATCCACTTAAGCGGTCGTGAGCTAAGTAATGGGAATTCCGAGGAATTCAACCTATAATGTGTAAGCATACTAATAAGGAAATGTCTAAAAAGTCTAAGGTAACTAGGGTCTAAGGCATTAGGGTTTGCTAAGTCGTTTCGGGGAATTAGAGTTTTTATGATAAATCGAATTATTATAGAAGTTGTATATTAAAAATAATATACCAAGTTTGTAAATATGGTTTAGGTAATATAATTTTTATCAATTAAATATTTAGGTCAACATATGTTTAAATAATTAATACAAAATAATTTAGTCAATTACTTTAACTAATTATCGTAAATAAATACAATAATCATCAATATTGAATTAAATATTTATGAGTTACACCATGACCCAATAATGATTATAAAGACTTTCAAACTTAATAATTTTTCTGTTTTATAAGCAATGCATTTATAAAATAGAAGTTAAGTAGTATAAATAAATATATAATTAATTATGTCTAATTAAACATAATTAAGTCTAAATTTACAAGACATGATCCAAAAATGTTATTCCTACAGAAAAATGGATAGTTTCTGATGTAAATTGATGAAAATAATTTTCTCATAATTTTATAAACTTATTTATATTTAAAACATATTTAATGAGATTAAATAATGTTTAAATGATTAAAAATAGGAAAATTAATAAAAATAAAGTGTTTTCTGAACCAATAATTTTTATTTTAGTTTATTATGATTAGAAATAATTTCTCAAAAACTTTGAGATTAAAATCGTTAAAAATGAATTTTTAATCAATTAATTATGATTAAAACCATTTAATTCAATAAAATATAAAAATAAGACAATTTTCAGAACATAAAAGGTGGGTAATTTTCTATAAGGTGTCAAGAAGCTACTCCTAAATTTTTATAATTTTTGGAGCAAAAATGAATTTATTATGAATTATTTGGTATTTATGATTTATATAAATAAGGAAATTTAAATAATATGATATAAAAAAACGAAATAAAAGAAATGGGGCATGGCAGATTCAAACCCGAGTGGTTCTTGTTGTCATCTCACACCCATACCACTAGACCAAGCACAATATTTGTTAACTCAATTGAAATGTAATAATATATAAACAATAAATAAAACTGATCTTCTTCCCCAAAAACTAGCTCAAGAACCCTAACCCTATACCAAATCTAATAAACCCAATACAGATACGATTATACATCTGTTATAAGGGGCTTATGTTCGGAAATGTATAAGAAACGAATTGGCAATAAAAATATTTACTCACACGATCGCAATGAGGGTCGAAGAAGAAGAAAGAGGGCCGATGGGTTCTGACCGATATGTTGACCTTCTGTTGATGATTAAATCAAATTAAAAGTGGGTTTGTGTTGTGTAAGGGTCGTTGAATGATTAGAAATAGTCTATTTATAGGTTATAGCAAGAATTGTAACTTATGATTTGGTTTTAAATTTCCGGTAATAAAGTCGACGGTTTCAACTAAAAAACATTGATTGATAGTTATATACATGATTAAAACGTTTGTTACTGATCCATCTTGACTCGAAACTGATGGAGAATAAAAAAAATGGAATAGAAACGGTTTAAAAACGCCTAAACGGGATAAGTAATCGTTCACCGGAATCCACTCCGGTGGCCGGTCGACTGATCGGAAAAGCGAATGAGGGACAGAGGAGACAAAATCTGATTTGCTTGAAAGTTTTGATAATTGGCATAAAAGGTCCCTAGATTTTATCTTTGTTAAGTTTATTATAATCTAGTTAGCTTTTCCTTTATAAAAAATTACTTAGTTAACTAACTTAAAAGTTTTTAAAACTTGAATTTTTTTTATAGAATCTTTTACGAATAGGTTTCAACATACGCATTTTAGTAAAACTTACACCCGATCCATAATAAATATAAATGATAAAACTTTAGTTCGCTCTAAAATTAAATTTGAAAACAACGAAACTTACAGGGACTATAAGGGAAATTTTTTTTGAAGGACTATTATTGTAAATCGGATGAAAGACGAGGGTGACGGATGTCACATGATTTCACTATTTTTTTGTGGACATACCCTATTGCCCATAAATCCGATGTCTTTGCCATGTTCACCAAATTTAATAACTTTGTCCAAGCCCAATTCAACACTAAAATCAAACAACTACAATGTGACAACGGTCGTGAGTATGCCAATAACCAATTTTATGACTTTTTCACCTCACACGGCATGCACTTTCGTTTCTCTTGTCCACATACCTCCTCTCAAAATGGCAAAGCTGAACGTAAAATTCGCACCATCAACAACCTTATGCGCACCATTTTAGCCCACTCCTCCATGCCCACAACCTATTGGCCACATGCCCTCAACACTACCACTTATTTACTCAACATCATCCCAAGTAAAATACATAATTTTCAAACCCCCACTCAAAGACTCTACCATTGCACGCCCACCTATGAACACCTTCGTGTGTTCGGGTGTGTATGTTACTCTCTCATCCTGTAACCTCACGAATTTTCCCATTTATTTTGCATTAAAGTATTTCCCAATCCATGATATAAAGTCTAATTTATTTCTAAGTATTCTTATCTTTATCCGTGCACTCTATTTTTCTAAGTTCCTTTTATCATTGTACTAAAAAAAATCTTCAATCATGACATATGTCCTATCCTAATTCTATTTATAAAATCGTCATTTTATAAGACGGTGTTTTTATTTTCTAATTCAAACTAATGATTTTTTTTATTTATTTATTATTTAAAGCTAATCATTTTTCCAATTACATTTATAATCTCAAACAATGAAGATATAAATTCATTTCAAAATAAAGCCTTGAGTCAAGAGTCAAAGTCTTAACAAACATAATTCTTGGAGTCAAAGTCTTAGTCATAGTTAAAGTCTTAGTCAAACAGTCAAAGTCTTAGTCAAATAGTCAATTCATCATAAAACCTTACTTTATGGTGTTGACCAATTTTAATGGCTAATTGAATCCAAAACTAGTATAAAAACCCACCTATGACCCATTATACTTTGCACCTCTAAATCGATTGTTTCAATCCGATTAAACTTTCCCTCATACCTTTCTTCTATAGTCTATTACTTCTACAATTGAAGCTTTGATTATAAGCTCTTGTAATTGGCAACTTTGGGCTACACATATTCCATTTCTCGAGACTTAATACTTTGCTAAGGTGAGTTTACGTAACCATGTTTATGCAATTCTTCATACTTGCAACATTATACTTAAGCAATTCTACATGCATGTCTAGTTGTAAACTTTAATGCCTCATGATTTAGACAACAACAACAGTTTCAACGAGTTTCAACATTACATAATCATTAGCTATGGCCAAGCCGGCGATACTCAATAATAGATCTATTGGATTGACAATCCCACCCGGATACGTGTACCTCCTACATAGGTAGCGTGGGTGATTGTTATCGTTCCAACATATTATTAAGGTGAACCGTGGATGACGGGATGGACCTAAACTAGTCGGAGGTTTGATTATGTCGATTCAACATTCCATGTTTATTCATGTAGACTTAAACTTACGATAGACATATGAATTGCTAAACTTTTATACTTAAACTATTTGCTTGACATGGCTTATGTATTCTCACCAACTTCTAGTTGACCCCCCCCCCCCCCCATTTTTACAACTCAACAGGAAATAATGATGCGTGAAGACTAGAGTGTTAGCATGAGGAGACAAATTGAAGTTTATGCTTTATTTGGTTATTTGATGTATTAGAATTCCATTCAAGACTTATTATGTATTTTCAATTTTGGATATTTTTACTTTAAATAAATTTCAATTAAAATTTGAATACCATGTGCTATTGTATACTCATCAATACGTGACATCCCGATGTTTCCGCCATCGGTTGGGGTGTTACAGATTGGTATCAGAGCCATGGTTATAGGGAATTAGGTTATTAGAAAAAAAAATAATCTAGTCTATAACCATAGGATTTTAATCAGTACTTGCTCCTTTTACTTGCAACCTTACATATTTATATTCTCTATCCTACTTCTTATCCATACTTTAGTCCCTACAAGAAGATTGTTCTCCATCACAAGATCTACTCTTAGACTAATAGGACAAATCCTCAGGTTTAGCCTGAAACCACCTTGAAGATCTCGTCGAAGTTCTAGATTTTAATAACGAACACGTGCAATCTGGAAGGGTGAACGCCTGTATTCTGAGTTTTCTGTCTAGGACTGGCATTGCGCATAAATCCCAATCAGAAGAGGGACCCGGATGCCTACCTGGGAATTCTCGGGATGAGTGTTCACTTATAGGCTAAAGCATGTCTTCATTATGTTATTAGAATCTAGAAGTTTTGTTAAGTCAACGTTTTCGTTTATTCGTTTTAATTAATGAATAAATGAGTACACTCACTTTCCTTAAACTAAGCTCTAAAATCTCAAAATTTTACAACTTAAATCAATCTCATTTCATAACCATCTATGGATTTCACAATCACACTTCACCTTACCATCTTAGCCACTTTTTAAATATTCAACACCCTACCCAAATCATATTATTTCATTTCTCCACATGTTACTTATTTTTTTTAAAACTATAACCTCGTACCTTAGCACAAACTAAAGATTTCTAAATCTTGTTGTATTTTCATTACCTAGTAACTTTACAAAGTACATATTTTTGTCAAAAGATGTCCTCGAACTTAAATTCAATTGTTTATTTATTGACGTAACAAACAATTTTCTATATAATGCTTTAAACTATTAAAAATCACTTAATAGAACCTTGATCTTCAAAACCTAATGTCATGTTTGAAATCTCCAACTAACGGGAATATTTTAATCAAAGCCTACTTAGCTTGTACTATTTAACAACTTTTGCTTTATGTACAAAACCAATTTTGAAAATAATTTTTTTTATCCATAGGAATAATATCTAGTCTCTAGATTCTCTATCGACACTCACTCATTTTCAACTTGTTCAAATTTTTACAATATTTGGCATATACCACAATCATGTTTTCTTATACACTTGATTATAACCTTTGATCCAAACCCCAAAATTTACACTGCTACATAATCTCCTTACTATAAAATAAACTCTTTATAAACTATCTTCACATTCACTATCTCTCACAACCTTGATTCTGCTTCAAGATTTTTCATCATCCTCTCAAGAACTAAATTCATATCCTTCACCTTCTCACACATGAGCTAGTTACCTATGATAACCAAACTATTGAAACTTGATTGTGTGTTGCATCAAACATAATCCTTAGTTATACATGAGGATTCGACTATCTACCATATTTGAACATTTGAAACTAGAATTCATGGAATATAAACTATTTGCTATAGACACACCTAGAGTCATTAACCTTGTCTAGGGAAACTCTATTACAACTCGTATGATATACTTGATACTTGATTGCTTACATGTACAAATTATCAATTTTCAATTCATGTGTGTAATAATTGGTGCACTTAATCAAACAACTGATAGAGGATGAAGTACTTGCTCAACAGTTAGTAGAGTACCAAATAACCTACTCAACGATTGGTAGAGGTCATCATGCCTGCTCAACAGTCGGTAGAGGCCCTACAACCTGCTCAACGACTGGTAGAGGCTATCGCACCTGCTCAACAATCGGTAGAGGTTCTTACTCACTGACTGGTAGAAGTCTTTTTCCTGCTCAACAGTTGGACTCATTTTTGGATACATTGTATACGATTCAATCACAAGGTTATTTTGCATTACTTACATGTGTGTTTAGAGTCATAGAAGGACACAAAACCCTAATGTAAGGTAAATTGGTGATTACGGTCCGGAACGTAATCATGAATTTACAGGTACGTTAAGGTAGTGTGAAATTCTATCAAGGTTTTTGGTAGATAACCAATTATAAACTCTAGTTACCTGTTTAGTATTTCTATAGTCAATTAACTCATGCATTTCTTTTTAAGATTCCTAAAACTTAAAGTTTAGTGTTTTGCTAGATTCTTATTCTCCTTGCTATTTTAGACGAACCTAATCCAACCCTTAAAACCCACACCTATCAAACCTCTTACCAAATTATTCGAAATAGTTTATTCTGTTACCTATAAATTCATGTCATGTCTTAACACAAATTTTCCAAACCACAGTTGCCCTAATTTCTACCCAATCACTGTCAACCCGGTGTTTTTTTTATAACTTCGGGACGAAGTTTCTAAAAGTAGGGGAGACTGTAACCTCACGAATTTTCCCATTTATTTTGCATTAAAGTATTTCCCAATCCATGATATAAAGTCTAATTTATTTCTAAGTATTCTTATCTTTATCCGTGCACTCTATTTTTCTAAGTTCCTTTTATCATTGTACTAAAAAAAATCTTCAATCATGACATATGTCCTATCCTAATTCTATTTATAAAATCGTCATTTTATAAGACGGTGTTTTTATTTTCTAATTCAAACTAATGATTTTTTTTTATTTATTTATTATTTAAAGCTAATCATTTTTCCAATTACATTTATAATCTCAAACAAGGAAGATATAAATTCATTTCAAAATAAAGCCTTGAGTCAAGAGTCAAAGTCTTAACAAACATAATTCTTGGAGTCAAAGTCTTAGTCATAGTTAAAGTCTTAGTCAAACAGTCAAAGTCTTAGTCAAATAGTCAATTCATCATAAAACCTTACTTTATGGTGTTGACCAATTTTAATGGCTAATTGAATCCAAAACTAGTATAAAAACCCACCTATGACCCATTATACTTTGCACCTCTAAATCGATTGTTTCAATCCGATTAAACTTTCCCTCATACCTTTCTTCTATAGTCTATTACTTCTACAATTGAAGCTTTGATTATAAGCTCTTGTAATTGGCAACTTTGGGGCTAAACATATTCCATTTCTCGAGACTTAATACTTTGCTAAGGTGAGTTTACGTAACCATGTTTATGCAATTCTTCATACTTGCAACATTATACTTAAGCAATTCTACATGCATGTCTAGTTGTAAACTTTAATGCCTCATGATTTAGACAACAACAGTTTCAACGAGTTTCAACATTACATAATCATTAGCTATGGCCAAGCCGGCGATACTCAATAATAGATCTATTGGATTGACAATCCCACCCGGATACGTGTACCTCCTACATAGGTAGCGTGGGTGATTGTTATCGTTCCAACATATTATTAAGGTGAACCGTGGATGACGGGATGGACCTAAACTAGTCGGAGGTTTGATTATGTCGATTCAACATTCCATGTTTATTCATGTAGACTTAAACTTACGATAGACATATGAATTGCTAAACTTTTATACTTAAACTATTTGCTTGACATGGCTTATGTATTCTCACCAACTTCTAGTTGACCCCCCCCCCCCCATTTTTACAACTCAACAGGAAATAATGATGTGTGAAGACTAGAGTGTTAGCATGAGGAGACAAATTGAAGTTTATGCTTTATTTGGTTATTTGATGTATTAGAATTTCATTCAAGACTTATTATGTATTTTCAATTTTGGATATTTTTACTTTAAATAAATTTCAATTAAAATTTGAATACCATGTGCTATTGTATACTCATCAATACGTGACATCCCAATGTTTCCGCCATCGGTTGGGGTGTTACACATCCCACACACCACGATTCACAAATTAGCCTACCGATCTCACCCATGTGTCTTTTAGGGGTACCCTTCCAATCATATGGGTTACAAGTGCCTAGACCTTAAAACCCGTACCATCACTATAAACCGTCATGTCTTGTTTGACGAAACCATTTTTCCATTCGCCAAGTCTCACAAAACTACCCCTCATAACTACTCCTTCCTTGATGACCCCCCTCGCACGTCTGTCTATACCACTCCCTCGGCCCCACCACTACCTTCACCTAATGCAACACCTTCACCTATCAACATCCCACATACGAACAGTACCCCGGCTCACACTCCTTCTCATTCAGCCCCAACAACCAACCCCATCCTCAAGCCCAACTTCACCGATTGTTCATCCGCCCCACACACACATTCCACCAACCGGCGCAAATAGCCCATTCAACCCACCGGCCCACTCTTCCCCAGGCCCGTCCCACACCTCTACACTCACACACTCTTCTCCCTCAATTCTGAACCCACCTCCCCCTCCTCATACCCGCACCATTCACACCCGGGCCATGTCCGGCATCTCAAAACCCAAACAAATCTTTAACCTCTCCACTTCCACCATTGCACCTATACCAAAGAACCCACACGATGCCTTGTCTAAACCGGAGTGGCATACTGCCATGAAAAACGAATTTAATGCTTTAATTAAAAACAAGACTTGGGAACTTGTCCCGAGACATCCTGATATGCATATTATTCGTAGCATGTGGCTTTTTCGCCACAAATACAGGTCTGATGGTACTCTTGAGCGATACAAGGCGTGTTTGGTATGTGATGGTAGTAATCAGGATATTGGGGTTGATTGTGGGGAAACTTTTAGCCCGGTAGTTAAACCGGCTACTATCCACACTGTGTTAACTTTGGCTCTCTCTCAGTCATGGTCCATTCATCAATTGGACGTGACCAATGCCTTCCTACATGGACACCTCACTGAGATGGTTTATATGTATCAACCCATGGGGTTTATGTAACATTACGCAATAACTACTTGTACGTTACGTTTTGACATTAATAAAACGTCAAGTTTTCATAATTATCTTCGCATTTATTATTTTTGTCGTTATTATGGAACCCTAATACTATATAATATTATATATATGTGTGTGAGTGTTTAATTAAATCAAAAAAAAATAATTTGCCTTGGCCGGGGTTCGAACCCGCGCCAAAGGCCGGTTCAATCTAACACCAATGCACAAACCAACTGGGCTGGACTTCTGTTTTGTTATAACCCGGATCCCTTTTAATCTTATACACGCTTCAAATCCTCACAGTTGACAAGAAAAGTCAACTGTGGGATAGCTTAGTGTGCAATCCATCAATTGAACGCGTAATTGATATATTTTTGGCAAATTAGGGCAATAACCGGCCCAATACAACACAATTGCACAACAATAACACGGCAATCGTTGCCCTAATAATCAAATTTGACGCGTATTATTAAAAGGAAAGTCAACCATCTAATTAACCCTAACCCTAATCCTCTAGTATATATAGATGGTCTGCGAACCTTGTATAATCGCTCACAACTCTCTCTCAATCTCTATTTCACTCTTATTCGCTCTGATTATTGCAATTTTGTTCGAAGTTTGACTTTCTCCTTGACCCGACTATTATCATTTATACCACACTGTGAGTCTCAATCTTTTGTTGGGTTTTCATTCATCGGCATTCAAGCAACTATAGCCCTAACATTAATCGGGCTATAGTTGCCTGAATCGTTCAATTGAATAATCTAGGGTTCGTTGTTTATTAATTGGGGATAAACTTGGGTATGCATCGTGTATTTAATTAATTTGAAATCAGAACCATCACAACCACCGGCCTAGGCCAAGTGGTTGTGACGCTGGTCTTCCACACGGGTCACCCGGGTTCGAGTCCCGCTCTGACCGGCTTCTGTGCTTTTCTTTCCTTTTCTTTTTAAACAAACAAATTACAATTATATATATATTAAATCCTTTAATCTTTTAAAAATTCTTTTTTAAAATACCTAAACTATTTTATAAATTCTAAAAAAATTATATTTGTTTAATCTGTAATAAAAGTTTTATTTGTAATTTTTATTTTTCAGAAATTCTTTTATTTAATATTTATAATAATTAAATCATTTTTATACTATTATATTTATAAAAATCCATTATTATATCAAAACAGTTTTATTAAATTCCCCAAAAATTACCCTAACTTTTTATAAAGTTAAACTTTACTGAAATAATTTTTAATTCAGTAAAATCATTTATTTTATATTTTTAAATCAATTTTTGTTAGATTTAATCATAATTAAATCATATTAAATCCAATTTTCATCATTTTTGCACCAAAATTTTTATACAAATTATTTTTAATCATTTAGAACAGAATTATGATTTTTAAAATAAGATTTCTTTAATTTTAGTATTTTTGATTATTAAAGTTAATAATTGACTATTTACAAATAAATAGATTTAAAAATCTATTTTAAATGAAATAATTTTATAAAAATTATTTTATTGCTTCAAACACTTTAATGTGCTCACTCAAAATTCAAATTTTATAAAAAGACTATTTTTCATTAATTATCCAATTTTCTTTATTTAATTAACATTTTTAAATTAAATTTAACAATTGATTATCCCCAAAATCGAAACCCTAGAATACACATATTAGTTATATAGACTTAGACTTATTATATATTACCTCATTATAGGTAATATTTGGAATCACTTTGGGCAACACAATTATCATATCTTTTCAACAAGTTAACATTTGCTAAGGTGAGTTTACATAGCCCATTTTATTTATCACCATTTTTGGGTGAAACATGTTATAACACTTTTCATTGCAATTCAATCATCAATTGTTTGTGTGTTTTTCTATGTTGCATATTGTCTTGAGCATGATTAGAGTAAGCACCATTCTAGCATAATCATTAACATTGATCAGCCGACGGTATACATTGATAGATCTATTGGACTGACAATCCCACCCGGATACGTGCCTCCTACAAAGGTTACGTGGGTGTTTGTTATCGCATAACATATTCATTGGGACCATAAGTGTATGGTATGTATCATTTTATAACAGTCAGCAGGGTTGATTATGCACTCGATTTATTTCTAATATGTTCTCACATATGGGCTAGATTAACATGACACATGAATTGCATAACATTTTTATTCATTTTATCATCAAAAACCTATGTAATTCTCACCAACTTATGTTGACCCAAAATACTTTCAAATTAACATGTTTCAGGTAACAATGAAGCTGAGGCTTGAGTTAGCATGAGGATTTATCTTGAAGTTTATTGAAGTTTTTGAAGTTATTATTTGATGTTATGTATTTGAATTCTTAGACATTATTTCACATTTTGAATATTTATGTTTGAATAAAATTATTTAAAATATATGTTATACCTTGTGCTACTGAAAACAATCATCAATACGTGGCACCCCGATGTTTCCGCCATCGGTTTGGGGTGTTACAATTGGTATCAGAGCCTTGGTTATAGGGAATTAGGTTATTAGAAATAATCTAGACTATAACCTTAGGGACTAAAACAGTACTTGCTTCTCCTACTTGTAACCCTAATTGCTTCCCTAATCCTATCCTATGCCTTACAACCCTAAACCTACATGTGACTACTCTTAATTGTCTCTGCAATCCTGATCCACCATTAGATTTTAGGAACAAAATCCTCAGGTTTAACCTGAACCCCCTTGAGATCTCGTCGAAGTTCTAGATTTTAATAACGAACACGTGCAATCTGGAAGGGTGAACGCCTGTATTCTGAGTCTTCTGTCTAGGCTGGCATTGCGCATATATCCCAATCAGACGAGGGACCCGGATGCCTACCTGGGAATTCTCGGGATGAGTGTTCACTTATAGGCTAAAGCATGTCTTCAATGTTATAGAATTTAGAATCTTTGATAAGTCAACGTTTTCGTTTATTTCGTTTTAATTAATGAATAAATGATTACATTCCTTATATAAACTCTCATTCATTTCATTGTGTCTATTACAGATCATGCCTCCTCGTCGCAGCACTCGCAACAACAATGGTGAGAACCACGAAGAAGGTGGTGATAACCATAACCACAACCATGACCAAGTTCCTAACCACAACAACAATGGGGTCGATGCTCAACTGGCTGCGATCATTTCTCAACAAATGGCGCAGCAAATCGCAACTCTGGTTCCCAATTTACTTGCTCAGGTCATCCAATTGAATGGGAATGGTCACAACAACGGGAACGGGAATGGCAATGGCAATGGCAATGGCAATGGACCCCAAGCTTGCACCCTTAAACATTTCAACTCCTGTAACCCTCCAAAGTTCAGCGGTGAAGAGGGAGCTACTGGACTTCTCCAATGGTTTGAGGGTATTGAAAATACCTTCATCAACAGTGAGTGCCCCAACAATTTCAAGGTTCGTTACGCCATGAGTGTTCTCCATAAACGAGCACTCACATGGTGGAATGAAGAAAAGCGTACTCGTGGGCCGAGGTTGCTCTTGCTATGACTTGGGACCAGGTCAAAGAAATCATGAAGGAGGAGTTCTGTCCACGCAATGAGGTTAAAAAGCTTGAGGATGAATTCCACACCTTGCTCAAGATAGTGGGGAAAATCTTGCCTACAACACCCGCTTTCATGAGCTTAGCTTATTGTTGCCACACAAGGTTACTCCTCTGCCGTAGCCATCGAGAAGTACATCGGTGGTCTGCCCATGCAAATCCAGGACACTGTTGTTTGGGGTAGAAATCCTGCAACTCTGAAGAGGCCAAACGTCTAGCGCCACTCTTACTGATAATCATGTGAAGAACGTACTCTAGTTCGCAAGGGCACTAAGAAGACTGTTGCCAAAGATACTCCACAGCCTGCAATTGAAGTCAAGCCTGAGACCTCAAGCAACAAGAAGCGCAAGGCTAGAAACTATATGGTTGCTGCACTACTCCACCTGCTGCCCAAAAACCCAGCCAAGAAACCATACACCGACCTCACCCTTTGTGCAACACTTGCAAGTA